>JANPWX010006184.1:484496-584496 GCA_024734555.1 Trochalopteron elliotii
GGGGGATAATACCCAGTCTAGAGAAAAGTCACCTCAAGAGCAGCCAGACTGGAGTCTATTCTGATACTTTTTTTGTGGTGATTCATATGATCACGGAAACATGGCAACTAGAAAAGATCTCTGAGGTCTTTGTGTCCAACCATCAGCACAGCATTGTCCACCACTAGCCCGTGTCCCTAAACACATCTACACATTTTTGAACACTTCCAGGGATGGTTACTCCACCACTTTCCTGGGCAGCCTGTTGCAATGCCTGACCACACTTTCAATGAAGAAATTATTCCTAATACTCAATCCAGAATCCATCAATTTAGTTAATGTGCAGTAGATGTTGATCAGAGAGAACAAGAGATGGAATAATGGATTTTATGAAATGTTAGTGAGAAAGGACAAGGCACATGTCAGGTCCTTTACCAGCCTGTCCTTTATACAGGTTGGAGAATTTCTTCCAGTCATTTCTGGTGTATAAAGACCAAGGAACATCCCTTTTTCTGGGCTGTGCTGTCTGTAGCATCATGGGATGAAGATATTTTGTGAAACAGTCAAGGGCTGCTCTAGGACTGGAAAGAGCAGTTGAGCCCCATAGCTTGACACCTTCCCCTGACACCCAGGTCCCTTTTCTCCATTCCTTCTGCCACTTGAGCTTCTCCTCTGGAGCACCAGAGAGAGAAATGAGCACCACTGTTTTTTTGGAGGGAACTATTTTGGAGAGGAGCTAACCAGGAATAAGCTGCTAAGGAAATGTAAAGGTATGAAACTTGAGCCAAAATTCAGCCCAGCAGGTGCTCCACCCATTGGCCTCTCTTTTCTAAACCCCAACTCGTGCAGCCTTTGTAGGTAACAATCTCCACAGGTATAATTTTTATTTTGCTTTTCTTCCTTGTTACAGATGAAACGTGGCCCATTTCCCTGGGTATGATCTCACAGATCCTTATCAAATCCTTTCTTTGTGATAAAAGAGATTACATTTCTCCATTTCATTTCCAGCCATAATTTCAAGACCTGATTATGGACACAGACCTGAGAAGAGTTTCCTGGCCCTCATGATCAGAGTGCTGCAGCAGATATTAACCACAACAGGTGAACCCTCCTGAAAACTTTTCAAATCCCTTCTTGAAACTCATATTTTATTTCTTTTCCATGTTATCAGTGCTAATCTCTTCCGGTACTAACACTTTTCACTCTTTATTGCACTGTGCCCTCTGGCTCTAACAGCAACCAAGCAAATGCTTCACCTTGGGTTGTGTAGGTGATGTCTCTCATTGCCAAAAAGGTTAATTTTAGCAGTACCTTCTGTGAGATGATCACTTTTAAGACACCCACAGCCTGGGATAGGCTGGATACCACTGTTACCCACATCTGGAGTTCTGCCCACTCATTATCTGAATCTCACTTCTTTCGGAGAGGTAATTTTTTAAAAAATTCAACTTCTAACTAAAATAGGATATTTAGATGCATCAACAACTTTATGCTAAGGTGTTGCACCTGGTTTTTAGGCTCAGGTCTCTCTCATCAAATCTTCTGTTCCTGTGTGGATGTTGCAGATGCTCTAATGGACCACTACCAGAGCTATTGGCCTGGATTTAGGCGCCTGTGTAGCCCTCCTAATATCAAATCCCATAGCCCTAAATTCAAAGCAAACAAGGTAAATCTTCCAATGACATTTAATTTCTTTCAGTAACTTGTTATAGTTTATATAAATTTCCATCAAAGTAGCATATGTAATATATTTTTTTATTCAATCTGCCATAAATCACACTGAAGATTAATTTTTATAATACAGATTTTTAGATTTCTTTTAGATGAAATTCAATTTATTTCATTTCACTTTGAGATATGACATTTCATATAGCTGATCAGAGCTAATCCATTGGAAATCTTACTGTATTTAATGGATAGGAATAGCCACTTTCAAAAGGAAATTTATCTTCAAATTTTAGATATCTATTTCAGGATGGGAAAATTGCCAATTGTGGAGTATTTTTTTCTCCAATTTTGGCTGGGGAGAGGATTTGCTGTGACTGATTTTGGCACAAAAATTTAAATTGCAATGATCTAACTTTAGTCATATGAATCTCACTCCTAATGTTTGATAAAATAAGGTTATCAGGATGAATGAAAGAATTATGAGGGGAACCAAGATCTGAAACATCATGCAGAGATAGCTGAGCTAAATATCAGCCTAAATGTGACTGGATCCTGGAAGCACAGAGGTGCTGGGATGACAGAGGAGGTCAGACCAGTACAGCCAAGCCTCAGTGGAAACACTCTTCTCCATATGCTGGTAGTGGAGTGTAAGAGTTTTGGTTTCTTTTCTTCCCTGCCAAGGTCAGGATGAATAACACAGGAAACAAAGATGTCGAGTTTGGACTTGGAATGTTTATTTTATCTTATCTATTTACAGTGTTTACAGGCTCACAAGCTGTGAGCTTAACTAGCAAGCTAGAGAAATGAGGTAAAATGGAGTGCTTCTAACTCTTACCAAGGTTATTTAAGAGATAATTACCCAGTAACAAGGTGACACCTCTATTATTTATACTTTTGACCCAATAATGACCACCAAAGGTCTGCAATGTGGACATTTTTCATACAATTACAGAAAACCACCCAAAAACATGAAGAAGAAGGAAGAAGAAGGCGAAGAAGAAGGACCCAGACAACGCCCCAAATCCTCCATCTTGACTCACACACATTACTATATACTAAAACCCCAAATTCTAAGTTTCTAGGACTCCAACAGTGGAGCACGCATTTATGATTTTTGAAAGGTAGTTTTGAGGCAAATATTCACCTCTGCAATCTTTCAGTTTTGAAAACGTCCAGTACCTCTTTTTATGATGGAAGGAGAACTACCAAATTTTAACTGATATCAGTATAGAGAACTTGCTTTATATTATCACTCTAATAGAATCACAGGATGATTTGTGTTGGAAGAGACCTTAAAGATCATCTCGTTCCAACCACAAATCCCTTCCACTATCCCAGGTTGCTCCAAGCCCTGTCCAGCCTGACCTTGGACACTTCCAGAGATCCAGGAGCAGCCACAGCTTCTCTGGGCAACCTGTGCCAGGGCCTCACCACCCTCACAGGGAAGATTTCCTTCCTAATATCGTTTTTCCATAATCTCTTTTCTTCCCCCCTAAAACTGTGTGGCTTTGCCACAGCCTTTCAGCAGGTGGCTGATTCCTGCCACTAGAGGTGGTTGTACCTCACTGAAAACTGAAATAATTTGCTTGGATTGTGATATCAAACCAAAATCAACTTGTTTGCCTTTTACTGGGAATGAACAGGATTTGTGCTGATTTATTGCAGAGCAAAATTTTGTCCTTGGGTTAAAATCACATTCTAAATGACCTGAGACCAGCATGTTAAAGGAAACCAAATATTATAGCATATGATAATAAGTAGGTGTTCGAAGATTTTTGTGCTTAAAACAAGGATGGAAATTCTAAGTTATAGATAATTTTCCAATATTTAGATTTGAAAAAAGCAACAAAAAATAACAGAGTATCAATTTTACTTCACTGGAAGGTGTGAAGTGAAAATTGAAAATGAAAACTTTAATGTTGATAATTTTGTAAATGATGGATATTTTTTAGCTTGGGAAAAAAGTCAAATAGATCTCTTCATATGAAACTTTTAGATTTCAGTAGCTTTCATCACCATTTTTTAAATAATTTTTTTATATAGTCTTATGATTGCAATTCTGTAAATTATGCAGATACAAAATCCTGGGACGCAATCCAATTTGTGACTGTTTTTTCTTAGGGGTGAGTTCTGTGTCAAGAGCTTCTGAACACCCAATTCTGAGAGGTTTCACCTAATGTTTCAACACCTAATGTTAAAAATATAATAGAGGGGAAGCACATTTTTTTGGCAACCCCCACTCCACTCTCTTCTCTAACAGTATAAAATAACAGCATTGATGAAAGAACCAGAGTGACTCGCCAACAAACGCCAGGCCAGTTTTGGGATCTTTATCTGTCAGAATATCTTCTGGGAAAGCCTAATTGTGGAATGAAATTTTTACTGCTTGTTACATATGCAGTTAAGGGCAGAAAAACCCCACTGCCGCAGCCTCAAAAACAACTTTACCATTTTCATTAGCACAAGGGCCGTCGGAGCAGGGAATCGCTGCCTTCCTCGGGAGGGAAGGCGGGATCTGACATCGCCTCCAGGAGAGTTTTAATTCGGAGGCACAAACGGTTTGACGGCCATTAAAGCTAACAGCTGGCAACGGGAGGAGCCAAGAGGGAAGCCGGAGCCAAGGGAGAGACGTTTCTGCTTTCCTGGGATGGAGTGTGAGGGAGTTCACTGATACTCCACGCTGGGCATCCAAGGGATGGCAACAGCAAGAGAGACACTCTCACACATGAGTCACCCTCTGTGTCTGCAGCATAACAGTGATGGAAAGTGAACTTTTTGTGTTATGGGCTGGCAGAGGTTGGGCTGACTGCTGAGCTTGGGTGCTGGAAGCAGCGACCAAGTTGGCAAATGGAGCAGTGACTGGGTTTTTACATCCTCAACCAGCCCCTCTTTAAGGGGAGGGAAAGGGGGTCCTGCTCTATCTTGTGATGGTTTGGCTGCTTTAAACAAAGCTGTGATTCTTGGGGATTAGGAGATTGTTCTGTCAGAGCTCCCTTTTCACTCCTGCGTCTGCTTTTAGTGGCTGTCAATCACTGTTTAGACTCTAAATCTGGTATAATCCTTCAAACATTTCCCTTCTTCTTTAAACACAGTAAATGCCCCTTCCCTGGAAGTGTTCAAGGCCAGGTTGGATGGGACTTGGAGCAACCTGGGATAGTGGAAGGTGTCCCTGCCCGTGGCAGAGATGATATTTAATGTCCCTTCCAACCCAAACCATTCTGTGATTCTGTGACATAACCTGGAGGTCATAAGAAGATAGAAACTGGTGCTTTAGAAATTGGCCATGTTGGTGTCCAAGCATGGTCTTCACCTATGGGTTATGAATCAGTGTCTGCCTTGACAGGATTTCCAGTTTTAGTGCTGGAGTTAAGAAAAATAGTGCAGGATTCCTGTTATTTTGTACTCTTACCCATAACTTTGTGAGATTCATTCTGGAGAGCAAAGATTTGGACACAAAGTTCAAAGTCCCAAGTGTGAATCTGCTCTACACCACCCAGGCAATGTAAAAAGGAGTAAAAAATTGCATCAAATACCCTTTTGCTCACTCTTATCGGCCTTTGGCACTACTAGAGAGGCATTAGGAGGCCTTTGCATATATGAGAATCAGTTTTGGCTGCTTTTTTAACTCCCTGTTCTGCATATTCAAAATGATGAGCACTGGGAAGTGAAACCTGAAGAGAAACACACACCTGCAACAAAAGGACACATATTTTATATTTGATTTTTTTCCCTCTTTTTTTCTTTTCCTTAGATGCAACAATTAGGTCTGGAAAGGGAGAGGTGATGATATGTGCTGGCAGGGAGCTCTACAGCATTTGAAAACACTCTCTGCAGTCGAGTCTCAGAGTTCATCTCTTACAGTTACCCTCTGTTGCAGGAGGAGTCCTGATGCTCCTGAGGGAGAAAAAATATCTCAGGAAAGAAGTTACCTCTAAGTATGAGCATAGGGACATGTGCATGGGCACATCTGATTGCCTGTGCACGTGGTAGATGTGCCTCATGCTGAAACCTTCACATATAAAAAATGTAAAATGTGACATCTCATAATATTTTCATATTGGGTAACTACAGAGAATATTTTGGCAAGGGTGCTTAATCTAAAATGTTCAATTTTAATCAGCTTGAACTATGGTCTGTCTTTCTGCAAACTGAAAACCACCAATCAATTTTCCTTTATCTTTTTTTCTGTTTTTCTTACCCAAGGCGATGCCTTTTGTAAAAGGGTATTTATTTTTAATGGATTTTTTAATGAATTTTTCAGTCAAGCTATTAATAATGCCATTAATTATAGGCAAGCTTGTATTAAAGTGCACGCTGGCCTCTTAATCCTGACCCCCAGCTATTGGCTCCCAGCTAATCCAGCCCGGTGCTTGGCAGCGGTGCCGGCCGCTGCCCGTGGCTGCTCGGGAACGGTGGGGGAAAAAAAAAAAGACGGGATAAAGGATAAGGAGGGGATGGGGAGGAGAGGGGAGGGGGTTCGGAGCCCGCACTTCGCCAGAGGGGCTGAAGTTTAAAGCCAGATGATGTGTCGGTGCAGGGAAGGAGGGGGGATAATCCTGGAGATGCGCTCGGGAGGACCTTTCCCGGCGGAAAGCTTTGCCGTGTGTGCCCAAAGCCCCGGCAGGTCCGATAACCCCCGGGAGCCCCGCGCCGCCTTCACCTGGA
This sequence comes from Trochalopteron elliotii, assembly GCA_024734555.1. Lineage (NCBI taxonomy): Eukaryota > Metazoa > Chordata > Aves > Passeriformes > Leiothrichidae > Trochalopteron > Trochalopteron elliotii. The sequence continues at coordinate 490,809 of JANPWX010006184.1, forward strand.
GCCGCCCCGCTCCAATCTGCTCCAAAAAGATCCGGGCAGACAGAAGGCTCCGGCCGCATAATAGATTCCTTTTCCCTTCCCCAGGCTGCTCATCTGACAGGATTGTTACCAAACTTGCTAATTATCGGGCTGGTTGGAAGATAATGAAAGGGGCCCCATCCTGCGCGGTCAGAGGAGGGAAACTCTCTGTGATTAGGAGCAGGACCAGATCCAAAGAGTTTTTCCAGCCTTTGTGCACGGATGCACATCCCTGCGTTTTGACTTCTGGGGTGATTGAAGATGTTAGAGAGATCTTAGAATTCATCATTTTGTGCCTGTGAACACTTTCGTTTCCCCTTAGACATTCTTTTTATTCCTGTACGGAGTTTTGTTTGCTTTACCTTTTCACTTCACGATTTCTATGTACATTGCAAAAATGGGGAAAAAAAAATACCAAAACCCAAAAGCAAACAAACAAACAAACAAAACCCTCTCCAAAAAAACCCCAAAAAAAAAAAAAAAAAAAAAAAAAGAAACCCCCCCCCCCCCCCAAAACTCCAAAAGATGCATTATTCCCATTTTAAGTGTTTGTGGAACAAAGGATGATCCTTTTTCTCACTGCAGGCTGCTCTCCATGGCTGCAGGGTGCAAGTTTCATATTCAAGAGCTCAAGGAGGAAAAATCTTATCTATTGAAGATCAGGCACCCATAGAGATGTTAATCTGATATTTTTGGGGTAATTAATTTGAGCATTTAAATATGTGGTTTGGCCACTGGATTTGTTAATGGTTTTTAAAAGCAAACAACATGAGGGGCATGAGGCAGATCCTGACCAAAGAAATAGAAAATTTGTAGCTGGGATGTTCTGGAGGAAAATAAACAGGGGAGTTTATGTTCTTTAGGTTTTAAAGTTTCCCTAATTTTGTCTTTTTATTTTTTTGCAATTATTACAGAAATGTGTCTTTCAAAACCACAGAATCACTAATATTGGAAAAGACCTGTAAAGATCATAAGGTCCAGCCATGCTTCAGGAAGATGTGTGATCCCTGGTGTGTGTTTGGGGCTTCACTGCTCCACACAGGCTTTGGAAATGTCTGTGCATCCTGAGCCCAGCTTTCCCCATACCCAACACCAACACCCCAAAGTCTTTCACTCTTTCCAACCACTGAGCAAGATTTTCAACTGAAGCCTCAAACCTGATGCTTTTTGTGGAAAAAGCAGTAGCAGGCTTGGGAAACATGTGGCCCCTCTAATACCCTCATTCTGCGTTAATTCTCTGTCCCTGTTTACTTTCCAGTGGAGGTGCTTTGTGTTTCAGTTATTACCTCTGGATTTTAGCATCAGTATTTAACAAGATGGACACAGGTATGATTTCAGTGACTGCACAGGGAGTTATGCCTGGCAAGGATTTGCTCTTAACACTATTTCTTTATTTTTGTTGCCTTTTTTTCTCTGTTGTAAACAGATTACCTTGCTTTTAGTAGAATCATGGGGAAAATCAAAATAGTGTAAACATTTTCCCTGAACAAAAATCCTAGCATTGGATTTTGTATCTGCTATTCCTCAGTTTCCTAAAGGGCTTACAGCTTCTGCAGGTCTTTACTCCCCAGTGCTGTTGTCACCACATCCTGTTAGAGAGTAAGTGCCAGGTAAGGAATGGAGAGGAGAAAAGGGTAGATGACCTCTATGGATGGGGGCTGACTCTCCTAACTCCCTCACCAGAACATTAATGTGGGGAATTCAGGCACTGGTCTAGTGTAAGATATCCCTGCACATGGCAGAAGGTCCTTGCCAACCCAAACCATTCTGTGGTTCTCTGATTTTACACTGCAATGTTCTGTTGTAAAACACCAGCAGATTAAGAAGGTGGAAATGCATCCCAGAGCTGTAGAATATGTTGGATACTGTACCCATATTACCAAAGAGAAAAGGGCAATCACATGCAAAAATAAATTAAAAATATCAAGATATTGCTAGCCTTTTTTCCTAAGTTAAAATTTTAGTTTTAGTTTTAGTTTTAGTTTTAGTTTGGGGCTTTTTTTTCAGTCTGTGTGAGAATATTCAAGATTTGCTTAGTGGAAAAAAACCAAATGCATGGTCTGTTTTAAGAAAACCACATGAATTATAGAGAGTACTTCAACAGCACTCCTTTTTTTCCCTATATTCCTAAATAAAATACATTTCAAGACAAATGCAACTAGTAAGTCTTTGTTATTTTTATGCACTTTACATATTTCACACTCATTTCTTGTCAAAATTAGAACAAGGGATACACAAGTGCAACAAAGTAGGGAGGACCTCAGGGCCTTTTATGGAATTATAGACTCATAGAATTGTTTAGGTTAGAAAAGATGTTTCACATTTAGTCCAAGTTTTTACCCGGCTCTGCCAAGGCCATCACTAAACCCTGTCCCCAACTGCCACAAGTACACATCCTTTAAATCCCTATAGGGATGGTGATTCCAGCTCACTGGAAACTCAATGGATCAATTTTCAGATCCAAGAGAACCACTTGGATATTTGGGATGGGGTCAGCTGTGTCCCTCTTCCCACTGTTAGTCCATACAGGGATAGATATGTTGGCACTGCTGAACTCATTGCTGTGTTTGTACCTAATTTTTAGATGTATCAGGTTTTTTTAAGATTTACCTGAAGGAAGTTGTGAAACTTTTGAGATTTATCTGTTGGTAGCATCCTCTCTGCTTGCCAGTTTGCTGTGACATCAGGGTTTTCACAGTTCCAAATGAAAAGGATGCATCAGCCTGTTATTCTGAAGGTCAGATTGAAACTGAGTTTGACCAGACAAGGATGAATGAGTAACCATGTGTTCTGGCAAGATAACTGTAAACATATCTAAAAGAAGTGAGTGAGATGGTCTCAGCAAGGTTTCCTGAGCCATGTGGTTTTGTTTTTTTTTGTCATCAGAAGGTTACAAATTACTTGAAAATTTGTTATGAGTTAAAAATGACCCAGTTTGGCTCCAGCATTGACTGACCTTTCACTAAATATACATGTACACATACATAGTTTTTGATAAAAGTGAGGACCTTGCTGATTGTCAGAGGCTTTAAACTTCATTTTAACTTTTTTCCCCTCACTGCTGAAGGAGTAATTTTACCAATTTTTATAGATGTTTAAAAAGGACGGGAGAGGATAAAACTGATTCAAATTAATTTTGGGTGTATTTCTGCATAATGTAACTGGAAAGCTTCTCCCACAAGATTTCTCTCAGTTTGGGATTTTTTTTTTTCTAATTCACACTAATTTAGTAATTTGTATAAGTGAGTGCCTGGTTTGGAGGGTAAAGGGAGTTACATGTGTGCTCAAGCTCTTGCTAAATTGGATCTTGATTAATTTTTGTACATCTATTTTATTCCTGGCATAGCTCAGGAAAGCTGCCAGTCCCTTCCTGCAGTGGGAACCTGAAAGGCTTTCAGCACATTAGAGAGTTGGGTTTTCAGGTCAAGGCTGAGATCCAGTGAAAGGGAGGAGGAATTGCATTGTGCTTGCTTGACCTATGCAATATTTTATTTTTGGATAAACAGAGCACTGCAGCTTCCAGTTCTTTTCTGATCCATCAGGCCTCACAAAGGCTACATTCAGCAAATAGGGCAGGCAGTTTCAATGTGTGCTCTGTTTCTCTTTCCACCCATCTCACTCATTTCTTTTTGTAAACCTCCTCGTGGACTATATATGTTTAATTGTAGATCCCATTTGATTCTTTTTTCTTTTCCTTCCTTGCACATGAAATGAAAAAAAAAAAAAAAGAAAAAGAATGATTGGTTTTGATTCTTCTCTACTTGCCTCAGTGTGGGTCAAGGATTTATAACCTTAGACCAAAAATTGCCTTCTGACAGGAGCAGTTTAGCTGAAATCAAGGAGTTGGATCATGTAAATCTGTGTAACTATATTAATTTAAAAAGACTTCTCAGATTTTTACCAGCTGAGGGCCTGGCTTAGAGCAAAAACTTCTAAGAGAAAGTGTCCTCTAGCTGAGATAACCAGTTTGACTCCTAAAAACTAATTATTTCTCTTTTTTAAAGTAAGAGGTGATATAGTTCAGTGTCCTGAGTTGTAGGATGCTTTTCCCCTGGCATTTCAATGGGAGCCAACTTCCAGAATACTGGCTTACAGAAGCCAGTACTACCATAGGGCAAAGTATCATTCACACACTGTTCCTGGTTTCTGAAACAACAACAACAACAACAACAACAACAACAACAACAACAAAACCCACAAAAATTCAACCCTCCCCCAAAAAAACCAACCAAAAAAACCCACAAAAAAACCCCAACAAACCCACCCAAATAAACAAACAAAAAGAAAACCTAAAAAACAGAAACAAACAAAACAAAACAGGATAAAGATAAAATATTCAATATTTGCCAAATAGATTTCTTCCTGTGAATCATTTGTAGGATGGATGGTGCAACTGCTCATGTCATTCTTGAGGAGTTTTTGTCCATCCTGACTGATCTTATCAAGAAGATCAGGTGTAAAACCTCTCAGAGAAATAATCATCGAGGCTAAAATTGGTGGGACTTCAAATTATGGATAATTTCCACCTGTACATGCCCTAATGCCAGGGAATCTGCAAGTAACCTCTAGTGGGTCCTCAGAAAGGACAGTGAGGTGCTGCCTATTCTCCTGGAATGAGCCAAAATAGCAGCATCTAAGGGTTTCTTTTTTCTGTACTGATAAATTCTGACTGATTCTGGTGGTTTTGAGTGTCCGTTTTAGCCCCAGATCAGAATATTGTAATATTCTTTCATTTGTCAGGAGATACATATTTTAGATACATTATTTAATTTATTATTAGTATTCCACAGCATTCCTCCACATGCTCGAGAAGATTCTATCACACAAAGTTGCAAGATAGTGAAAAATAAAAACAAAACAAATAACTTTTAGGTTTTTTTTCTTTATTTTCCTATGGGGTAGAAATCCTTTGTGTAGGTAGGTACTAATCCTTTATGTAGAGTTAGAATCTCTAGTGTTTCATTCATATATGAAAGATTCAGACCTTCATTAGAGATGCCTTAAAATAGATAAGATTTGGCTCAAACTTCATGTTTTGGTTTTGGCCTGCTGTTGCCCTGGGCATTTTGTGGCATGAAATTCACATTTTTGAGGATGTCTCTTTTTTCTTTGTAAGATGTGGACACTTGTATAATAGAATCACAGAATGGTTTGGGTTTGGGAAGAGATCTTTAAGATCATCTAGTTCCAACCCTAACTGCTAAAAATGTTTGTTACATGCTAAGCACTATGAATTTTTTATGCATATGCCTATATAATTTTTATTGCTATTTGCAAACATATTCAAGATTCCATTCCATAGTTTTTTTTTTAAATAATAATACTAATAATTGTAATACCCTATAAAGTATCCTGGGACAAGGAGGAAATGTGAAATATTGGCACATGAACAGCAGATCAGTTTCTGTTCTTCCACCAAGCCTGAAAAAATTTGCAGGTTGAAATCATTTCACTTTCACAACAGATGGGAAAAATTCCTGATTCTTCCCTACAGAATGAAGTGTTGAAAGATGAAGAAGCTGTTGAAGAGATTAAAAACATCAGAATAATTTGTTAAGCATTTTGACACTGTCCAACCAGTTGTGTCCTTCTGGTGCAGAGGATACATGGCAGTGAATCAAGATCTCATAGTGACTCAGGATTTGCTGTGCCTCTGACTGGAAATTACTCCTTCTGAGACTAAATTATCATGAAAAGCAGCTCAGCATAACAGAACATCTTCTCTCTTTGCCTTTTTATTTTCCTTTCCCATTACTTCTTTTCTTATTCTATCAAGGACTTAAAAAATGAGACCAAATGACCAACAGAAACCACAAAGCAGCATTTTTTACCATTACTGTGCAGAATGGACAAACATTATTAAACTCTTTCTCTTTTCTCACAAAACTGCACAATGTTCACATCATTTTGTGTGTGTGGATGATGTGTGTCTCTGTGCAAGGCAAGTTAGAAGAACACAAGGGCCTCTCTAGGGCTTGTGGCACCACTAGAAATCAGGAGCTGTTTCATTTGCAAGACCTCAGAAAAAATGGTGGTAGGTTCTGTTCTCTATATATTGAGATATTCCTTTTCCCATGGAACCTACAGCCTCCTGCAGGACATGAGTAGCTCATTAATGGAGCTTCTCTAATGGCAGGTTTTCCTGTGCCTACTCATTTTCCAATGTTTTCCCCCTGCAAACTACATGAAATCCCCTTATATGAGCACTGTTCTGACTCTGGAAGCAATCACATATTTTTATAGCCAGAGAAAAAAAAAGAACCCACATTTGATTGTTGAATCTAATTTTCTGTGTAAAACAGGTGATAAAGTTTTACCTATTAACATCTGTTTTGAGCTAATTATCCATTTCTGGCTAAATCATATCCCTTGGTGAGCCAGTCTTTCTTTATATGAAAATACCAAAAATGGAGGAATTCATGGCACCTTTTTGATGTTAATGTCGTGTCTTGGCTGTGATAAGCACTGGAGCTCTCTTCTTGTTTTTCCCTTTAACTTCAGCATCTTCCTTGCAGACTTCTCCAGTGGTTTTTTTCTGTTACGAGAAAGGTTTACTTAAACCCTTATATTTTATTTAAAAGACACAGATTTTAAATTAAAACCTTCCCTGCAATCTTCTTTGCAGACCATTAGACAAAATGAGGCTCTTAATTATCCCACTGTTAGACTTTTGTCTGAGCCACATCCAATTTAGAGCATCCCACTAAGAGACAGACAGTGTAAACGAGCTCTGGTGGACTGAGATGAGTCTGACCAATGCACTACACAAAAGCAAGGCTTGTTCATTGATTGTCCACTTTATTCTTCTGTTTCTTGCCCAAGAATTACTCAGTCTGCCTGGCTCAGCACAGTTTTAGACATTCTCATCCAGCTACTTTTTCTTTTGTGTGAGCTCTTCTCCAGAGATAGGACACCTGGGAATGGTTCAAAGTTGCACCAGGGTAGCTTTAGACTGGGAATTAGGAAGCTTTTCTTCACCTAGAGGGTGATCAATCATGGAAGAGTCTTCCTGGAGAAGCTGGTGATAGTCCAGTCTGTCAGAGTTTAAGAGGTATTTGGACAATGCTGTTCACAACATGTTTGAAATTTTGATCATCCCTAATCCCCAGGTGGACTAGATGATCATTACAGGTCCCCTCCAGCTGAAAATATTCCACATTTAAGGTGGCATAAGGCCTCCATGGATGAACAAGGAGCTCCCAAAAACCCTCAAACTGAAGGCTCAGAAAACCTCAGAAGGAAGCATGCAAGAGCTGGAAGCAGGGTGTTGTGACCTAGGACAAGTGACATAGTCCAAGTGGGGGGACAAGGGTAGTAAAGCAGAAATCCACCTGGAGCTGAATTTCACAGGAGAAGTGCAACAGGAAAAAACTTCTGCAAGCACATATGGAGCAAAAGGAAGCCCAGAGGGAATTTTGATTTGCTTTTGAATGGGGTTGGGGACCTGGTGACAAAGAACACCAAAAAAGATGAAATACTCTATGCCTTCTCCATCTGTATTTACTAATCACACTGCCTTTCATGAACCTCAGGGCCCCAAGAGCAGGGGAAATCCCAAAGCAAGGAAGACCCATCTTCAGTGGAGGAGGATCAGGTTTGGGAACATTTTAACAGACTGAACATGCACATGTCCAGAGGAGCTGATGGAATAAGCCTGTGAGTGCTGAGGTATCAGGACAAGGTCATTGCAAGGCCACTTTGAATTTTCTTTGAAGGGTGGCATCAGTTCTGAAAGGTTCCTGAGGACTATTAGAAAACAAATGTCATTCCTATCTTAAAAACAGCAAGGAGGAGAATCCTTACACCTCAAATGGAAAAAAAAAAAAAAAAAAAGAGACAATAATTTCTCAAAAACTCCACCTTGGGTAGTCGAAAGCAACAACCAGAATCCCATTTAGTTTTCTGTTCTCAAGATAAACACATTTCCCTCCACACCTTTTCATACATCTCTGCACGTTCCAGCTCTGTAACTGTGTTAGCAGTAGTTTTTGGACTTCCTCCAGTTTTCAATCTCTCTTCTCCACAAAGAAGCACAGAATTGGGCAGACTATTCAGATGACTGGAAGCAGAATATCCAGACTATTCATGGGAGCCAAAGTGTGGAGAAGAGTGGGAAATAATTCCTTCTTTTGACCTACTGACTGCAGTCTTTTTGTGGCAACCTGTACTGTTTAGAAGGCTGAAAGTAGAAGAGTACACCTGCACAGGGCTGGTACAGGTCAAATTCTATTTACTGTCCAAGGTGGAATAAATCTGGAATGGATCCATCTGGCTCCAGGGTGAGATACAAGGGATGTCTCAGCTTATGGGTGTCAATGCTCTTTGGGCATATTTTTCTTCTGTGGCAATTCTGCAGGTAATTTGTGCCAGCTTTAACTTATTTCTCTAGAAGGTAACATGATTCTCATTAGTTCAAATATGTCATGGGCTAAGAATGTGCTCAGAATCTCCTACTGTGGCTCAGCTGACTCACAGCAACACTCTCCTCTGTGTCTGAGTCCTCAGACCCAGCTTTCTACTTCTTAAGTCCTGGAAAAACAGAAGAGATGAAAGCAGCTCTCTCTGACATGTCATGAGCATATCAGACACAAACCCTGGAAGAACTTCAGAGGCAGGTTTGGTTCTGAGCATCCTCCCTGGTCAGCTGCTTTGATGAACTGATCCAAAACCCTGACCTCAGTCACACACGAGATGTGGATCCAGGTCTGAACTGGACTCTGCCTGTAATGTGTAAATTCACATCTGTCTCAGCTATTAATAAATCATTTTCCGAATGAAGCTTGGACAGGTTTTCTCTGATCTCTGCTTCACTGATATCTCCTGAAAAAGAACTTCTTCCTTCCAAAAGCAACTTCTCTGTTTAATCTCCTTGCTCCCTTATGCAGCCATGAGAAATCTTTCTGTGGACAGTCATACACTTTTCAGCATCAAAATTTGGCTAACTCTTTTTTTAGTAAAAGAGGTGAGAAAAAAATTAATAATTTTGTTCCTTACTGTCCTAAAAAGCAAATGTAAGATGCAGAGGGAAAACCTGCTTACACAGAGCACACATATTTCTGGGCATCTCCGTAGTGAGCAGAGGGAGGATGTTCAATTAGTCTCTTTACCACAAGCTCCCCAGTTAGTCTCCCTCTGGAAAATAGGTGAGAAATTCTTATATTCCTCTCAATATGTTAATCAGACAACTGGTATCACAGTTCTCTAACTGTGTAATACCAGTCCCCCTTGGCAGATATATTTTATTTGGATAATGATGTGAAATTTAAGATCTACGTTTCAATTGTAGAGAGCCATAGGCAGTTGTCAATTTTAGTGACAGACATGAACCTGGAGCTAAATTCCTGTGCACAAGCAAAAAGTCCAACAGGCGTAGAGCAATTCTGGTCCCTTAATAGAAATACATTTTTTCCCATTGAGGGGCAGTATTTTTAAACTGCGTGTTGCTTCTCCTGGTGCTGCCAAATCCCAAATGCTCCCAGATGCTTCCTTTTATCTGAACAGTTTGGTGGCCTCAGCTACCAAAGAATTTCCTGTGAAATCTAATGGTTATCTGCTTTTCCTGCCTAAAGTGGCTATTGCTTTGGTACCTAAGCACTGACACATGAATCTCCTGGACTTTTTTCCCCATTTTTAAGTGCAATCTTGCCTTGTCATGACCCTTTGAATCCTCTGTCTTCCTGGGCAGATCACAGAATAGAATCATAAAACTGTTAAGGTGGGAGAAGACAAAAAGAAGATCATCAAGTCCAACCTTTGAATTTTATGAATATAATGATTTTAAATGCCCACTACACTCTCTGTCTCCAATTCATTTCACAATGTCTTAGCCCTAAGACAAATTCTGTGTCCAGTGCAAAGGAGGATTTTCTTTAGTTCTAACTAAAAACTTGAAGAGTTCTCCAGAGTGGTTATTTAGATCTCTCTTTCCTTTTTGTTTTTTGTTTGCAGGAAATAGCCAAAAGAAAATCTTTTCCTTTAAATACCAAATTTTAGGTATAAAATTTCAGGTTTCTTTTTTGAGACCCCTTCCAATCCAAACCATTCTGCGATTCCATGATTTTTACAATTTATTCTCCCATACTGTGCAGCTGTACACACAGTCAAGGTTCTCCCAGACCTTCCTCTTCTCAAGGCTGAAATGAATCCCTCCAAGCCTCTCTGCAGTCCTTATTGAGAGAAAACTCCCCTCAACAAACATTTCTGCAACAGGGTGAGTCCTAAACTCTGGGCAATCTTTTTTTTTTTTTCTCACACAGACTCACAGATCTCCAAGCTAGGGACAGATTTAGGCATCTGCTCTCTGGCTGAAGAACACCTTAGCAGATATTCTGGAGGTAACCACACTTGTTTACAGGTTAAGAGAAATAAATTGTGTGATCAGAGGTAGGTGGTGACCATTAGCTCAGGATTTAGCAGTGTTTAGTTTCTAGTGTAGGTGCAGCTATTGCCCACATGGGTGCTGGCTGGGTGTCACCTGCCACCAGAGCAGGGATTTGCATCTGACCTAATCATCCTTCAGAGAGGCAGGAGGGGAAAAGGCCCTTCTGGGATGCAGTTTGTCTCATCCCCAGGCACCTTTCTAAAGCAGGTCAGATGGGTCAAGCCCTGGAAATGTCTGCTTCTCTCTGTGACTGGCAAGAGATCAAAGCAGACATGTATCTGCTGGAGGCGTCTGGGGGCAGACCTGCACAGCCCAGGTGAGGGTGGGTGCCTCTGATTTCACCACTCTAGGTCCCCAGGCAGCAGAGATTGAGACATGGCCAGAGCAAACACATCCCTCCTCACACTGGGTGAAACACTCAGTGCCCAGGCCACAGGCAAATGCCAGCCCTGAGCATGTCTCACCTCACTGGGTGCCATGCTCAGGGATGATTTTTGCTCTGGGTCAGTGATGAGCCTGAGGAAGAATGCTGTTCACAATCCCCTTTGCTCCTGCAAAACCTCAAATCCTCTCTTCCTTGCTATAAGGCTGACTGCCTCACTGGAGCCAAGCACCTCATCTACTGCAGGAGCTCTTCAAAACCTTCCTATACCTGTGTATTTGCCAAAATATTTAAGTACCAAAGATACAGAGTTAATATTCTTTGGAGCCAGGCACTACTTTACATTATCTGGCTGCCATAATGTGCATTTCACAATGAAATTTCCTCATTTTGGGCACAATCTTGTCATGTTACATCTGCAGATGTATTGATATCACCATGGAAGTGGCAGAGAGACGTGTCACCATAACTTGTATTTCTGTCACAGAAGCACTTTGTCCTCTGAGCTGTTTCCCCACAAAGAGCCCAGTACTTCAGAAGAATGCAAGGTGTGCTAGAAAGGTTTCCATTTTCCCAAAGAACCAGGGAAACCATGGGCTTTAATCATATTTGTGATTCCTTTAAACTAGATTAGTTGTTCCTGGTGCTAACAAGACCATGGTGCTTTTTGTCACGTTGGAATTGTGATGAGCTTTAGCATATCCGGATTTCAGAGCAGAGGCTGACAGGTTTTTATTCACAATTGTTTTGATAGTAGATTTTTCCTTTTTTTTTTCTTTTTTTTTCCTCCACCATTCTTTCTTCTTCAGATTCCATCTCTATTGATCTTTAATGGCTTCCAGATGGGATCACGTTTGGCCATTTTATAGGCTGAGCTCTGAAAGACTAAGCAAATATGGTGTAAGCAAACAGCCCATTAGCTAATAAAAAATAAAAAGGCACTGCAAATATACTAATAAAGTCTGTAATGTCATAATATATTAAGGAGATGACAACTGCACAGGAAATGGGCCTGGCCTGGCTGCATGGAATAATGAGGGAGTTTTAACAGCTTATGGTAGAGGTAACAGCTGCTGGGTACGAGGGAAACATTGCTTACATTTTATGTTGTAGATGAAACAATACATTAACTGGCCTTCCTGCTAAGGCCTGGACTGTCAGCTAATCCTGGAATTCCTTTGTGGGAAAAGGAATCTTCCCACCCTCCTGGTTTCTACAAGGTTGGGGATGCCAGCAGCAGGAATGAGTTGTTGAACACCACAACATCGTGCAGATTGTGCCATACGGTTTGTCCCAGTCACAGAGGAGTCCTGTCATTCCAGACCCTTGCCCCAAGCCCCTCTCCAGCTCTCTTGGAACCCCTTTAGGTGCTGGAAGGGGCTATAAGATCTCCTTGGAGAATCTCTACTCCAGACTGAAGACCCTCAACCTTCTCAGCCTGTCTGTATAGACTGGGTGTTCTGGCCCTCTTGTCACCAGAGAACAGCCATTGCTGCATAAATCCTGCAAAAAATACCCTGGAAAAGGGGCTTTCAGTTTGAGCAGCACACAGATGCATCAGCCTGTATGTGTGTGTGTGTGTTTAAAAGAGTATGGGATAGGAGAATGTCTATTCCAGAGCTCTTGGTGTCTGCTTTCATGTGGTGGCATGGGAAGTATGGCACAGAATATTTTGGGGTGTTTCTGACTACCTGATAGGACCCAGGGTGCATTAGAGGTTGTAATGGCAAGTGAAGAAGCTAAAAAAAACACCTTGCCCATTCCAGAGCAGGTGTATACTCGGAGAGAGCTGTCTGAGTGTTTCAGGCAGACCTTCCCTCAACCTAAATCCAAGGTTTTGGCTGTTTGCTGTTGTGTCAGAACTGGGAGCAAAACTCACATTTTGCTCTTGCAGTTCTTTACTCATAAATCTCAAGTTTCTTTCCTTTGGAACAAGCTGCACTAAATTCCTGAGACACAGACTTAGACTACCTGCCATTAAGGTCTTGAGTGTCTTTACAGTGTCAACCCTGGAGGCCAATATTAAAAAAAAAAAAAAATCTGATTTTTTTTGGCTGTATTCCCTTTTATTGCTTGGAAATAATAAACATTAGGTTTCCCTGTCACTTCTGGTCTCCTAATTGCAGTCCTAATATGAATGCCTACAACAGCAGTGTGTTTCTATGTCTGCACAGAAAATGACAATAAGATTAAGAACATGGGCTTGATTATAAAGGCACCATTAAATTTTGGCGTCATCCACTTTGTGCACTCCACTCCTTCCCTTCACAAACAAATGGTGCTGCTGTTTGTTTTTGGCTGCAGAAATCTTCATTAAAGTTGAGGAATTAAATATAGCACTTGAGCTAATTAATTATGGTTTGATCATTTTGACACCTCCAAATGACTCAGCCACATACCTGGAAGCTTTGTCAACTCAATTGCATCTTTATTTTTGTTGCCTTTAACCAACAATGAAGACTAATGCCACTCTTTCTAGTTTTCAATCACCTCTACAGAAGTGCTCCCCTGGCAATGTGCAGGGACAGACCTAATTAATCCCTCATCTGCCCTGCGCCGTGTCTATACATCACACTGGCAGTTGGAACTGCTGCTTGTTTTAAGGCTATTGCTGCAATGAAATGCTCATCTGTTTTTCAATAATTTTACCACAGGTGGTGATTTGTAATTAGAAAGGGCAGAATCCGAATTTTGGTGTTTTTTTCCTAGTATCGTTATTTTTGTTATTATTGTTATTTGTTAGGAGAAGAGAGGTAACAGTGGGAATAATGATAATGATAATAATAATAACTTCTGCACAGCAGAGAGGGAACATTAACTTCTGGCACCATGAACAATAGAGGATTTTGAGCTCATTGAAAGAAAAGAACAAAGATTTGCATTGATGTGTCTTGCACACAGGTTAAGGATCAAAGACTTGGAGAAGTCAACAGATTTTTGCTGAACAGAGATGAGTTTTGGAAGCTCAGAACCTACGCAGAGCATTGAGAAACCCCACTACCAATAGTCACAGAATCACAGATTAGTTTGGGTTGGAAGGAACCTTAAAAATCATCTACTTCCAACCCCTGCCATGGGCAGGGACAACTTCCACTATCCCAGGTCGCTCCAAGTCCTGTCCAATCTGGCCTTGGACACTTCCAGGGATCCAGGGGCAACCACAGCTTCTCTGGGCAACCTGTGCCAGGGCCTCCCCACCCTCACAGGGAACAAATTCTTCATAAGATTTAATCTAAATGTAGCCTCCTTCAGGTTAAGGCCATTACCCCGTGTCCTATCACTCCGTACCCTTGTGCCAAGTCCCTCTCTGTCTCTCTCCAAAGCTCCCTCTAAGTCATGGAAGACTTCTATAAGCTCTCCCTGAAGCTTTTACTTCTCATTTTTCTACTTTTTTTTTTCTACATTTTATAGTTCCTTTTCTACCTTTTTTCCACCATCTGCCTCATCTGCTGCTGTTCCCTGCATCAAAGAATCTCGTGGCTGATCAGCTGTGGGTGCCCAGGTTCTTCCTCTCAGACATCAGATTTTGGAACTTGATTTACCTAACATCAGGGCTTGTGCCAAAATTCCTGTATTTCTTTAAAATAACAACACAGAATAATCAGGGAAGAGTTTATGTTGCAAGGATCTTAAAGAACATCTCATTCCATCTCATCTCTCTTCCCTGGACCATGCAAGCTGTTCAGCCTGAGATTTTTAGAGACCTTGGTGTGTGTTGTGTCTAGTAGCATTTTCAGGAGAACACTGGTTCTAATGCTCTTTTATTTCAGCTTATAGGAACTTCAGGTCCAAGCAAATATTTCTGTCTTCAGTACTCTCCTGAGCCCAGAACACTACCTCATCTTCCTCTAACTTCCTTGTTGACTCCTTGTTTCCTTTGAAAACTACAGAGTGATATGGGAAAAGATTTAGGTCCTACTACTTTCTGAAAGGCCCATGGTGCCTTTTAATGAAGACTTCCCTCACATTTCAGGGTAAAGCTGAATTAATTCACCTTTTCATAAGGCAATGAAATATGAATTAACTTAAGGAATATAAAGCCATGGCTTTTACATTAGCACAGTCCAGTGAGAGAGCTGGCTTTGCAGACCTTTCTTTAACTGTTTTGTGTGAGCTGGAGCAGCTCCAAAAGCACAGGCCTATCCCACACCATCCTATTGTTTCAGGAACAGCAAAATCCTCAAGGAAGTAGAAAATCTGGGTGCAGTTCCAAAACAGACATTAAATCTCTCTCTGCTGGTTATGAGGGGTATGCCACCCTTCTGAGAGGTTTTACCCTGTTGTGGGGATAAAGGGCTGAGTAAAACTGAGTTTAAAGTCTCCTCTTTGTAGTGTTAGAGGTCTTTTCCAAACTTTGAGATTCTGGGTATTGCTGGTAAGGAAAGGAGAGGACTAGGTTGGTTTGCTGCTTCTGGTGCCAGCAAGGATGGGATGTGGAGGAGAAATTCATGAGTTTCCACTTGATCAGAGCCTCTCTCCACCTCAGCAGCCTCAATGAACCTGGTTTTCAACGTGTGTACCTTAAGTAAAATGTTTTCTGTGATGGTGGGCTCAGCACTTTTCTGGCTTTCTCAAACCTGGTTTATGGTGGCCTATTGTGGTTATTAGGTGTTAGGAAAAGCTTTCCCAGCTGGTCTTCTAGGTAAAGTGGGTTCCCCACCTGTGTTCACAATCCCTTTTTCAATGTTCTCTGTTCAATCTCATCTGTTCTCCTTGATCTTCTCACTCGTGACCTCACAGTTCCCTGACCAAAATCCAGCAGGACTTGAAGGACAGAACTGTGTGAGTCCTAAATGTTAGATCAGTCTAAAATCTTGGGTTTGAGTGTTTTGTTTGTGTCTTTGGTTTAATTTTGGCCTACTAAAGGGGAAATAAACAGAATGGGAAAAAGAAAAAAAAAAAGCCCAAGAGACAGGGCTGTACCTCCCCCTCCTCCCTGTCTCCAAACCAAATTCATGAACTGAGCACCCAGACAAGTCAGAAGCTCTGGGAATTACCAGACAGACCCCATGCACTTTTCTGTCTCAGCTTATTCCCGAATATTACTTTTCTCTTTCCCTTTTCCTCTCTCTCAGGGCACCTTGCCCATTTCCTAATGCTCTGAAATCTCTTTCTACGTGGCCAGGCATTTTGTTTTAATTTTTTTTAATGAATTCAGCTCAGCGCCCACACATCCCCTTAACCATGGATTTGTACGCTCAAGAGAAGACATGGAGAGATGTTGATGTTTTTGGCTGGCATTCATGCCCTCAGTACCCATTTTTTCAAAAAAAATTTTTGGTGGGTTTTTTTTTTTTTTTTTTATGAATATACATGTTTTCTTGGCTGCTTGCACCAGAGCCCATCTGTTAGCATGGCATGGTTCCTGCTCACAAGTGGAATCAGACCCTGGCTGGAGGGGGTGGGTTTCAGGCAGTGCTGGGTTTTTCAGCAGCAGGACCCCTCCAGGAAGGTGCTCCCCTGTGTCAGCACTGGCACCACCTGCCTCCCTCCACATCCATGCACCAGTTGACACCAGGGCACCAAAGACCAGCAGGGATAAATGGGTTAGGGGAGGAAGGCTCAGGGCTTGGGGGCTGCCAGGAAAACCACTGGTGCTGGAACAGCGTCCCAGAATGAGCATGGGACGCTTTAAAAAACCCACATGTATCCAATAACTGAAAAGGAAAACAACACTCGTGTGAGACAGAGGAGGAGACACCAGTCCCTAGGCAGTTTAAGATCTGAGGAGCTGATTTTTTGTGTGTTGGAATAGACATCTGAGACAAATTGCTCACATGAGGTTGGGTTGGGTTGGAGGAAGGGATGTTTGCAGGTGACATGTGGTGAGTAACCCATGAGCCATCCTTAGTCATTCAGGCAAAAGAGACCAGCAGCTCTGCTGATAGGTGATGCAGGAGGGCCTGGAGTGCAGGGATGACTCTGGAATATTTGGTTTTCATTAAAAGCAACATGCAAAAACCCCACATTTTTTTTCTTTTCTCCCCATTTCCTTGCAAAATTCCTTTTCTCTCCAGAGGGAGAATCAGCAGAAACAATATTGGCCAGGGAAGTGGTGGAGTCGCCACCCATGGAAGTGTTCAGAAAATATATGGATGTAGAATTTGGGAAAACTGTTTAGTGTGAACATGGTGGTGCTGGGTTGATGGTCAGAGTTGATGCTCTCAGAGACATTTTCCAACATTAATTATCCTGTGATTCTACAATTAAAATTTTTCTCCATTTGGTACCTTGTACTGCAATTAGTGGAAGTTCAGATGAACCTCATAAAAGACGTGTGGCCTGAAAACCTCAATAAACAGAGACTTAAAATTTAGTCCATCAGTTTAAATTTCTTTATGAGACAGATTACAGAACTGGATATTTGTGGTAATTCTTAACACTGATTTTAATATGGCCTTTAGATTTCTTTAGAGAAGTTCAATGTCTCTCTTTATCTGTTAGCCATTAAAAAATTATATAATTTTTTACTTTTTTTGTCCAAACTTCTCTCTTTGAGCACTCACTTAAACTGAAAATGGGGAAGACATAGAAGGTGTTATGAAAAGAAAATGGATAAATCATAACTACCCACAGTGTGACCTTTCCTTCATGATTATGGAAAACAAGTGTACAGTGAGGGGGAAGAAAAAAGAAACAAAAAGTGAGTCAAAAGACTCTTAATTGATCAAACCAGAAAAACTTAAAGAAGAAAGGGAAGGAAGTTCCACTTTTTTAAAAAAGATAAATGGACAAAAGTGCCTTTGGTAACTTGTGCCTGGTTTCTGTGGCTGGATAACAGGTATGTCCTGTGCTCTCCTTACAGGTGGGATTTCCTGTGACACCTGCATGGATCTTTGCCAGGGAAAAGAGCAGAACTGGGCCACAGTCAGCTCTCAAATGTAGATTATTTCAGATGAGACAGCCTGGCTCATCCTTTGGCTAGAACAGCAAAACAAAGATTTTCCCCCTGACGTTAAAGATACTGATTAACTTTCTGTACCCGTTTTTTTTTTTTTGAGTTTTGAATTTCAGATTCTTCAATCACAAATACAAAATCTCACATACTGTAAGAAGCAATTGTTCTGCTTACAGACATATCCAGGCTTCTCTTTCGAGGAATATGACTTAAAGTGCTTCAGGAGAGCAGTTAAGGACAAGTCCAGGTGGCTGGAGTGCTAAACTGGTGGCAAATATCTTCCAAGCACTGGGAATGAGATTATAAAGAATAGGTAAAAATCCAGAGAAGAATGAAAACTCAGATCCAGGATTTCTCCAGTTTAAGGTGGGTTTTTTTCAGACTTTCAGAGTAATTACTGGTTGTATTAATGAGAGAAGGAAGACCTCAAAATGTTGTGAGGAGAGAGCTATAATTCTGCGGTTACACCAAGGCTGTGTGTGTGGTCTTCATTCAGTTAAATTTTGGCTTTTTCCTTATTTCTTTTATTTGAATAAAGTAAAAAAAAAAAATGTAAACAAAAATGACCTGTAACCTTGTAAAGGAGGTGACCATGTTAAAAATAAAACCTACTCATAATCTGGATTTATCAGCTTATGGCCAGCAGAAACTAAATAACTCCCTGGTCTCCAAACAGGGATGGTGGGATCCACTCCCATGGTTGCTCCAGGAAACTTGCTTTTCAGCTGCTCAAGCTGTAATTATTTAAACTCTGTTAGTAAATTTAATATCCATCATTTTTGGTCCTTTTACTCATGAACTCTGAGTTTGAACATGGTCTTAAGGGGAAAGGAATAAGAAAACCCAAATTTCTGCGTGGTTCTGTCCCTACATCCCCTGTATCAGAAAGCAGGATCTTGATTTATCTTTTGATTTACAGTTCAGCAGCTTCTCAGATGATTATGTAGCAACTTCCTTTCAAGTCAATCCTGGATATAAGGAATAATAATTAAAAAAACATACCAGAGCTGCTTCTTACTGCAGCTTTTTAGCTTTTCTAGCATTAAGGTTGATAAATATTAATCAGATATTTTGAGTTCAATATATGATTAATTGTTCTCATCCTAAACTGAGTCTCTGGGAGGCAGAGAAGCCTAAATTCTTCCCTCAGTGGAGTGAGAGCATGGTTCCTCCATTAATTCAGGACACTGGTGGGACAATGAAGAAATTGCATGTTGGCAACTCACATTTCCTCTAGCCTCTGGATAAAAGATTTGAGTTTTGTGCTTGCTGCCAATCCTTTAACGATCTTACACACCCTATAATCACCCTAAAAATTTGGAATAAAAGGGGAAAAAAAAGAACTGAAAAGAAAAAGAAAAATCCTGCGGGCTGCCTTAGCCAAATATCTTGAACTTGAGAGCTATTTGATCATTAGTCTAAGTATGGATAATCAGTGTAATGGTAAATAAAGAAATTATACACTGAAATTGAAAAATCGGTTGGTAAAAACCCAAAGAATTATTTCTTTTCTGGAAGCTAACATTCTCAGTGAAAGGAAAATGCTATTTCCCCCCTCATTGTGTATCACTTCTCAAGGTGCTTCACTGCTCTGTGTGTCTGTATTTTTACAGCACTTCAGGACTGGGATTTCCCTATGAAATGTAGCTTCAGAGTCTGCCAAAAATGTCAAGATGTACAGAGAAGCTACATCTTCATCATGCAGAGCTAGCAGACATTAAATTCAGCTTAGATTTTAAATATTACCTGTCTCCCACATTTGATTTCCCCTGATTTTTTTTTTTTTTTTGCCCAAGTTTTGTCTTTTAGATTGTGGAACAAAATTGGAAAGATATTTTCCTTCAGGTTTGCACTGCTAATCTTTGTGCTGAGGATGCTGTGGGAGACTGAAGAGTGTTCACAAGAGACCAATTCACAAGGAGCCACTGGAAGAAGAAATGTTAGCTGCAGAATTCCAAACACACACACTTGCAGAAAACAGGGATTTGAGCCTGAGGTCTTTGCAATTGGGGCAGGAGGATGCAATGATAAGGTTTTACTGTTAATAAGCAGGCAGGGAACAGGAGTTTTCAGACTTCACACCACCTCTCTCTGTTATCTCTACATTGTTGTTATAAGGGAAAGTCTTTGCCCCCAAAAAATTCACAATCCAGAAAGGAACAAAAATAATACATATAATCATAAGATCATGGAATCATAGAATGCTTTTTGTGGAAGGGGCCATTAAAGGTCATCTAGCCCAACCTGCAATAAGCAGGGATATCTTCAACTGGATCTGGTTTCTCATAGCCTCAAAGGAGGTGTGGAGGAGATGGAAAGAGACAGATGAGGAAAGGTTTTTGGAGAAATATGGAGAGAAATGAAGGAGACACGTGGAGGATGACATTACTGGAAACACACCTGGAGAGGTGCTCCTGGAGGAAGGTGCCCTGTGGAAGAGGAGGTGCAGCTCTGTGAGGACTTTGACCCATGGGTGACCTGTGCCAGGGCAGGAACAGACACCTGCCCAAGATAGATTTAAAAAAAAAAAAAATCTGATGCATGCAGCATCTAAATCCTTTTGGTTTTAGGTATGCTTGGCTGGATCAGGGTGCTGTGGTACAGGTATGTGTGGAATGAGGAGAGATTCACATTGCTTTGAAGCAGTGATGGTTGTGCAGGTTTCTTGACCTTGGCTCTAGAAATACAGCAGCCACGCTCCATGACAGATGAAAAAATTGTAAATAATTCCAATACACACAGCACTAAAATCCTCTTATTTTAAGTACCAAGTCCACACAGTCACTGATACTAGAAACAGACTTCTCTAGTATCATCTCAGTATTCCTCTGGGTATTCTGCCCTATGTGATGTGACCAAATTTCTGGTGATTTCCTCAAATCTAATGAAACAGCTTTTTACAGCACTGACAATGAAAGTTCACCTCAGATTATCCAGAAAATATCCTCAGTATAAAATCAGTTTTCCTTGCCTCAAATAGCCTACTGTCTTGATAGTCTCTTTTTTCACAAATCAAATATTTCCCAATTTTAATAGGCTACTGGTCCTTAAAGCACAACCTCTACCTCAGAAACACCACAATCTTTAAACATCCGGAGATAATCCCCGTCTTTCTCACTGTTTAGCTGCAGCTCTAAATCTTCAACCCATTTCCATCTCCTTTTGAATCTCAATACCTCTTTTGCCCAATTTTTCATCACCTGAATTTGTCCTGGAAGAAAACAAAAGAAAAAATTCTGCTTTACTACAAGAAAACCCATCTCACAACTCAAATTAATTTGTGGCATTTAAACAATGTTATTTCATTTAAGTTGAGCAGTTGTTAAATACTAATGCTAGATGTACAAAGAAAGCAGTCCTGGGTGTGTTTCTTTTTTTGTTTGTCAATTATCTCTCCTGAGAGCACAGACAGCAAATAATGTAACTAAAATCATAAAAATTATTAAGGTTGGAAAAGCCCTCTAAGGCCATCAAGTCCAACCATTAACCCAGCATTGCCAGGTCCACCACTAAACCCTGTCCCTCAACTCCACATCTACACATTTTTTGAGCACTTCCAGGAAAAGGGGACTCCACCATTTCCCTGGACAGCCTGTTCCAAAATTCAGTGCAAAGTCATGGTGGGGTGTGGTTTTATACCATATATTCACCTTGGATGTTTATGGTGGATAAGAAGTAATATCGCCTCTCAAATATTATAATGTACTTTGCCTGTACAGTCAAATTATCTGTAAAATTCTGAAGACAGAAGGAGGAGAGTGATTTTGAATCCCTCTGAAGTCTTGAATACTCACATATTCCATGGTTGCCTTCATGGTATACATTAAATTTGTGATATCACAGTTGTGTTGTCCTCATTATATCATGTGGCTCATTTATACAGAGACACTTTTTCTAGTCTGATGGGAATGAAGTTCCACCTTTGTTTCCTGGGATTCAGTTTTCTGGAGATGCTTGTCAGTACATTGGGCACAAAAGGCAGGAACTCTTCCACACCACAAACTAAGATCACAATTTGTACAAAAAACGTCCAACCACCAAACTTTATTGAGACCTCTATGATCATGCTGAGGGTTGTCTTTTGACAGCTAAAAGCAGAAATATATATTTATTTCTGATAAAATAAACAGGATACAGCCCCATAAATGGGCAGTAATTAGTAACTATGTGCTAATCACAGAGTGTGATGTACCAAGAGACACATTTATTTGCTTTAATAGAATTATTGTACGTAGGAAAAAGTGAGGAGGCCAAGTCCTGGAACTCGTACCTCTTCCTCCTCTTCTAATTTGTGCAGTTTCCACTAGTCCAAGAACCTACCCAGACCTGTTGCAAGATAAAATAGGAAATGGGGATTGAAAAAGGATGGAGATTTTCCAAGAGTGAGATCTGTAGGAGTAATTAAAAATCCAGTGACATCCTGCATGCAGTTAAATGTGAGCGGACAAAGGACTGGAGGACCTTCCCATCAGTGCATAGAGAGAGTAATTCAGAGTTATCAGGAGTGGACAGACACTGACCTCAGAGGCTTTTGCCATCTCTAATTCTAATGTTTCCTTGAGCTGCATAACTCAGAAATACAGGGACATGTATTTAAATGATCCCTGAGGTTTGCACATCCAAGGAATGCTTTAGCTGTTGTGACATCCTGTAATGGGCTTGGCGCAGAGAAGACAGGAAAAGCAAACCATCCTCTTGGCCTGGATTTGCCAGAAAAGTCTCTGCCTTCTCCCACTGATGAAAGCTGTCATTTCTCCTGTAGTTCCCAGTGTGTGTCACTGGCAGAGAGGAGGGAGAAGAAAAAAAAAAAAAAAAGAAAACCTCAAATCCTAAAGTCATCGTAACAAACTTGTCGCTGAGCGAAGTTGCTGTTTGGCTGAGCGTGGTGACTGCTGTGCTGTGACAGATCCTGTCAGGGAGGCACTGCCCCAGCTTGCAGGTGTAAGCATGACCTATCAAACTGAATGGGAGCTGACAGAAGGGATTTCTGCAACGTGAAATGGAGAGCTGACATGAAAACAGTGACGTGTGAGGGACCGAACCACCGCGAGCGCAACTGTCACAGATGATGTCCAGAGAAATGACAGGAGAATACTAACTTTGCTTGATGTCAGTTTAGTTGTCCTTTGTGTTTGGAAGACTAACTGCTAGGAAGGGAAAAAAATTATAAAACATACAAGGGAGAAAAAGAAAAAGGCAGCAAAAAATCCACATGCACATCCATTTCAGCTCAACATCCAAAGCAGTTTTTTATGTCTTCTCGCAATGTTATTAGCATAAGCAACTTTATTTGTTGGAATTTTTTGACATGCCTTCTTCTGGCTAGAATGATAGGTTTGTATAAACTATTTTGACTGATACTTTATTTAGCCTACTGATAACACCAACAAAGACCTGCAGTGACCACTGCTATCAACTAACTACTGGTGCTTCTACAAGGATGAAATCAGTTACCTTTTCACAGCAAGAAGTGAATATTTTCAGTATTTTCTGAGTATAAAAATTAAAACTGTTCCCTAAGATAACTAAAGTTTGTGCCACATTGTTTTGCAGACTTTCTGCATTGAAAAACACTTTGTTCCTCCTCCTGTCATGCTTTTGTGTAGCTCTTCAACTCTCTGGGCCAGCAGCAATCTCTTCCTTGCACTTTTCTAAGTGGAATAAATCTCATCAAGAACAGGCATCTCTAGTCTGTGCCTCATGGAAATAGACCGACTGTAGAGTAGAAATGGTTTAAACATGTTGAGATTACAATAAAAGCATAAAACTTCTCATCTTTTCATGGATTATTCAGCCTGACTGGGAGTGCTGATGTTGGACAAACTCTAAAGACTTCGTAGCTCAGGAGACAGGAGATGAGCCACGACCTCCCTGCTGCCCCTGCCTGTGCCAGGTTGGGTGGCAGGATGGGCATGGAGGTCGTGAGATGTCAGGACTGCCCTTGAAAGGAAAAAGGCTCCCACTTCTCCAATGGTTTCAACTAGAACACACCAAAAACATTTCTCCAAGCCTGAAAACAAAGCGGATTCTAAAATCCTTTCTTCCTCTGTGACCAAAGTAGATCCAATCCCATATTCTTATTTTTCTGAGCAAGCAGACATTGTCCAGGACAAATTACAGATGATGAGTAAAATACAGACTGGACAGAGCCCCAAATGATAAATTTCTTATTCTGTTGCCTTAGTAATTTGATGTAGTTTAAAAACCAACCAACCAACCAACCAACCAACCAGAAAAAAACCCCAAAATTCAAAAAACTTGATTTAGGTCAAGTTCATATAATACAAGAACAGAGTTTATTAAAATTGATATTTTCAAATGAGGCCAGATTTTAAATTTCAAGGACAGGTTGGATGGGTCTTGGAGCAACCTGGTCTGGAGGAAGGTTCCTCCCCCATGGCAGAGGGTGGAATGAGATGGGATTTAAGGTCTCTTGCAATCCAAACCATTCTGAGATTCTGGGATTCTATGGATGGGGGTAACCAGAATACTTTTGTCTTATATTTCACCTTGGGTGAATTCCTTTCTCTTCCTTCACCTTTTCTCCCTGGATCTCAGCTGCTGGATGGAGACATCCATCTTCTTCCTGAGTCAAATTCCAAGTCTACAGAAGTCTGTGAGAGTATTTCCATATCTCAGGGTTCTGGACCAGCCCATGAGGAATTGTGCCATACCTCGTTCAGATGTGGAAAAATTGCATTTGAGGCCTCCAAATGCTCCTATGTTGTAAATAATAGTCATCAAATTAATTCAGCTGGTTATCAAATCAGATCATGGTTACAGCTGATCAAAGACTGAAATGTTTGTTTATAAGCACTGTCTTTATTTTCATTTGTTCCAGCTGAAGAGGAAAAAAAGCCAGAAATTCAGAAATGTCTTAGGAGGTGGAATTGCTGAAGCATTTTCTTTCAGAAAATTTATACAACCTTATTAAAATTCTGTATATACAGAGACTGAAATGTCTTTTTTTTTCAGGTGAAGGACATATTGAAGTGAAGCAGACAAAATTATTAAATTTGAAACTGCTGAAACAGTGTCAAATTATACTTGATGTGCTGGATTTTTTTTAATTACTGTGCATCAACAGTATGTTGGAATTTAGTGAAACTCCCATTTTCTGACAGGAAACGATTTTATCCAAAACCAATTGAGTCTTTACTAACACCAATTAATTTTCATCATAGAACAAATCACGTTAATAAATGGTACATGTGATCAAATGTCTAACAAATTGCTCAGAAATGCTGAGATTACATGATAGATTTTCTTTCTTTGGGAATCATATGCAGATATGGCACCAGCCACAATATGATAAAAGACTTGGAAGAAACAAACTACCTGTAAACATTTTCCATTCATTATCCTGAGTTTCTGCTACCGTGTGACAAATCATTAGTCGTAGTGTAAGGCAAGCTTTAAAAATGTAATTACTTAATCATGCAGTTAGTTCCCCATCAATCCTACCAGCACTTGCTCTTAACTAGCTTTAAAGAACAAAATTAGGAGTAATTTGTAAGCAAAAGTAATTGAGGGAAGGCTGATATTGCCAAGGTGTTGACAGCGCTGCACATGGTGGTTTTTTTCTTTTAATTCCCTGGCAAAGCAGTGGTCTGCAAATTTTGCTGAACAGCATTGCTGACTGGTGGAGCCTTAAAACATGTCCTGGTGTCCCAGGACTGAGGTCAGGAATGGGAATTGTCCTTACTTTGTATCACCACCTTCATGGGCAGCAGAAAGGAGGCAGGGGATGAAGAAAGGATGGGTCCGTGAGACCTGGATATTAGTCCTGCAATTAATCCTGTTTGCATTTCAGAGATTGTAACATCACTAACAGCACAGAACCAGAAAAGGGAAAGGATATGTTGAGAGCAAGGAGAAACAGAGCTTGTAGTCAGTGGATGTTGTATTTCATAAAACTCCAGGGGATCTAAAATAGGGTAAAGTAAAAATGGGTGGTGAATGGAAAATTTTTAATGTGATCTGTTTCACTGGAGAGTGTAGATTAATCAAAACTTGAACTATCAGAAGGGAAAAAAAGTATTTTTAATCCTCTTTTCACCTGTGAAAATTCTGAAAGAATTCTGAAATTATTCAAGAGTCTGGTCTTGTCACTGGCAAGGATGAAGTTGATTTTAATCAGCTTGTGAACTGCAGTGTCTGCATGTGGAAAAAACAGTGTGGCAGCAGGACCAGGGCAGGGATTGTCCTTCTGTGCTGGGCACTGGTGAGGCCACACCTGGAGTCCTGTGTCCAGTTCAGGACCCTCCTGTTCAGGAAAGACCCGGAGGGGCTGGAGAGTGTCCAGGGCAGGGAACAGAGCTGGGGAAGGGGCTGGAGCACCAGGAGCAGCTGAAGGAGCTGGGAAAGGGGCTCAGCCTGGAGAAAAGGAGGCTCAGGAGGGACCTTGTGGCTCTACACAACTCCCTTACAGGAGAGGACAGCCAGATGGGGTCAGGTTCTGCTCCCAGAGAACAGGAACAGGACAAGAGGAAAGGACTTCGGGCTGTGCAAATATTTATGAAATCAGGCAGGAAAATTAAAAACTTGATTAAAAAAAACCCAAAAAAATCCCAAACAGATGGATTTTTTGCAATATTTCTTCTTGGGAAGATGAAGTTTCCATGTAGGATACTGCAGATGGAGGTAGACTGTTTAGGGAGATTCCTCTACAACAGTCAAGTGTGCCATGGAGGAGAAAAAGACTGAGAATAGCCAAGTCAAAAAAAAAAAAAAAAAAAGAAAAAAAAAGAAAAAAAAAAAAGTGGAGCTTTCCAAAGGAAACTTGCCTACTTTTTATCAAATAGTTCATGAAAACTTATTTCAAGATGTGTCTCTTTTGAAAATTGGTTACTTCCTTTAGGAAAATTTGGTCCTAATTTCAGGGGAGGAGGTGTTGGATCAGTTTTCACTCTTTTGCGGCAGCTGGCAAGGCACAATCAACTAGGGAAAGAACAAAATTAAGAGTTTTCTGATACTGTGATCTACAGCCTCCCAAATGCTTGCAGGGATACAGTGGAAGAGAGTGGTTTTTCAGGAAAGAGAATCCTCTGGTCAGGGATGTATTGCCAGGGTTGGCCTGAGATAAAAAGGAAGTCGGAATATAGAGAGAACGCAGATCAAGCCAATATGGTTAACAGCTACGTTCTGCTTTATTTAGCTAAGATGGCTACTTTTATACATTTCTATATAGTTTACAATTCACAGCAGCTCTTCATTGGCATACAGCAGAGAAAAGAATGCAAACACTTATTGTTGACCAAACTTTTAAGGCAGCTACTGGTGTTCAGGCTACTTACTATACATGTTATCTATTAGAAACCTCTCTGTGCCTTGTTAACACCTTAAGGTGTAATCTCACTGCACCAGAGACTTGGCAGCTGAATTTCCACCTGCGCCACTGAGGCCTTACAGGCCCTCATGTGAGGCCCAGGCTAGGTGATTCACTCACAGTCCAAATATTCACTATCTTCAAAAACTCTGCTACAGGGATGAGGGCTGGAGAAGCATATTCAAAGGGAATGTGATCTAAAGAAGAAAGTGGAAAAGGCTGGTGAAGGTTAAAGTTCACTGTAGAAAGTGTCTCCATCCCAGCTTAACTGAAACGAATTATGTGTGATTGCAACCCATTTCTTTTCGATAATTGTGCCTGTGGGTTTATTTAGGACATAGTGTTGAATGATCTCTAAAGGCACAGTCCTTGTGACACCTGATAGGATCACAGATTGTTTCTGTCAGCCACCTCTTGTTTCCACCAAGGGTTGGGGGATTTAATAAGAACCACACAATCAGCTCATCTCAATAACTTCTAAATTATATGAAACTCTGGCCATTAAAATCTTGCTCTTTTTCCCATACCCTTGTCTTGACTGTGAGTTGCAAATAGGGAGGGAACAGAAGGAAAGTTACTTTGATCAGGCATGGGGAATATGGCTTCATAATGTAAGAAGATATATTTAGATTAGATATTAGGAAGAAATTTTTCCTTTTGAGGGTGGTGAGGCCCTGGCACAGGTTGTCCAGAGAAGTTGTGGCTGCCCCTGGATCCCTGGAAATGTTCAAGGCCACGTTGGACAGGGCTTAGAGGAATCTGATGTTGTGGAAGGTGTCCCTGGCCATGGAAGCAGAGTTGGAACTCATTGTCTTTGAGGTCCCTTTCAACCCAAACCATTCTGGGGTTCCATGAAGTGCTGCACATTCACAGTTCCAGCACGGTGCTTTGCACCATGGAATTCCAGAGGCATGGAGGAAATCATCCCAAGCAATGCGCTCAGGTAATGGAACTCCTTCTTTTCCTTTGAGACATTGTGTGGGTGGACCATGATTTGCATTTGCTGTGTTAACCAGCAGGTATTTCAGCAACAGAAACAAGACTGTTTGCCTCTAAAGAAGCAATTTTGTACTCAGTAACAGATAAGGCATTTAAGGAAAGATGAGCCAGCTTGACAAATCCAAAACCAAGGAAAAAGGCAAAGTGAACTCACCCAGCAGAAACCATTTTCTCCTCGTGAACTTTCACCCCAAACTCCACACTTTCTAAGCTCTAAGGATGGGCCTTGTTTAAATACTACATCATGTGATGGTACCCAGTATTTAATAAAAGCACTGAAACTGTTTCACGGTGCCACAGATTCACTTGCTGAACATGTCATGAGGCAAAATTTTATAGGCATTGTAAAATCTTTTTACCACACACAGCTGCATTACCCAAAATGACTCAAATCTGCAGGGCATCTGAAACACACACTACAGCAATAATAGGCTTTGCTGCTTAAAAAGTGATTATGACTAATGCACAAAAACAATTATCACCAAGCTTAATTGCAAAGGATTAAGCACAGTATATATATGTATATAACTATGCATACATACATTTAAATTTATGTTCATATACATCACATTCTATATCTAGGATCTTACTAGGAAAGAGGATCTAACAAAAATAAAGATGAGGGGAATATGGGTATTTCATGAGGAAAAAAAAGAAAGGAATATAAAGCAAAAAATATAACCCCACAAAACCCAGAAAGAGCTTGTTCAACAGAAGATATGGAAGTCAGCCAGAAAGCACAGACAGTGATCTGAGTGTTAAGGGTGAAGAGGGGTTTACTAAGAATGATTATATTGAGTTCTGTTGGAGCTGAATGTTCATTGACAGCACTCTCATTTTGGGAGTAATCTGCAATGCATCCTCAGGTGAAGACTGCAAAACATGAAAAAGGTTAAATTCTATTTATTCCCTGCATATATATCCCCATCTTCCAGGAACATAAGTTTTGAAAGAGTTTATAAGCCAGAGGTACAAGCTGTGTCTTTATTTATTCCCATCCTTGCAAGTGTCCAAGGCCAGGTTGGACAGGGCTTGGAGCAAACTGATCTAGTGGAAATTGTCCCTGCCCACGGCAGAGCATGGAATGAAAATAATTTTAAGATCCCTTCCACCCAAACTGTTCTATCTTCTGTGATTTCTGAAGTCTGAGTTAACTTGTTTTTCATTATTTTTTCCTAGCTGCTTTATGAAAGAGCTTATATTTTTTTGCCTCAATAACCGTATTTTCACAGAATTCCATTCCTAAATTATCTGTCCCGTGTACTGATATTCTTCCAAGCTATGGAGATTGTCTGGCAGTATGATCTGGAGAAAGGTGCTGTATTCCTGCACTGGCTAAATCCAGGACAGCACATAGCATTTCACACCTGGCTACTGCTCAGCCCCACCAGATTGAATCAGCTCAGTGTATGTATAACTTTTCCCATAAACCAGCAGAACAGGTACCAACTGCTTTATTACAATCTTTGTTTGAAGATGTTATTGTTATTTTTTCTGAGCTTCCAGCTGTGATGGTCCTTAAAGAAGGAGGCAGTTGTGATTAAAGCAGAAACAATTAGGAAAAATGAGCTAAACCCTCAACTGTTGCCAGCTTCATTGACTTCAAGAAAATTAGGTCAAGTGATGTCAATTGGGGGCCCCACCAGTGGAGTTGTCTCTTCCTTCTGCTTCAGGCTTTTGCTGTGACCTTCAGTAATTGCACTATGCAGCAGGCACACAAGTGGAGAGACTAAGTTGTTTAAAATGAGGTGGATAAAACAGAAGAAAAAAACCCCACAATGATTATTATTAGTATGAATTGCAGTAAGGCCCATAGGCTGGAAAAGGCAGTATTTGTAGTGTGCAATCAAACATGGATAGGATGATGCCTGGGAACACTCTGTTCCACCAGCAAAGCTCTGCCAAGCAATCCTTTCACCCCTGGCTGTGGATCACTGTGTTAATAACTGTGTCAAGGCTTCCTTGATTGTGCTGCTACAGATGAGTCGTTTGATGCAGCTTTAGACTCTGAGGCTGCCTTTGAATTAGCAAACCTGCAGCAGCAGGTCAGTGGCACGGCGTATCTCCTCCCATTAAATCCTCAGCACAGCCACTGGGTTGTGTTTAGCTGTATTTTTACAGAAAAAAACTCACATGAATGGCTTGGGCACCAGCACTGGAGCACTCCCCATCAGCAATTTGGATTTGAGGGTGATGGTGGCTGTGTGTGTGAACATAAACATTTCTGTGGCAGGTGCTCTGACTCCCAGAATTGTCCCTGGCTCTGTTTAAATATGCAACATATAAAGCTGAAGAAAACCCAGTGTAACTCTGTGGTATCTGTTTATACTTAGATGTCTCCTATTGAAATTTGAGGTTCCTGAATTTATGGTGGACAATAATTACATATTGACATAAAGACCAGCAAAATACAGGCATTCTGCTTGGCTGCTCTACAGGTATGGACTTGAGAATTGCTTTGGCTGGATTTATTCCTTTTTAAATAATTAGAATGCCAGAAATTTGGGGCCCATAGTGATGCTTCATTATTTATATTTTATTAAGGATTGATTTCATTTAATCTAAAGTTTAGGGATGTGGCATTAACTCAACAGCTGCTACAGTGGAAGGAGAGACAGACTTCTTCAGAAGAAAATTTGCCCCACATCTCTTAGATGTTTCTCTCCAGATGGGACAAATTTCCTTCTGGATGTGCACATCCTCCTCTATCAACCTTTAAGGGAGCCCAGATGAGTTGCTTAAAATGTATGCCTGGTGTTTTAATGATATAATTAAGGAATGTATCACATTCACAGACCTGGAGTTTGCTAAAGGAGGCTAGAACTTCCAAAGCCCTATGAAAGGTAATGGGAATTAGGTGTTAAAAGCCAAATTTTGGGTAGATCAGGGCTGGTTCTCCTGGAGAAATACAGATTTTTTTCTGTTTTTTTTCCATTCAGGCTCACTCCACTTGATATTGTGGTTAGATAGAACTACATCTTGAACTTTTGAGGGATATCTTAAATATTGAAATTCAGTTGTTTGGAAACCAGAGGAAAAGGTACGCAAAGCCTAGAAAATTAAAAATTGATGTCTTTATTTATTTTTTTATACTTTTAAACATATTTATGTGAGCTTTTCTGTATTCATGCTATATTTGAAAAATTAGTTCTATTTTTTTACCAGTTATAAACTGGACCTTTCTTGTTAAAAATCTGGTGTCTTTTAAAAATTCGAAGTTTGAGAAAATGTCAGCAGAAAAATCTGATATTTTACTCAAAGGCCGCTGTGTTTTGCATTTCTGATGAAAAAAAAAAAACAACCCAGGAAAATATTTATTAGCTCTTTAGGAGAACATCTGTTTGTGATTGACTTAAGTCATTAGTCTGGTGTTTTTGTTTTGCCTTTTTTTTCTTTTTTTTTTTTTTCTTTTTTTTTTTCCCTCTTGAGAACCAATCTTCAATCTTGTTTCTATCCTTTCTAATAAAAATCCCCGATTTTCCTCTATCAGTTTTGAAGAGACCAAAACGCTCTGTTTTCACGAGGGGGAGAAAATAGCAGTGATTAAGTCAAGCCCTACACCTCTCAATAGAAAACATATTTTTTATGGAAAGCGGCCACAGCTGCACATAACAACATGCATTAGTGCATCTTGCAGGGAAATGAAATCGAACAGCAAGACACGATCATAAGCCTATCTTGGAGTGTAGTCAATTTGTCCAGTAAATATTGTGGCATTAACAGTTTTATTTGTTGATCATTTCTGATGTTAATGGTAATGGGCCCCTTTGGTATTGGGATATTTATGTCTGACAGCGTGGCGCAATTTACATTAATAAGACTCATTAATTTCAGATGGTTTCTACTATGGAGGAAGGAAATATTAGAAGTGTTTTGTGGGATTTTTTTTTCAGCATTAGTTTCTCTCTCTCTATGCAGCACAGAGCCACTAAGCTACATGGCTGAACAACAATGAATGCTCCCTTGTTGTTGCTATTAATGATTTCCTTGCCTGCCAAAGTTGAGAGTGGATAGCTGCCTCTTGGAGAAACTATCTTGCTTCCACATTTTCTTAGATATTTCTTTTCCTTAATTTATTTTCTCTATCCTCTATCCCCCCCTTTCTTTTTCTTTTTTTTTTTTTTTTTTTCTTTTTGGGTTTTTTAAAGTTGTTTGGTTCACTGGCTTTTTGGTGTCTATAGAATTCATAATCCCAAGCAAAACCAAGAAGCATTTCTATTTCCTCCTCCCATTTCCTACATCCTCTTGGCTTCCATGATGATGACAATCCTGGCCATCATTTAGAATCTGGATGCTAAAATTAATTACAACTTTGTGGGAGGATCTATAAGAGAAATGACAATTCCTTCCTTGAAAATGGCACAAATGACTCAGTTCTTTCCTGTGTTCAATTTTTATAACAGGAAATAGAAAGCTAATTACTGGTTATTAAGGGCTTTCTAAATCTCTCTCTCTTTTATTAGTTGGACAATGAACAGTTACTTCGTATGAGATGGGAAAAGTCAAAGCAAATAATTTATTGGGACTGATTTCCATAATGGGTTTTCAGGCACAGACTCACGGCACTGGCAGCTGACATGATGGCCACTGTCCTGCCTTAGCTGCAAAATGGTTTTCATTCTTCATGAAAATGGAAAATTCAGCATTTCAGCTCTTTAAAACTGAGACAGACATACTGGACAAGAGTGCACTGACTCACACTGTCTAATTCCACAGTGTGAAGATTCTGATTTCATTTGGATTGAAGGTTTATTTTTTTTCAGTATCTTCTCTTATTTTATTTTGCAGTCTCTAAAAGACATAAATTTGCTCTTTTTCAAGAAACCCAGAAAACAGGATACTTTCCTAAGGAACTAATTTAAGCAGTTAATTGTATAGATAAAGCTGAGGATTAGGGCTTTGGAATTAAAATGTGAGGGTTTAGTGCTGGGAAAAAAAACCCAAAACAAACACTGAGAGTTTTATTCAGATCTGATTGAAAAAAAAAAGAGAGTTGGGAATGTTTACCCTGGAGAAGAGAAGGCTGCAGAGAGACCTCAGAACCCCTTCTGGTGCCTAAAGAGGCTCCAAGACATCTGGAGAGGGACTTTGAACAAGGACATGAAGTGACACGACATGGGAGAATGGCTTCAAACAGACAGAGGGCACAGTCAGATTATAGATGAGGAATAAATTCTTCCCTGTGAGGGTGGTGAGGCCCAGAGAAGCTGCGGTTGCCCCATCCCTGGAAGTGTCTGAGGCCAGGATCATACGATGGTTTGGGTTGGAAGGGACCTTATAGCTCATCTCATTTCAACTCCTCCCCATGGGCAGGGACAACTTCCGCTCTCCCAGGTTGCTCCAAGCCCTGTCCAGCCTGGCCTCGGACACTTCCAGGGAATCAGGGGCAGCCACAGCTTCTCTGAGCACCTTGTGCCAGGGCCTCACCACCCTCAAATACTTCCTATACCTTCACATTCTCTCCAGGTGTTTTTAACCACCTTCTTTTTCTATCAGTTTTTCTTTCACTGATTGAAGAAAGAGTTGAGGTTTGATGAGCACAAGTTGCCCTGCACAGAATTCCCCCTTTTCCATAACTCGTTGACAGTTTCATTATTTCTGTTCAAATGAACCGGAAGCGTAAATTCTCACTCTTCCCTTTTGCCTGACCACGGGCAGATGCTGAACAGCAGTGGGAAAAATAACTCTCTCCCCGTTTCCCTGAAGCAAAGCAAAATTGCTGCCCCTGGAGCTGAGTGAGATTTCAGGGGCAAGCTGAGAAATGCACATTTCTCATGATGATGTGCTGATTAAACTTTCCTCTTTGTGCATTCACATCCTTTATTTGCATCAAAGACCAGAGTGGCTCTGTCTGTAATGCAAACACCCCCTCTGTGGGTACTTTCTAATGCTGCCAACAAAAAAAGGCAATAAAACAGTAAAGGGAGATATAAAATTAAAATAACAATGCAATGGAACAAGTTTACTATGTCAAATTAATGTCCTTATGGTACCATCATATTAATGCTCCAATTCATATTTACATGGTGACTGCAGAGAAATACAGATAAGTTTTGTTTTCTCACAGTGTCCCTGTTTCTTTCCAGCCATACAGTTGTTGTTCATATGAGCAGTTTGTGGGTTTCATCTACTAAATTCCCCAAGATGCAACTTTATAAATGCACCAGGCAATATCAGGGTAAGTCCTCTGCAGTCTGGGGGATGAACAGATCAAGAACTGAACTGCCAAAGAGGATTTGAGATGTTCTAAGGTGCTGGTGGGTGAGAGCTGGCCATGTCCCATCTGTGTGCTCTGGGACCCAGAAACCCCCCATGCCCTGGGCTGATCCCCAGTGTGGGCAGCAGGGGAAGGGAGAATTCTGCCCCTCAGCCCTGATCTGGTGAGATCCCATCTAGAGCTGCCTGCAGATCTGGGGTTCCAGCACAGAAGGACACAGACGTGACATGACAACCAAGATTAACAGAAGGATGGATCATCTCTGCTATGAGGAAAGGCTGAGAGAATTGGGATTGTTTGACCTGGAGAAGAGAAGGCTCCAGGGTGACCTGATTGTGCCCTTCCAGTGCCTGGAGGAGCTGACAAGAAAGGTGAAGACTGTCTGCTTTCAGGGGCATGTAGTGATAGGAGAGAGGCAAATGGCTTCAGACTGAGAGTAGGTTTAGATTGGATTTTAGGAGGAAATTCTTTACCCAGAGGGTGGTGAGGCCCTGGCACAGGTTGCCTAGAGAAGCTGTGGCTGCCCCTGGATCCCTGGAGGTGTCCAGGAGCAGCCTGGACAGGGCTTGGAGCAACCTGAGATAGTGGAAGGTGTCCCTGCCCATGGCAGGGGGGTGGAACAGGATGAGATTTAAGGTCCCTCCCAACCTAAAGCACTCTATGATTCTGTGATTCTAATAAACCACTGTCAATAACCCACTTTAATCAATCTAAGGACATACCTTAAGATAATTTATCTGTTTAGGGGCAGATTCACCAACTACGAGAATTAAGATCTAATTCTGGCTGTCTTCTTCAACCAAATCTTACCAATACTTGAAAGTGATGTAGTGTTTACTGTGAGTGAATAGAGTCAGAGACTTATTTTTTTCATATTTTAGGATAGGCATAGATGAGAATCATATTAGATTGCACCCTAATATAAAAATCTACAATCATTTATTTGTAATTTTGCAAAAGTTGAGATATTCTGCTAGAAAAAATTTTGTCCAGAGTTTACACCCAGCTGCTTGCTTTTTGTGTTGGTTTTAGCCTTTTTCCTCTTGAAGGGTAGAGAGTCTGATGATTTTTTTTTTAATCTTTTGAAATGTTTATACTAAAAGACCTTATTATTCAAAAGAACAAGATGAAAGAATCATGAAGATATTATTAGTCCTGCTTGAGGAATCACTTAAAACAAGATCAGGGATGTTGTTCATGTGAAACCTTCCCAAATTTGGCCAAACTAGAAGTTTTTGGAAACTGCTCAGTAATAAGACAGTGCAATTACCCAGTGGTTTAGTCTGAACTCAGCATGATTCAGCCCCTCACGTCTCCTGGAAGACTGTAGATCCTTGTCTGCTTTTCCCAGCTCCTTGGTCTCAGGGCTGGGCAGCCTGGGACTGGAAGTCTGTAAAGTACATGGAGACAAGGGAAAACCTTATGAGCAGCTTAGCAGGGGGCTTTTGATGTGGTGGTAGAGAGCTGCAGCCAACTCTTGCTGCTGGATGCCTCTGTCAATGGGAGCTGAGGTTTGAATCCTGTGGGTAGATTTGTGATGGCAGAGAGCAGATCAGAAGAAGGAAAAAGAAACTGTGGAGTCCATTAAAAATTACATGATGGAGAAATACAAGTCTGATTTTGTTGTTGTTTTTTCTTGGTTTTAAACCTTAGGTGATCACCTGGACAAAGAAATAATTCAGGGTTTTTTTTTTTAATGGATACCAAACTACAACCTGCTGTTGGAGCCAGTGCAGAGGAGAGCACAAAGATGCTCTGACTGCTGGAGCCCCTCTGCCCTTGACACTGGCTGAGAGCTGGGAGTGACCAGCTTGGAAAAGAGAAGGCCAAGGGGACATTTTAGTGCCCCTCCCAGGACCTAAAGGAGCTCCAGGAGAGCTGGAGAGGGACTTGGGACAAGGGATGGAGGGACAGGACACAGGGAATGGCTTCCCACTGCGAAAGGGCAGGGATAGATGGGATATTGGGAAAGAATTGTGGGCTGTGAGGGTGGTGAGGCCCTGGCACAGGTTTGCCAGAGAAGCTGTGACTGCCCCTGGATCCCTGGAAGTGTCCAAGGCCAGATTAAATGGACCTTGGAGGAATGTGGTCTAGTGGAAGATGTCCCTGCCCATGGCAGAGGGGGTGGAATGAGAGAATGTACTGATATCTTCCAACCAAAATCTTTCTCTGAATCTATGATTCTATGCTCTCAGATTTTAAAATACATCTAATATATCTATATATCTATATATCTGTATATCTTAAGGAGTAGTAGTTGTATGCTGGCAACCTTCACCCTGGAACTGCTAAATTTCAGAATTTTCATATTTAGCATTCTAGGAAGACTTCTTATTTGGTTTGGTTTGGTTTGTTTGTTTGTTTGTTTGTTTATTAATTAGCTGAAATCTGTGTCTGTCACCATCCCAGTGAGTCTACTAATTTTTCCCTGTAGCTCTGAGTCTATCCATGATCTGTTTCAAAGAGGAGGCACTTGACTACTGGGCTTCTCACAGTGCCCTAAAAGCTTCAGCCTGTTTTCTCCAACAAAACTGAGGAAAAGGAAATAAATTAGCTGTGACCACTCCCAATGCCAATTATCAAGTTATATATAAATATTGCTTTCTCCACCCAGTGACCAGACAGCTCTAAGAGGTAGCAGTACAGAAATCACCTTCTGGAAGGTGCCCATGTCCTTGACAAGAGCACCAGGATATTTTCATGGGACAGCTGCATTTGCAGTTGCTCCGTCATATCTGAATATATTCCCTAAGTGGATTTGCTGTCAGTTCTCTGCTGAAAACAAGGTTCCCATTCTCAACGGTGACACAGCTTGAAATAAATCTACGTTACTTTAAAAAAAAAAAAAAAGCCGAAAGAAAAAAAGCCACTGTTAAGAGTAAATTAAAGCAGATACTTGGGCTTTGATCAAGTTACAAGCGGGCAGAAGTGTTAATATACTGGAGCATTTTCACAGCGGAAATGAATTACACCATGGGCCATGCAACTGTAAAGTCGAGCGGAAATTGTAACAAAAAAAAAAAATCAACGACTGAGTCTAAGCTGTGAAGGATGTTGGCAAATGTCCAGGAAAAGGTATGGCTGGTGCCAAGCTTGCATAAAAGAATGGTTTAACAGTCACTCCAATTGCTATAACTGCCGCTTTTTTTTTTCTTTTTTTTCCTTTTTTTCCTTTTAGCTGTTTTTCCTATTGTAACTAATCTCATTAAATAAGGCCCATTGTCTCTCCCCCTCAGACAACGGGCTCATTCACAGGAGCTGTGCCACGCATTGAGATCCTTCAGCAGGGTCTGAAAGGCACAAGACCACATCATAAAAAAAATAGGATGGATTGAGTGCGTTCCACCCTGTAAGGCAGGAAAAAGCCTTCACAGCATGTCTGAAATTCAGCACCATTTGAAGACATCTATTGGAAAAGCTTGTGTGAAATCCTATCAATGTTTAAGATTATTGGGAGGTGGGAGACAGAAGAGTTTTGGGCATGTCTGATGATTCCATAAACCTATGGCAGTGTGACAAAAGAGGATATCAGCCACCAGGATTAGTGCAGGGGTGACAGAGGGAAGGCAAAATTTAATGCAGAGAAAGGTCAAGATTGAGGATCTAATACAACTCCCTCAATGGAAATGGAAAGCTTTGCATGAAGTAATTAAAGAATTCAAGAAACTCTAGTTATAAAACACCTCATCATTTACCCGCCCCTTCCCTTCATTACAAGAACTCTTGGTTGAATGAATGTTGATCATGAAAAAGCCTCTCAGAAGATAAAAGAAATAATCCAAAACTTAGTTCTAACAAGAACATAGAGGTGGATAAATTAACATTCTTATAACTGTTATTATGTGAAACCAGTGTTTGTAACTAAAATTCCAAGACAAATCTAAGTATTCGGACTCATTCTGACACCCTGGGAGAAGAGATCAACTCCCAATTCTCTGGAACACTCTCTTTCAGGTAGTTTAAATGTTCAGCTCAAAGTCTCTGCACCTCCCCTCTAGGATCTTACAGAAAGCTGATGGCTAATAGATTGAACATTATATTTAAAGCAAAAAATAATTAAGGATTTGACTTTAAATTTCTTTATCTGAGCGTGACCAATACTTTTCAATCTTACTACAGAAAGTCAAGATCTTTCAGACTTTTGACCATCACTGAGCAGCACATGCTGTGGTTGAGGAAAATTTCCCTGGTTAGGAAAAAAACCTGTATATGGATAGAAGTCAAATTTATGGGCAGATAATCCTCAGGTATGAATATTGTCCTCAGTGCAATGATAACTGAAATGTCAGCTTCCAGGTGAGATTCCATTCAGTGTTGTACCTATGGAGGACAATAAGTGGAATCTATGTGAATTAAATAACTTGTATTCTGAAGAAGGATGTTCTTGCTAAGGAAATGCAGCACAAAGCAAAACTGAAACATCACAGGACCTGTAGCAATAGGAAAAAGGCACAAATATTAGGTAGATTAAGAATAACTGTCATGTTACATCCCAGAAGCTTTATTCCTTAGCCTTGGCACTTTTCTCCACGGTGGTTTTCATTAGTGGTTGCAGTTAAGAACAGCAAGAATCTGTTTGTTCCATTTCCATTAATATTTTAAGAAACAGAGGCATTGTGAGCAAATCAAACTCAACTGGTACATGAGGCAAATCCCTCAGCCACAGACAATTTGGATCCCATTTTACACAGAGCTAACCTAGATTTAAACCTGCTGAATTAGACTTGATTTGCAGACAAGTCAGCGAGAGCCAACTCAGATTGTTATTATCAGGTATAAGAAGATTCTGGATGCTCATCTGGTGTGAGCCATCTATGTACAACACTGGAGCCAACAGAGCTATTTATATTTAATTATTTATACAGGGAGATAAAATTATTCATAATTTATACCTGTTGATCTTCATCCCCCGTGGTTTTAGTGCTTTACATAAAGGCTTAGTACCTGGACAGTTGCTGTGTGATACATCTGGTCTGGTGGTTCAATGACAGAGATTTTTCCACTAACAGTAGTTTAAGCTGTTTGCAGAGCCAGGAAAAATATTACTGATTACTTTTAATATTTGGTTCCTCCATTAAAGTGTTTAACTTTAATAAAAGTACTTTTCATGTTTTGCCTGTGACATTTCATGGGTAATGCACTAGTATAGGTGGGAACACACTGAAGAATTATTTGATAACATCATGGATCTCTCCTGCATATTAGTGTACACGGATAAATTTTGAATTCTTTCATTAAAAAGTTGTGGTTTTGAAAAGGTATGGCCTTACCACCTATCTGAAAGTTCCTTACAGAAATTCCGAGAATTTCCTTCCAGCTACCACATGTGAATTGCAAGGTAGGTAATTTCCATGCACTGACATTCTTTGAAATATTTACTGTGCTTTGCATTCATTTATAGAAAGTGTTTGTTGAGGTTTTCTAAAGGACGAAAAGGTCACCCACTGTGAAATAAGATAATGAGAGATAAAACTTTAGAGGATGGAAAATCTTTGGAAAAATTTTGTTTACTTTGTGGCTCTTACCCATAGCAAGGAGCAAAAAGGAGCTCCTCTTGACACAACACCAGGAATAATGTGCATAATAAAGAGTAGTAATTCACCTCCAGGCACATTACTAGTACCAGCTCTTACGTAGACTCACATAATCAGAAGAGTCCATGGTGTTCTCTGATTTTCATCCACTGCTGCTGCTGCTGGGCAATGCTACCATGAGTGTGGCCCGCTGGTTTTTGGTGTAAGGTCCAGAATCTCACCCCACCAAATCAAAGAATCAAAGAATAGTTTGGGTTGGAAGGGACCTTATAGCTCATCTCATTTCAACCCCCTGCCATGGGCAGGGACATCTTCCACTATCCCAAGTTGCTCCAAGCCCTGTCCAGCCTGGCCTTGGACACTTCCAGGGATCCAGGGGCAGCCACAGCTTCTCTGGGCACCCTGTGCCAGGGCCTCGCCATCCTCACAGGGAAGAATTTCCTCCTAATATCTCATCTAAATCTACCCTCCTTCAGCTTAAGGCCATTCCCCCTTGTCCTGGCACAGCTTGTCCTTGCAAAAAGTCCTTTTGCAGCCATCTTGAAGGTTATCTTAATGTCCTGGGAGGTGCTATAAAGTCTCCCCAAAGTCCTCGCCTTCCTCATCCATCAGCAAAGTCAACAGCATGGTTTGGGTAACAGAAGAATTATTTCATTTAAGAAGTTCTTAGGCTTTCCTGCTGCTTATTTCCAGGCAGCTTTTCTATTCCTTGTCCATAGTTCAGATACATTTACCCATCATTTTACTGCTATGAGCATGTTATGAATTTCTGACATTGCCTATTCCACCCACATGCCAATAGGATATGATGGTATTTGAGACAGGAAGAGTGGGATGAACTTCAGCTAACTCCATCAGCCACAGGAATAGATTTTTAAATCTCAGCCATTTACCACATCGCCTTTCAACTTCTTTAAAGCATCAGCTCTGCTCTGAGGATGTTGGTTTCAAGCATCACATTTTTAATCACTCACAGGTGTTTCCACACTGCCCCACTCTTGTTGGCAGCACTGAGGCAGATTTTGGAGGGCAGTTCAGCTGTGTCAATGTACAGTCCTTCCTCAGGAGTCATTGTGACATTTTTCCCATCCTATTGACTGAATTAACTCACTCTTAGACTGAAACTGGGATCCAAAATGCTCAGGTGGGCACAAATATCATGGATGTCTGGAGTTAGGAGAGCTGAGTCACAGCCCAACGACCACATCTGATGTAGTTGTCTGTATGTGGAGTCAGTACCCTGCTCAGATTTAATTTCATTTTAATTAAGTTTTGATTTCTTTTATACTTTTTTAAAATTGTGTCTGTCACCAATTGACTCCCAACTTTCACTGCAGTTAAAATAAATGGTTTCTAAGTGTAATACATTTGTAATTCTCGACTTGACTTGCAGAATAGAACTCCAAACCCAGAAGAAAATCTGATCTCTCCAGACCTTGTGAAGAAAAATATCCCTTTTTCTATTGAACTTTCATGCTCTGTTCTGGTTCACTCTTATTATAAACTGTTGTTGATTATCTAATTCTTCTGGGCATATGAGCAATGCCAGAATGTCAGTTTTACATTAAAAGGATGTAGTTTAAAAAACAAAACAAAACCCTAAATACAGAAATAAAATATGTGTTTAATTAGGGCTTTAATCTTTCCTGAGCTCATTAAAAAAAAAAAAAAAAGAGTGGGGAATGGATGCCCATAGGGTCTGATAATATTTTCCTAGAGTGAAAACTGCTCTTACAATATATATTAGTAAACATCCATTTGTGTTAGTAATTAACTTCAGTGTTTTGGTATCCATTTATTTCTCCTGATTTCATGTTCCGGTCCAGATCATTGTTAAATGAGCAGCACCATAACAGCCTTGATAGAACTGTCTGGACAAATGTTTTTCAGTTAAAGCTGAACCATAGCTGATCTCTATTTGCCCCACAGCTGGGCTTGCAGATCACTCCAGACATTTTCTTTCTGGCAGATGAGCTGGACAGAGAAAAATTCTATAAAAAATTCATGTATTTTGAAGCTAGTGAACCCAAATTTAAGAATATTAAATTTCTCCAGGAAATAAAAATAGAGTTTTCATTAAGATGCAAAAACATTAAAGAAAAAAATATAAACAAGAACAGGGAAAAAAGGACAAATAAAAAAAAAACATTTCAGGGAAATAGTGTTAGCAATACACAGAAAAAAGGCTTCTAGTATATAAATCTGTAACGACAAACTGATAAGCAAAGCACAAGAGGCATCAGGAAGGAAGTGAAATTCCTTCCTCCGTTAAAGAGGCCTGATCAAGAGTATCTGCTGAAACCATAAATAAATAATCCCAGCACATAAATCCAGAGGAAAGAGAAAAATATATTGAAGGAGGAAGGATCACTGTGAAATTTCCAAATGCTGTCCTGAAAAACCCAGAGATATTTTTCAGTCACGGGCATTGAAAGTGTTTCACTGACAGGTGGTAAATGTATCTCAAAGGCAGGTGAAGAACAGAGTAAAGGAAATGAATATTTCTAAGTGGTTCAGAAGAAACTGGAAATACTTTACTGGTCATGTGAAGGACCAAAATGAAATATAAAAATAAAATTAAAATATTAATATTCATTAAATTATCAAATCTGGGCACACCTGCACATATGCTTGCACCTATACCCCCTGTCCAGAGATTTCTGGTGTGCATATCAAATGAGAAATGCAGAATTGTGTGGATGTTGTTTTTATATAATTAAAATCTTTTTTTTTCCTCAGTCTTTTTCTGAAAGAAATATTTCATATAAATGACTTACTATGAAAAGAATATTTGCAAAATTGTGAAAAATTTAAATATCTCACTAATTTTAAAAAAAGTTAGAACTGTTCAGAACACTTCCACCCACCTAAAAGAAAAATGAGCTGGAGATATTTTCAAACCATCCTGTCCGGTCAAATATTTTTTGTTTCAATTACTTCTTTCTTTTTACTTGAGGTAAAGGTGTTGCAAGGATCTATTTTGAATATGCAGCATCCTGGGGTTTTGTGTGTGAACTCTCAGCCTGTTCCTGGTCATTTTTTTGATGACTGCCAGGCAGATTTGTCCAAAACCTTGGCAGACAGCAAGCCAACAATTACAATTTATATCAGACTTTGGAAAAATATCTCAGTCTATGCTCTGGCTCCTGTTAACTGCAATAGACAGAAAAGGGTAATGTTAATTTTCTGTGTAATATTGGCTGAGCCAATTAGGTTTTCAAACCTTTGTGCCTGAAGTTAAGCATATAAATTATTTTTAAGGTATTTAAATAAAATTGGCTAGGTTTTCTGAGAATCTTCTCAGTCAATTTGCTTTAGACTTCATTAAAACTTTAGGTGATCGGTGTAGCAGCACCATCCATGTCTGGGTTAAACTGAGACTTTTCCTTTTTATATTTTAAATCCCAATTTGGATTAGGAACTCAATTCTGAATTATGTCCTGAGCTTATTTCTAAACTTGCCAAGAGCAAAATTATTATAAAGCATCCCAGACAGATATCTTGTTCAGGACAGGGACTTAATCCATATAGGAAAACAAGAATTATCCTGCATATTTTAGCATGGAAGTTTCAGCATGTGTTTTCATTTGAAACCAAAAGTTTTTACTTTTTTTCTTAGGGCAAAATAAGATGCACTTCCTTTCTCTAATGCTTCATATGCTTATCTGGGAAGTGGGCACCAGATGCATAATTTTGCTTTTATTTGAGTAAACTGGGATATCCCAGCTGACTTTGGTTACTGGTATTATTACTGAGCTAT
Source organism: Trochalopteron elliotii (assembly GCA_024734555.1). Lineage (NCBI taxonomy): Eukaryota > Metazoa > Chordata > Aves > Passeriformes > Leiothrichidae > Trochalopteron > Trochalopteron elliotii. Next base: position 534,326 of record JANPWX010006184.1, read on the forward strand.
TGATATAATTGGCATTGGTATTACTACTGGGATATTGATATCATAACCTGAATACATTTTGACCGATAAATTTGACCACAGAACTCTTTGCTAGATTTGAAGAGTTATTCCAAAATATGTAGCATGACACATGATACATTTCTGTGGGAACTTGGTCTAAAATAACCTGTCTTTTCCAAGCACAATGTTTTATTCAGATTTCTAGGGCCTTGGAATTGGTATTTTATGACCTATTAGGTTAATTGCTTGGGATCATCCACACTCTTTGAAAGATCTGTCTTCAACAGGAATGGGTTTGTCTGTCAATTTGCCAAACAGACACAGGCAGATCAAGATTATCCAACTGCTGCAAGGTTGTTATGTGATCCCATTTTTATGTACATACCACACATAGCAAAGTGGAACCTCAGTTCCTTATTAGAGTCTCTGAGTGCTGTGATAAAGTAAGTGAAAAGGATCAAAAAGACAAGAGAAATGTATAACTGGGTTATCAGAGCAGCCACAGCCTCCTCTGAGGTTGAAAGTTTATTGCTTTAGACACTGTATGTAGATGCAGTAATAAGTGGTCACTGCCCCTAAAAATCACAGAATTATGGAATGGTTTGGGTAGGAACGCACCTTAAAGACCATCTAGTTCCAACTGTCTGCCTTGGGAACAGGACCTTTATGCTGGTCCTGGCCACGAGAGGGTTAATTTTTGCAGTAGCCAGGAAGGAGGAAGTGATGACCAGGACTTGGGGGGGATTCTGCACCTCCTCGCACCTTTTTCTGGGAATGGGACACAGGCTTCCTTCCAGGCTGGGGTAGTGTGGGAGAGGTCAGGTATTTTCTGTTACTGGGGGGTTCCTCAGGGTTGAGCAGTAACATTTCTTTTCTTGCACCCTCTGCCATCACAGAATTGTGGGTGTCACTGTCCATTTTCTTACCTCATTGCTATTTCCAGCAAATTGTTCTTATCTCAACCCACTGTTTTCACCTTCTGTGCCTCCAATTCTCTCTGCAGTGGAAGGGGGAGAGGGAAGTGAATGAGTAGCACAAGGTTTGGAGTGGTTTCAGTGGGAACATTAATTGGAAAATATCATTCCTAAATCACAACACGTTCCATTATTCCAGGTTGCTCCAAGCCTCATCCAACCTGGCCTTGGACACTTCCAGGGATGGGGCAGCCACAGCTTCTCTGGGCAGCCTGTGCCAGGGCCTCCCCACCCTCACAGACTGTGAATTCCTTCCTAAATATAACAGAAATTAACACAAGAACACATAACCTCTACAGTAGATAGCTTGTGGAACAACTTGCCTATAATACAAACAAATTCCTCTTCAAGTGCAATACAAAACCAAGAAATAGCATTGTCTCTCTGAAAGCTGTGTTTCAACTGAGTGAGGTGTAATTGGCTTCATGCAAGAACTCGAAGGTACAAGGTGTGAGAATCATCTTGCACCTTATTGAAAAGTTGTTGACATAACACCAAATTTTCCCTATAGCCTGTGGAGGTAACTCCTCCTATCCTCACAACAGCATCTCAGATGGATGGGATGTACCACTTCCAATGTCCTTTCCCCAACATTCTGGTGAGCAACAACAGAGAAAATGAATCCCCCCTCATGATCATCTTTATGGAGCCCTGAACCAGGGACCTGCTTGGCCCCTGGCAGCAGAACTGGTAATTGTGGTGGGATCTGAGTAGCAGCAAGGATTACTCCATTTGGTGGTTATGCCCTTCACTGGTTGGAAGACAAGCCCTCATAAAATGAGGCAGAACAATTTAATTTTATCCTTTTAATGTAGCTGCTGTTTTGTTGAGGCTTTTCTTAATCAAGGATGGAATTTTAATGTGATCTGGAAGTTGGGGAAAAAGCTTGGAAGCATTGTTATTGCTATTTATATCACTGTTTAGTTAGCAGTAGTGGGAAGTATTAATATCATCCTCTGCATTATTAGAGTGAAATAAATGTTGGGAAACATTGGTCATGACAGAATGAAAACAAAAAAAATAAAAAGAAGAGAAAAAATGTTTTCTCTCCTGTTTTTATTATACCAATAACATCTATAAACCAGCCCAAAGAATAAAAGATACCATGTTAGAAACAAACATGGATATAAAAATAGTAACAAGAACAACCACCAAATCTGCTCTTCAGACAGAAAGCAAGGTAATTAGCTCCTCTTCCATCCTGATGGTCTCATTTGAACTTATGCAATTTCCTTTATTTTTCTCCTTTGTTTGTTCTATTCTCCTTTACCCGTGTGCTTTTATAATTTCTGTTGTTTATTCATAGCAGAGCTGGTTGGAGCTTTCAATCAAAAAAAAAAAAAAAAACGAGAAAAAAAAAAAACAGAATAGGAAAAAAAAAGGAAAAAACCAAAACAACTGCACTATCCTCCAACTGGCCAACGTGGAGGTTGGAGACCACACGGGGATCAAAGCGATATGAGGACAACAGGGGTTTCATTAAAATGTTCTCCTCGCTGCCTGAGGAAAGAGCAGTGAGGACAGAGCGAGAGGGGGAGGGGGGAAGGGAAATCATCTGGCCCAAACAAGTTTAACTAAAAAAAAAATCCAAGCAAACCACCTGTGGTCTCCTTGGAAACTGGCTTGCAACCCCTCCAGCCACCTTTTAATGAAACCCCAGAGCCCCTTTATTAATTTATTAAAGAATCTATTTTCTGAAGATTCATAAACCGCACATAACTCATATTCCAACACATCTCTGCTATGCTAATAGCGTGTGCTGCCATGAATAATTAATTCTTTAATTAGTAATAATTAGAGGTTGTTGTATAGGTCAAACCATTGGGCTGACAGCATGCTACTGTCAAAATGTCATTTGAATTAACAGGACTGTGGCCCTTTCTACAGAGAACAATTTCTTGTTTGGGGTCGGTTGTCCCCTCCCCTCCAAATTTTATTGTTTTAAGGGTGAGTTGCTTTAGAAGATGTGGAACACATAAAAGGAAATGTTTAATGGCATTTACAGCACAAAAGAAAAGGCTGCAGACCTTCAGCAGATGCTTATAATGATGGATCTTGGTCTGGGCATTGTGGTTCCCTTTGTGGGAAAAAAAAAAGGAAGGGATAAAAGCAGTTGCACTGACATTCTGGACTAAGCCAAATCATGGCTTTTTGCTCAAAATCACGAGTTTTTGGTCAAAATCACTTTTCACTCTCCACATTCTTGCAAGGTCTGCACTTACAAGTCTAGTTCTACTCAATGAGTGACCAGAAGAATTTAATCCTTGTAACTGATACACCAAGATGTAGGTTCAATTCCTTGTCTGTTTATAGCCTGAAGGAATCTGAACCATTTCCCTCCACGTTTTCAAGGGTATATAGAAGCCACTGGTATAGACAGGCTTGAAAACTGGGTTTAGTCCTGCTCTGTACTATGGGAAACAAACCATCCCCACCAACAAAAAGGCAACAAGTCATCCTATGAGTTAAACCACTTGATTGGAAAGAAGACAGTTGAGAAGCAAAGGGAAAGCACCAAATTTATGAAAGAAATATGCTAGAAGTATTGGTTCTGCCTCTATTTTTTCCACTCCTCGGTGCAGCCACTTCTGGAGAAGGACAGCAGCTTAAACCAAAGCTGCAAATTTCCCAGAAGAGTTCTTCCCTTGGAACATGAACTGCACCAGAATTTCTCCTTTTGGGAACAACTGACAGGGCTTGTCTGAACTTTGGAAGAGGCTCTCCAGGGAAGTGGCAGACTCACCATCCTTGGAAGTGTTCAAATTTGGCACTTTGTGATATGGTTCAGTGAGCATGGTGGAGTTTGGGCAAAGGTTGTGTTTGATGATATTGGAGGTCTTTTCCAACCTCAATGATTCTATGAAATGATGGGTTGGCTGCACCTTCAATCTGACCAAACACAGACATTGTGTTGTAAAGAACAATTCCTATATGAGGAATTTGATGCACATAAACATCCTTATCTGATTTCTTTGTATCTTTTTGGGGGGAGGGAGCAGATATCTTCAAATGCAGTGGGGTTGTTACCAAACTTGCACCACTGAACTGATGTGCTGGGGGAAGGTAAATGCTCAAATGAATGATGAGAATCTGTCCTGATTTGAAGGGGGAAAGAGAAGACAGAAAAATAACTGCAATGGTAGCACAAGATAGAAAAAATGTGCATCAGACATGGTGGGGTAAATCGCCTGGGCAGAAACCCACACTCTCAGAATTTTACTGAGCTTAGCTCAGCTCAAAGACTCTTTGTGACACTGCTGTGCCCGACAGACCCACACACAAAGCTCTGGTGGAGCAAGGGATTCGAATCATCCATTTCATTCCACTTGAAAGACCCCAACCTGAATGGGTCTGTGCTGCTGCAGTCGCCACAGAAATACAAACACACAGCCTTAATCCAAAACAAAGTGAATGAAATGAAGTCCTTAACTCACAGTAGAATGGATTGGAGCCCAAGAGCCCACTTTTTTTCCATCCCTGCTCTGACTAAAAAACACACATTCTTTCTTTCTAGGAACAACCAGCAGCCTTTTTATTCCTCTCTTCCTTGCCTTGTAACAGAAAAATTAATAAGTGAAGGCTAAGTAAATGCAAAAAGGGCTTGAGAATGTTTTCCAGTTAAAAGGATATTAGAAAAAACCTTTCCCATAAAGAGGGAAAAAAGATAGAAAAATATGACAAAATAATAAACCCATAATAATAATATGCAGTGGAGTGAAGTGGCAGCTATTTTGCTGCTAGTCAAAAAATTATATTATCAGAAATCCTTTTGTATCATTATATATTGATGTTTAAAAAAAATATGAAACAAAAAAAAAGCCACCAGAGACTGTACATAAAGGTTGTTTTCTGTTGACAATGCAACAAGGTCAAGAAGGATTTTACATGAAAGCTCTTTGAAATCTATATCAAGGGTCTGGTTTGTAAAGCACAGCAAGTATGGTGGTGGTGGTAGTGATGAACATTGTTGTAGATCTGCTCATTGCAATACAGGGGACAATTTATGTTTTCCTTCCAAAAAAGTACAAAGGTTTATTGGTGTGCAAATGATTGAAACTAATATGTTAATCAGATTTTCAAAGTCAACAGCATGTGTTGGGTTGTCAAAATAACCCCAGTGGACAGTAACAGCAATAACAGAGTATTGACACCAGTGTTAAAAATGGGACAGAACTCAAACATTTGTCATCAGAGGAAGCATGAGCACAGCCATGGTCTTTGAGCACAGTTATTACCCCAAAGTTAGACAATGATTCTGTGTTCTGTGAGGAAAACAATGGCTAAGATGGGAAACAGCCTTCAAGATCATCAATTCCAACCTTAGGACCATTTATACCCACACCCACTAAACCACATCACCCTACCTGTTGTCTGGACATTCCCAGAGATGGTGACACCTCCCTGGGCAGCCTGTTCCAATGCTTGTTCACTGTTTTAGTGAGGAAATTTTTTCTGATATCCAACCAGGACCTCAGCTGGCACATCTTTAGACCATATCCCCTTGTACTATCAAGAGCTGACTGTGAGAAGAGGTTGAACCATACCTCCCCACAACCTCATACACGTCTCTAATCTAGAAAGCACACATTGATTAATCCACTTGTCTCTTCTTCCCCATCCAGGGCCCAGGAAATACAGGGGAACAGATAACTGTATGTTCTTGTACAGTTTGTTTTTTACCCCCATGTGCTTTTTCCTGGCAGAAGACCCAGTCCTTTGTTCTCTCTACCCACTCAATAGATCTTGTAATTGTCCCCAACAGAAGTCCACAGCCACACATGGCTTTGTGGAGCTACCATGAACTCTGTGAACCCCAATCTGTCTCTTCTGTTCTTCCTTCTGTCCAAAGAACTTCCAGTTTTCTGTTCTCTCACAACCAGCTGCACACCATTTCTTCTGAGGATTTTTGCCACTGTCTCTTAATCTCTTTTTGTAGAGACAGAATTGTTCTGCCTTTTTTTTTCTTTTCCACCTGTTTTTCTGCCTATTACTTTCCACAGTTCTCTTCTTCAGAAAATTTATTTTTCAACTCACTCTTCCAATGAAGAAACTCTTCTTTCACCTTGTTTTCATACTTTTACAGGCATCTGCTCAATCTCTTGCACTCTTCTGTTTTAGTGGATATCAAAACATCCTGGATTACCCAAATGTTTGATCTCTTAGACCACGATGTCTCAAGTCATCTTTGCATCCAGGAGTATCCTTCTGCCCAGACACTCTTAACTAACAGCAAAGGCAGAGGAGGGCCACAGGGATATTCAAAATGCTGGAGCACTTCTGCTCTGGGGACAGGTTGAGAGCTGGAGGTGTTCAGCTGGGAGAAGAGACAGCTCCAGTGCCAAAAATTGCTCCAAAAAAGCTGGAGAGGGACACTGGAAAAGGGCATGCAGTGGTAAGAAAGAGGGCAATGACTTTAAGATGAAGGAGGGTAGATTTAGATGAGATATTAGGAACAAATTCTTTCATGTGAGGGTGGTGAGGTCCTGGCACAGGTTGCCCAGAGAAACTGTGGCTGCCCCTGGATCCCTGGGAGTATCCAAGGCCTGGTTGGACGGGGCTTGGAGCAACTTGGGATAGTGGAAGGTGCCCCTGCCCATGGCAGGGGCTTGGAACAAGATGATCAGTCAGGTCCCTTCCAATCCAAACAACTCTGTGATTCTATGATCTTATGAACATTATGGACAAAATGCTTCCTACCTTAAATCTAGTGTAAATATATGTAAAACGAGACCCATATCCTCCAGCTTCTGCTTCCAGGCCTCTGTTGTCAGTGACACTGTGTTAGTTTGGGTCAGGGTTGTATTGATGCAAGTTTATCTTTCTTTTCCTAAATATATGCCCATTTTCCTCAAATTTCTTAGTTTTCAGTAAGATTCTCCTTATTCCCTTATATCACCTAATGATAAATCTCAGTTAATGAATTCCTCTAGCCAAAAGTTGCTTGTTTTTGATGTCTGTGGTCCAAGTCAGCCTGTTAGAACTATCTCTTAACTGTGCTCAAACAGCTTCTACCACATGGCACCTCCCAGCTCATTTGATCCTTCCACTGACAATTTAACATGCAATGTCACAATTCTAATGCTCTAGCTTTCAGACTTATTATTTATTTGACCAGATCTTTTTGTTTTTGTTGCTATCCCTGCAGATAAACTATCACCATGTGTAACACAACACAAATAATGCAGCCCCTTGCAGCAGGCTTCACTTGGAAGAATACTGTTCATGCAAATATTTGCATGGTGCAATGCTGCACAGATCTGTAGGTCCTGCTGTACAACACCAACCCTATTACAGAATCACAGAATGGTTTGGATTGGAAGGAACTTTAAAGCTCGTCCAGTTCCAACTCCCTGCAATGGGCATGGACCCCTTTCACTAGAATAGGTTTCTCCATATCCCACCCAGCTTGGCCTTGGTTGGATGTTTTAGATCAATTGAAGCAGTCTCTTTTAGTGACCTTGAGTCAGCAGATACTGCCAGGTTTGTCTGTGAGAAATGGTGAAGCCAAGAATACAACCCAAACTTTTGTGGACAGTGCCAGATAATGCTATGAAGAGTTTGTCTGGCCAAGGATATCAAGCAGTGTTGGCTCTGACTTCAAATCCAAGGTGTTGGCTTAACTTCCTTCCTTTAACTTGTCATGAGAATATCAGAACAGAAGTCTGCTTTTGACTCTTTTCCTTAATTGTCTGTCCATGGCTAGCAGAAGGTCCCTACCACTGGTCCTAAATTATTTTTTTCTTCTTTTTTTCTTCTTTTTTTCTTCCTTCTTCTTCTTTCTTCTTTCTTCTTTCTTCTTCTTTCTCCTTTCTTCTTTCTTATTTCTTCTTGCTCCTTTTCCAACAGAAGGATTGCAATGCTTCAGGTGTTTCATAAAATATACTGGTCCCAAACACAGATCAGGAAGGTCTAGGATCCAAAATTCTCAGTTCCTGTCTGAATTCTAAAATTATTTTGTTTTTGTGCTTATAAATAAATGGACCTTCATCCTGGGTGCAGGATGTGTCCTGGTTAGTGTGGTGTCCCTTTGGCCCTGACATTTCCCTTTTCTGGTTATTATCAGAGCTATTATAGATATGCAAGTTGATTAAAACATAAAACATTGCCCCGAGGTGCCCATTTTATTTTTAGCTCAGAGGAGACTCAGTAGCCTTGCAGAGCTTCTGTGTGACTTCTGTGGATTCCTCCCATGTTTCAGGCCTCCAGGGTCCAGGCAGCAGCACTGGGACATTACTGAGCATCTCAGCATTTTAAGACATCTGGTCATTCCTTCCCAAAACTGTAAATGAGCAAGACTTGTCAGGAACTTAATAAAGGGTTTCTTGATATTTCTCTCTTGAACAGAAATTCCTAAACGGTCTCTGTGATCGGCAGTGCCACACAGAAAATCTGCATTGTGGTTGAGTCACACACATTGTGGTTGAGTTGCATCACAATTCTGTCATCCCCATTCCTTCTTCCCAAAGTGCAGAGCAGAAGCACAGGACCATTGTGAAGACACTTAAAAATCTCTGTATTTGACTGTATCAAAGATTCTCCAGGTAGGAAACAGAGAAAAGTAGAAATGTCTCAAAAAAGTGAACTTTTTAATACATTCACATTTTTATTTAAAGATTCATTTCCTCTCAAATGAAATGCTGGCTGGGTTTGATGGGCACTTAATGGGCATTATCCCACTGAGAGTACTGGGACTGAGGCTGCAGTGATCCCTCTGCTCTGCTTTTGGGTTCCAGAGGGAACAGGTTAAGTCAAAACTCTCAGCTTCAAGCTGAAGAGTAAAAAAAAAAAAACAAAAAATCAGCTTGAATAGTTCATCTGTACGTCTTAGATATTTTTTCTCTCTGAATCACTGGGTTTTTATTCCATAAAGAGTATGTAGATGACATGTAAATGTTATGTAAATTGGGTCCATAGTCCATTAAAGCACAATATTATAATCACTAATACCCTATAGGCATGGACAGATCAACCAACCAAGTTTTATTTGATCTTTGTCAGAGGCACTGAGCCTTTTTATGCAATATTTTGTGTACATGCCTTTGTTGTGAAGATCATCATTTCAAAATGTGCCTGTTTGGGATAAATAGATATTGGTGATGTGTGTTGCAGCAAAGTTCAGCAAGGATATTACTACCAAAAATGGGATTTATAGACTGACCAAAATGAGGGAATCCTGCTTTCCATGGAGAAATTTCATCTGAAGTGATCACCTAATCAGCAGACTGGAACAGCCTCAAATTGAATACAACACTTAGCCTTCAACACCTGCTACTTCCACTATCCAAATGAAAAGAAAACAAGGGTATACAAAGGAAGACTGGAGGGCTCTTTGGCCCTTGCCTTGGAAAAATATATTCTTTACTAATTGGCACAATACTGTTAATACATATTCACTGGTTTACACAGCCCTCCTGTTTACTTAATGAAATGGCAGTTGAGGGGTTAATGGGTTAATTGGGGAAAGGAAATGAATCTCCAAATGTATCAAAATCTGATAAGTGATTTAGCCTAATTAATAATTTACATGTCAATATTTTTCTGGGTGCCACATGCACCTTGGAAATATAAATAATAAAAAGCAAAAACTAGGTAAAGTCACAGCAAATTGAAGGCACCAGTTCAAAAGAATGTGAAACTTTGTGTATTGCAACCTCTTTCCTAAGGCTTTTACAGAATTGTTCTTGTAATATGTGTGTTAATGTGTGCAAGGTGGTAAACCATGGAATCACAGAGTGGTTTGGGTTGGGAAGGACCTTGAAATCAGCCTGTCCCAAGCCCCTGCCATGGGCAGGGACACCTCCCACTATCCCAGCTGTCTCCAAGCCCTGTCCAACCTGGCCCTGAACTCTTCCAGGGATAGGGAAGTTTGTAACCTTGTCTTGGATGCTTGTTCAAAGGTGGTGAGCAATCAGATCTCCATCAGCAGGAGTTATGCTGAATACTGAGCTGAATACACAATATTTTTACAATTAGTTATGGAATATTATGTTAAGATCTAAGCTCATAATATTAAAGATTCAGGCTCCATGAGCAGGGAATTGTCACGTTGCATTCTTGGATGTATGACAATTATATGTGAACTAGAAATCAGACACACAAGATTAGAAGTCTGGGGTGTCAGGAATAAGTGACATGATTAAATTAGAAAGGCACTGCTAACTTAACACATGCAAACCTGATCTTAAGCACAAAGTAGATGAATCTCTCTTCTCCAGCATGGAGCTGTGCTGGCTTTTCTTTCCATTTCATATTATGCACTACATAATAAAATACTACTATAAAGTTTACATACATTTGTGCAAGTAGACCCATATTTTTAATTCTCATTTAAAAATAATTAACCCTTAATCAATTTTTCTGGGTTTTATATGGAATCTTTAATTGTTCAGTTTCTGTATTTTAAAGAAAACTAAGAGAAGATAACTCTTAACATTTATGGATACACACCAGATCCTGAAACTTCTGTTGCATATAATATCATCTTTTTCTGAGGCAAATTTTTAATGTTTATGGTAGGTCTTCCAAGGAATGCAATTATTCCAGCGTGAGATAAGCATGTCTTAGAGATGGAAGCAGCAATCCCTTCATATACCCTGGAACAATGAGATGGGAGATGGAAGGCACAAAAAATATAAAGAATTGAGCGTTGACAGTTAAAAATTTTGGAGATATAAGTTATTTCCAAAGAGAAGACAAAAATGTAGATTTAGATTGAGAGATAAGAAAAGGTTTTATCTTAAAATCCTCCCCTTTTGAGGACTTTATCACATTTGCTATGAAGCATCTTCTTGATTAAGGGATTATCAGGCATTCTGTTTGTTTGAATGATGGGAGGACAGAAGATGCATTTCACTATCCTTAAACCATCCCTGACACACCAGATGAATGTCAGGTCTAGTCAGGAGAAACAGAAATGATAGGCATTCCTCTGCCTCCTTGAGCAACTTACTCTATTGGAAATGACATTTACCCCTCATGAATGGGTCCTGTACAAAGGCTTTTGTACCACAGACGTGACACAAACTTCTTTGGAACTCTCCAGAAGGGCATGTGCATCAGAGTGGATTTCATCTTGCAAAAATACTCCCATAATTTTGCTTCAGTAAGGCAACTGAGGTGTTCAACTTAATGGATTTCTATTAGATCAGTAATAAATTCTCCAAGTGAGAAAAGTACCTCTAAACATCTACAACTTCCAGACTGTTTCATCCCACCATATGATGGGATTGACTTTGGAATTGCCTAAACTGATATTATACAGGTTTTCTGATTAAAATAATACACCTGAATTTTGCATTAGAATTGGTGAAAAAAAAATAGTGTAATTACAATCCTTGACATGCAGGACATTTGCAACAGTAGTTTATGAATTTATTAATTATTTTCCTTTTTATGTCATCTTTGTCTGCCTTCCTTCTGTCTTCTTCTTCTGTCTGTCTATTCATCTATCTATTAATCTTCAAGCCAAATATGAGGTACAGCTGAAAACACAAAGCTCTCATTCAGGGTTTCATATATCCAAAGAAGAACCTAAGTCCTCTCCTAATACTAACATTCCTCTGGCACACAATTTATAAAACTTTCCTTCCTTTTCGATAGACTTTGACTATGTGCCCTTGCCAGGACATGTGAGGTCACTGATGTTGTCAAAGATGATCTTTGTCAGTTATTGAAATGAGAACTAATTTGACCTAATCTAAGCTGACAGACAAAATAGTTCATTGGTAAAACAAGCCAGTTCCAGAAGCTGGTGCTAAAGAAGAGTACAGGAGCAAAAAATGTGCATTTTCTCTCTCAGTTCAGGTTTTGAAAACTAGACTTTTAATAGGGCTTAGCAAAATGCATCTGCCTCGATACTGGTGAGAAGAATGTGTGATATCATACTTCTTCCACTTTATTTACACTTTATTATGCCTTGTTGTGACTTATTCTTTTACAATGTTACACAGTTAATTTCACTGCAAGAAAATTATCTCTGTGATTAGCAATATCATTGCAAAACCCATGAGACGCTGACACTGTGACCAAGGAATTATTCTGAAAAATCTATATCCCAGCAAATTTCGTTCTACCAAGACAGTAAATTACTGCTGGGTGGATCACATAAATCAGGAATTCTTGATCTTTATTGTGTCAGGGAAAAAAAAAAAAAAAAGTTGATTTTCTTGATTGTGATAAGGCTGATTGACTTTTCTTCAGGTGCTAAATATTCCTGAGCAGAGGTCTGTGCTCTCTGCACCCAGTCCCAGCTCTCCTGCCTCTGTGAGTAAACTAGAGATGAACTTTAGTGCTTGTGGGATTAAGGCCAGGGAAGACAGGCAGTGCAAGGAAGATTAATGTGAGTCTGCATGCCATTAAAATTAATCACTTAAAATTAAAGATCCCCTATCTACTGCTGCCCCTCGAATGTTGTTGATATGACAGTGTCATAACTGATCTATCCAGCTCGTGCTTATCTCTTAAAAGATAAATTGAGATATTCCATCTCTGTGCAGTCCCAGGGTGATCTGAACCCAGCAGATTTCACATATATGTGCACATTCCTTCTATAGTGACTTTTAAAAAGGAAAGGAAAAAAGCAAAGATAAAATAATATTAAACACTAGACCCTAATATTTAGCAAGTGACTGCCTTTCCCAAGGATCCTATAAAGCTTTCTGAAAGTGACATCTCTTAAGCATTTGCTTCACCCATCAGTGAAAGGCAGTCACCTAAGGCTGCTTAGACTGCTCTGAACATTTTCCTTTAAACAGCTTTGAATGGAAATTGGCTCTTTGTTCAGAGCGAGAATGTTTATGGAAAATATTCATCTCATTGAATAATAATAAAAAAATGTTGTTTTCCACTGTCAAAACAAGCTTGTTTTGTTGTTTTTGCTTTGCTTCGGTTTGTTTTCTGTCTCAAAGCAGACAACTCTTGAGAGTGCATTTAGAGGTAAAAATGCTTTTAAAAAGTTTTACAGAAAAAAAGGAAATTTTTTTTGTTAATTGCTGAAACCCTTTTGTTAATTATTGATACCAAGCTTTCATGCCTTAATTTGATAAATAAACTACGATGTACCTATGCATGAGGACCATTTCAGTACCTAAAACACCAGTGTATTTCCCAATCCTATACTGGAAGTCACAGGATCTTCAATTGTTCAGGATTAAATTCAATAATTAAACAGAATTCAGCAACTCAATAATTAAAATAATTCATTAAGCGAATAGTATTGAAAATTGAGAGAACTATGTAAAGCTTAAAGTCAGAAAAATGTGGACTGGCCACAAAACTAGGGCTGGCCAATCAGTGGATTTTTTTGAGTTTGCTGATATATGTATAAAGGAAAATGTCTGAGGAAAATAATAAATGAAGCAAATGAAATGGAAATGTGCTCTTTACATTGAATTGAACAAACTGTTTTATTAATTATGGAAACTACAATTTCACTTCTGAAAAATTATATTAATTTTAAACTTGTAAAATTATTTATATATTATTTTGAATTGAAGAGCCTTCTACGATAGAAAAAAAAATTATGGTAACATATTTTCAGTTTATAGATTTTCCTTATATATGTGCACCATCCCAAAAAATAAAAGTCTGAGAAATTTCATTATTCACTGATAATATTAAGGTTTTTTGAAAAGCTTTGATTCAAAACTTCACTTCAAAGGTTCAATTCAGAAAATCCTGAGAATTATATCATCTATATATTATAACATGTATAATCCATTATTATATATTTTAGAGAGAGAGATCTTCCTAAGACTTTTTGATGTGTTAACCATAAAACTTACCTTCCCTCAGAACTTAAACTAATAGTGGGGTTTCTTGAATAGTGTTGTTTTTCTGCCATCTTGGCCTAAAACAAAAAAGATCAGGAAAATAACCTTAGATGCTAAAAACCAACCAACTTGTTTTCTGGGAATATGAGCAGTTTCAGGTGTTCCTGTGTATCAAAAAAAGCCACTTCTTTTCTGTTCTTTTCTGTTTCAGTGACTGTGATAATAAAGATGAGGGGATGGCCTCTGATATTGTCAAACAGAGATTAGAGCAGATAAAAAAGACTTACCAATGCATTTCCCTTTTCTTGATTCAAGACACATGGTGCAAAAATCCGTCTGTTTTCCCAATGTGTCTGAATTTGTATGGATATATTTACAGTTTTATGTGACATGGCTTCTTCTCCAGGCAGGCTCCTGTATTATGCATCAGATCCATTCTCTGTACTGTTTTATGGTGTGTAATTTTCCCTCACAGTACAAGTCAGATTGCAACAATGATATATTTAATAAAAAATTAGATATGCTTCTACTGCCTCACTTTTCTTTTTCTTTGCCTTCATCCATGATACTGACCACATCAAGTCAGTGTTTAAAATAAAATTACTCAAACCACTGCTGAATAAGTGAGAAACTCTGCATGCTATGGGTTCTGTCTCGGCCATGAAGGATGAAGATGTTTTGTAAAGAGCTAATGCCTGCCACACTGCTGAGTTATGGGTCACTAAAGAAGCTGAACACTCACCTGAGGGATAAAGCTATCCCTCACCTAATATATTTTGCAAAAGTGCAATGTGCTCATAATTTCTGGATGTCTGTAAACTCAAGAGTTGTTACTACTGCTCTAGTTTGGTTCAGGGGTTTCTATCCAGACCCATGTTTTGTGAAATCTCCCTCCCTCTCACCTCTTGCAATTAATGTACAGGTTAAAAGGTTAATCGAAAAAAAAAGCCAGCAAAATACAAGTCCCATTTAACCCTATAAAACCAGTGCTTTCAAGTCACTTTTCTTTGGGAGAGGAGTGAAAATGGACACCTCCTGTCATGGTCTGAAGATCAAAACCCTTGGGATATTGGAGATCCAAGCCTGGCAGTGCAGGCACTGAAATGTGCTGTCTCACATGTACTGAACCCTGCTGCCAGCACCTTCTACCCACCACTGCCACTTCTTTCCATTGAGCATCCAGTCTCCATTCACTGTGCAGTAAAACAATCTTCAAGTTCACATATAGTCAAATTCATGTGTAAGACTAATGTGCAGTCTCAAAATGGCAGCAATTCTTTGCTCAGCAAGAGCTGCCTTCTGTCTCAATGTTGACTTGTGTCAGTAATTCTGTAACTTCTTCAATAAATTCCTGTCATGGGGCAAATCCCTCACATGCCTTCGTGTTCTCACCCAGAGAGTGGACACCAACCAGAGTAAATCTGAGTAAAGAACTCTCTGAGACACAAGAACTGGGCATGACCCAATCCAGCCTAATAGTTGGGCTTGTGTTGATGGTTGGTTGCACCATGCAGCATCCAGAAGTTACGTCCAGTCTAATGAATTTATGATTGATATTCTGTGGCTTACATTAAGCTGATAGCACACACTTATGTTTTAGTATGTTGGGGGGAGTTTGTGTTCAACAGCAACAGCAAAACTTCTTCTCGGGTCAGAAGTTATTACAAAAAGCTCTGAGGCCAGCTAGAAAAAAGATTGAGAAAGCCCCAAAGGACATGAGACCAGAAACCATGAGAGGTTTACCAAAGGTAAGGAAGTATCAGAGGCACACAACTGAAAGGATGTTGATGTCTTTTCTAGGCTGGAGCGTTTGGAATGTCTCACAGAACTTGACAGCCTGCTCTTAAGCAGTGTCACAACAACAGGAATGGCTGTTCAGATGGGGTTGGGATCTGTGTGAGCTGGGAATTATGTGCAGTGATGGTGTAGAGACATAAATGGATCATCATATGATCATGAATATACAGCTACATCTACTCTGGGAAGTAAAAAAGTGCTAATCTATGAACATGGGAAAATGATCTTGGTTATTGATGCTAAATTGGTAGTTTGGTGCCTGTTCTGGTTTGGGTCCATGCAATTGAACTTCCTCTAAACCATTCCATTTGGGAATTAACACAAGAAAGGGCCTTTTTTTCAGTGGGTACATGTATGTCATCATTTTCTTTTGGAGGCTAAAATAAAGTAATAAATTATATGGGTAAAAGGCAGTGAATGCACTCAAAATATTGGTCCTGGCACTGATTAACTTGCATTTAACTTGTCATTAAAGCACCCAATAAGTTCCATTGAGTCCCAGAGAGGAACATGGACTGAGATCCAGAAATGGAGAAGGGATCTGATTTCAGTGCCTGCTTTTTTAATCTTTAATCTTTTAGAAAGTATTTATGGAATAGCATAAAGACACAATTGTGCCCCAATAGGAAACATTTTTTAACTCCTTTTACAGCTGCTACCTGGATCACTGATCCTCAGAATGGATGGTTTGGGGAGCTCAGATAGAGCACTTTGCCTTCACTGTAGTGATCAGTGAGAATATTTCTGGGTTGCAGGAACTGATATCAAGGGGAAAATTGTTTTATTCTGTTATAAAATGTAAAGGAAGAAAAGGAAAATTAGACAGTTGGTTCAAGTAATTAATCTTAGAGTATAAACCAGAGAGGAAGACTGACACCTGCAGAAGTGATACCTCTTCTGGCCTACCTCAGTTCCTGGTCCAGAAGCATGAAGTCTCCATTGTCCCATCCTATGGCTGTCAGCAGGTGTCCAATGCCATTCAGACAGATGTTGACCATATATAAAGACCATAATTACTCTATAAATGTATTATTTCTATTTCCAAAAGTGAGATGAATGAATCTCACACTCTGGATTTGATGAGTGCGCCAGGTTTTAACTATTCATGGGTGCCAGAAGAAGACAACCATGTAGAGAATGTTTTCATCTCTCAGGAATAGGAGCTTCAGCAGAATCTGGGAAGCTGAAACCTATAAAGCATCTGGGACAATGAAATCAGGTCATTTGAATTGGTCTTCTTTGCTTTTATCAAGCTCTTCATGTAGGTCTGCAATGGACTGGAATAAAACTGGGCACTGTTTAGATGGAGTCAGTATTTTTTTGAAGTGAAACAAGCCAATCCATTTAGATGGATCAGAGGCAGACCAGTAAAGTCAGGGAAGTGGCAGACTTAATCTGGAGTTGGGTCCCATGCCTTCAGGAAAGAAAAGGACTTCAGAAAACCTGTGCTGTGTAGGACTGCTGTCATGGGATTTTGCAAAGGTCAAGAAGATTAGCAGAGAGGTATCTTCATTAAGGGCTGGCTTTAAGGAGAAAAAGGTCTGGGATTAAGAGGTCCATAGCAGGGTAAGATGCATTCCTTGTCACTCCATGGGTGCTCTTGTGGCAAGAGTTTCCCACTCCCTGATTTGTGTCTGTAGGAAGGCTGGTCTGCCCTATTTATATGTTCTGGGCTCTTGCTGCTGGTTGAGGGTGTGGGACAAAAGGACATCTGGAATCCAGGGTGGCACATTCCCTTCTCCATCCAGGGTGGTCACACCTGTGTTACTCCCCAGGAACCAGTAGGGCAGGTGGCACATTGGGCATCTCTCCTGACCTGCACCACCTCTTCCTCTCACAGAAGATGTGCCAACACCTCCAGACCACCTCTCAGCAGGATTTTGCTTTTCCCAGGAGCAGAGACGAGGTGCTGTGCAGAGCTCATGCCTGGCAGGAGCTCGTAGCTGAAAGCCATCCCTTTGAACCACCAAACTGGAGCACAAGTTTCATCAAAAGGTGCTCTCCAGGCCCAGCAGTTTGTGACAATATCAGAGCAGGACTGTTATCAGCTGCCTGTTACTCTGTTGCACATGAGGCTTCCCCAGGTGCATCCCCCCCAGCTAAGGTGTGGGACCCTGCTGAATTCCAGATCCCTTTGTTGCACATTATCGTGTTAATGGAGCCGTCACCAGATTTACCCGTGTAGATGCAGAACACAGAGATTAATCCAATTAAACCTCCACTGACTTTTCCACATTCCTGGTGGTGCAGCCCGTGTCTCCTCTCAGGTGGGTGTTAGAGCATGGGGAAGGTTAATCGAATGGTGTTTCTGGCATGGAAACCCATCAGAAAGCGTGACATAATGAGAGGGAGAGGAGGAGGGAGTGATTAGCTAAGCTTTAACCCACCGTAAGTGCCCTGATCTTTGACCTTTTGGTGTCAGTTTTAATTGTAAGGATGGGTTTCTAAAAAAAAAAAAAGGCATATAAGTAAAAGTATTGCAGTCCCTGACCTCGAGTTTACAAATAATGCAGATTTCAGATTTTTTTTTCTGACATCTGAAGACCACTAAAGAATTTGTATGATTTATACAATAAAAGCTAATATAAATAATAGCTTTAACAACTAAATATATATATATATACATATATATATGGGAATTAAAACTAACAAATATGCTCAGATTTTAATGCAATTTTGATTATGAAATTTATGCAGTCACATAATGACTCAGATGGTAAGTTTTACTGATATATACTTTTCCCTGGTGTAGAGCACACAGTGGCAATCCATCATGACAGATTGTATCCTAGGCTAAAACTGTGTCAGACACACAGTAATCAGAAGATGCTATCATAGAATTTGTACTGGGGCCAGCCTCAATCTTGTAAGCATTCTTTGTTCAGCTGCACTGAGTTGTTTTTCAACTAGGTTTCCATTCTGTAAAATAATGCTTTTAGTTTTTTTCTGTTACTAAGGTTTTTTGATTTTGTTTTGTTTTTTCACAAATTTCAAACAATGGTATAATTAGTTATTATTGTTGCTATGTAACAGATAATGATACTAATTGTTATTAATACTACTGATACTGTACAGTGGATTACTTCAGCCTGTTCTGCAGTCAGATCTGAGGTTAATACAAAGATTTTAGTAACCACTGATTTTGCAGAGCTCGAGATGAGATTAATTTCTGCTAGTTCAGCCATTTAGGCTAAATTAGACTCTCTAATTAGGCTCCTGTTATTGAAAAGGTAAAAGAAATGTTTCTCCAGAGACTTTTTTACCTTATCACTTTCAGAAATTTATTTTAGGATGAGAAAGCAACCTTGTGAGGGTGTTCACCTCATCTCCAAAAGACTGACTCAAGTGAAATTCCTAAAATTTTAATTGCTAAAGTTAGAAAGGATTAGTATCTCCTGTAGCAATTAATACCTTCTGTTTTCACACACTACCTGTATCTGTGTTTTATGGATATGTAAAATACTGGTATCAACAGTTGTCATTGTACAAAAACTTATATGTAGTTTTTAATTAATGGTCATTCCAAAGCTAAATTCTTCTCAGTGGGTCTCAAAAAACCACAGGACTAGACATTTTCCCCACAATACCTTCAGATCTTGGGTTCAAGTTTGCTATATATGCTTTCCTTTCCCTCTGTTTTAGGGGAAGCATGAGAAAGAGCTGATGGTTAAGGGACTTTCTCACATTATATGAACCTTTAAAACAATTTATTTTTTTTTAAATATCCAGGCATTTTCTTTCTGTGGTCTGTGTATACTGAGCAAAGATGCAGAAAATGCCATGTACAGGTGGGTTTTTTTTAACAGTTCCAGGGATGGTGACTGCATGAATTCCGTGGGCGGCCTGGTGAGTTTTCATGGATTTATAGATATTTTGGAACATTGAATCACAGAATAGGAATCATTTAGGTTGGAAGAGACCAAAAGATCATCCATTTCCAAACCCCTGCCATGGCCAGGGACACTTTCCACTATCCCAGGCTGCTCCAAGCCCTGTCCAACCTGGCCTTGGACACTTCCAGGGATGGGGACTCCACAATCTTTCTGAGCAAAGCTGACTCCTTTATTGTTCAAAGAATGCTGTAAAGAGAGTCATAAAATTAAAAGCCTGATTGAACCCAGTGACAAAATTAATGTGATTTGAGGAACTAGAAAAAAAGGCGAAAGATTTTGCAGATGGACATGACTTATTTATAGAGGGCTGAGGGCTCTGTTTAGCAGAAAATGTTGCCCAAAATCCCTGGAGTTGGGTCTAGGTGATTTCAGATTGTAAACAACAACAAAATGCTTATCAATGATCATAATTAACTATCAAATCAACTCAGCCAGGAATAGAGGGGACTGTGTATTGCTTGAAGTGCTTAAATCAGAACCATTTGCAAATTGAAAGATACAGGGTAGCTCAGAAAAGTTATGGGCCAGGAATAAGAATAAAATTATTATGTCTTTAGGAAAGATGGTTGTAATGGTCCCTTCTGGCCTTAAAAACCTAAGAATATATGAAACTATTTATTTCTTTCCAGAACACCTGGGGAAGGGGAAAAGTGAAGACACCAAAGACATATTTGTGTAATGACTTAAAAATAAAGCTGTTTTTCCTGCTCTGATATTTTTGACTGAATTAATTCTGTACTTGTATATGATTGCTATAAATTAGCAGTGGGAAGTAGTAGCATTTATTATTAATAGTAATAGTAAAATAATAATGATAACATATTCTGCTTCTAATAGCTATCTGTTCCCTTTTCTTCTCCTACTTCTTCTCCTGTGAGCACAAGAGTTTCTTGGAACACCTGGATCTTTTCATTTGGCTGTGTTTTAATATTGTTTCTAGTCAAATATGACAAACCAAGGGACTCAAACTCTTCATTTCAAATGCTGCCCATTTTCCCATCATTATCTTAAGCATCCTTTAAGTGGGAGGCAGTTTGCTTGAGGAAAGATTTCAGTCCTAGTGTTTTAAATACTTGTGATATATATTTACATTTATAAATATACTTCAAAAATGTTTAAAATCTGATGCATATTTGGATGTATTTTGTATGTGAGAGCAGAACTTGAATTTCTTAAAATTATTATTTCTTTCTATCTCTCTGTTTGTATGTACAACAGAGTTGGAAGACAGACATAAGCAAGATCTCAAACCCTTGAAGCAATGTTAAACATTGTGATTACAAAGCCTGTTAAAGAGCAAAGCAGTTTAGCCAGAACCTAGAGCTGTGCCTTTCTAGCCATAAAAATACCTGTAATTTTATTTAGTCTGATGGAGGATGTCCAAAGGAAGTGTTATTCTTTATAAAGCCACTGGTTGATGCAGTGAACACAACTTCCCGAACATCTTTGTGGGTGTTCAGTTCTTCTAGTTGAGCCCCACATACAGGAAATGTTTAATTAATCCAAGTCCACAGTGATGCCATCCTGGAAGTCTTTAAGGCCAGGCTGGATGGGGCTTGGAGCAAACTGGCCTGGTGGAAGGTGTCCCTGCTCATGAAAGAAGGGTTGGAAATAGATGAATTTTAAGGTCCTTTCCAACCAAAATCATTTTATGATTTTATGATTCCATGGCCTTCTCTCCCCTGCTCCAGTGTGTGCAGACCTGCTCTCTCTTCTTCCACTGAAAAAAGGTTGAACGAATGTTGTTAAAAGTTCATGCTTCTTGTCTTGGATTAGTTTTCAGTCAGACCACCCAATCCCACATTTGGATTACCTGAGCCACGGTGGATGGGAAAATGTGACTGGCAGGTCCAAACAGAGCCACACATGCCCAGTAATAAAAACCACCACAAGTTTCAGGAATTAAGAGGTAGAACTATTAAGAGTACAATTAAGAGGTAGAACTATTCCATTCCATAGTTGTTCCAAAGACACATGACAGAACACTGCTTGTACTGATGTCTTACCACACAAAAAAATAAAAAGTTTACTGATGCAAATCCCTCTTTCCTGTGAACCTTAGACTATGACCAGGCACAGAGAATTCTGGTTGACTTAGATCAAGACTGTAGCAGCTGTACTAAGTGGACCAGTAGAGGTGAAAAGGGCAAAGACTGATGCCTGTACTCAGCTGATGGTGGGTTTCTTTGGCACAGATATGGCCAGGCTGGCTTAGGCTGTCAAGGAAATGCAGGCTCAGCTCATGCTGATATCCATCAGACTGCAGGCAGCAGCTGGCTCATGTAAGGACAGTTTAAAGTCCAAGTTTGTCCCTGTCTGCACCTTTCTGCACAGGTATTATACCTTTCCCACCTGCATGTGCCTGAGGGATGTCAAGTTGTACTTCAGGGTGGAGCACTGGTGTTCAATGTCTCCTGGTTCCTGCTGGCTCAACTTCCAAACACTCAGTTCCACGTGTCATAATCATGGAACCATAGAATGGTTTCAGCTGAAATGGACGTTAGAGATCATCTCATTCCAATCCTCCTGACCATGATCAGGGACACCTCCCATTCCACCCATGTTGTTCCAAGCCCTGTCCAACCTGGCCTTGGACACTTCCAGGGATGGGGCAGCCACAGCTTCTCTGGGCAACCTGTACCAGGGCCCTCCCATCCTCACAGGGAAGAACTTCTTCCTCATATCCAATCCTACTCAGTTATTTTGAAGGCATTCCCCCTTGTCCTGTCACACCAGGGCCTTGTAAATAGTCTCTCTCAATCCTTTCTGTAGGTTTCCTTCAGGTGCTGGAAAGCTGTAAATAGAAGGATTCATAAAGATGTAGAACAGATTTTAAAAAGAGTGGGCACCAATATTGTGAATTACAAGGGAAAAAAATAATCAAAAAATAAATCAGGTAGTCAACAACATGTAAATATTGCCTGTAAAAGCAACTGCTCACCCATGTTCAAGCAGTGTGACTTCCACAAGCTGGAATTGCTCAGAAAAGGTCACATGCTTCCCCCTGATTAATGGACATGCGTGTGTGTGTGTGCCTGTGCTCAGCATCCCACAATCCTTGAGGTTGGAAAAGAGCTTTAAGATCACCAGGTCCAGCCGTGGATTTGTGCATATCTGCATGGGCTTAGTGCCAATCAACAAACCAGCACCGTGGCACAGAGGTAAACACTGGAATCTGACAGACTTTGGGACTAGTCAGAT
Organism: Trochalopteron elliotii; assembly: GCA_024734555.1. Lineage (NCBI taxonomy): Eukaryota > Metazoa > Chordata > Aves > Passeriformes > Leiothrichidae > Trochalopteron > Trochalopteron elliotii. The sequence goes on from JANPWX010006184.1 coordinate 556,961, forward strand.
GGTCTGTGGCATATTGCCAATCCAAGGTGGCTTTTGCTATCCCAGACAATTCCCAGGCACTGCTCAGGAGCCAGCATGCACCAGGCACTGTCCCTGGTAGGCAGGTTGGAATTGGCTATTTTATTTTGGAGGGGAGGTTGTTTTATACTAAGGAAATGTCTGGATTGTGCCAGCTGGCCTCGGGGATGGAGAGCTGATCCTGACACTTCCTTAGCTGACGAGCAGAGATGTAGCCAAAATGTCTGGCAGGAGATTTGTCTTGGTCTCACTTCTGCAGGCTTGCCTGGCAGTAAACACACAAGTTCCTTTCTCCTCTGCTGTGGCTCAGCAGTGAGGAACAAAAATACTGAATTTTGTTGATCCAAGGATGAGGAGACAGCTGTGCCTTCACCGTGATGGGAAGAAATGAAGTGAAGGGGCCAATCTGAGACAGAGAGCATGAAAAAAAACATTAACATCCACTAACTATAGTCCTGTTCCTAATATGGCCCTAGATTGTCTCTCTACAGAGAAGTTTTCACGAGGATTTGGCTTCATCTTTTTTCTGCCCATGGCCACCTGTATGAGAGACTGATTTCAGATGGGAGAAATGATGGAAAGGGGTGGAGGGAAGAAATTTCCTTTCAGGTTTTCTTTTCTCTCTAATTAAATACAGACTTCTCTTTCTTCAAGTTCAATTTATAGTTCCCATTTAAAAATAACAATAATTAAATATTCTACTTATCATTTTATCTCACAGAAGGCTCACAAGGAGTTGTTCTATAGCCTGAGGCTAAAACTAGCCCAGATATTAGCTGAACCAAACAGGGCTGTCATTGCAAGCCAGTCTGCACCCCTGCGATGTTTTAAAAAAAAAAGTTAAATTAATGCCAGGAGATGAACGCTAGGAAAGCATCTGAACTGTACAAGAGAACAGGGATTGCAGAGGAAGACAGGGACAAATACCTGTATTTAGTCATCTGCTAAAAGTGGACTTGGATTATGGGCTCTGAGGGAAGGAGCTCAAAGGTGCATCCAGCTTTCCTAGAGCAACTTGTTACATGACCTTGACTCCCCAGGTACCAGGAAGAAGAAGGTCTTGCATTCAAAACATTGCTTTATAAATGTCCTTTAGCTATTGTATCTGGCTTTCCTCTCTGGCTCTACAGGGAAATAGAACCTGGCTGCCTGAATAATAGGTGAAATTAATTCTTCTTTTTGGGCGCACGCTCCGCAGCAATTATACAAGTTCATTTCAGGCAGCACAGAGAGCTGCTTTGTGCAGCCCAGGTTGGAACCAGCCAGGAGGGGAGCAGGGAGGCCTGTTGCTGAGGGGGAGTGTCACCAAGCAGGAGCAGAGCTGTCAGGGCTGTGCCTTGCCCTGGACCTTGCACCACAAAGGGACAGCAGCACCACAATATGTCGAGCGCACCGCTGAGTTTCGACTCAGTGGAGAGGAGAGCACACACACACCTGGGGACTGGGGAACATCTGCTGGAGGAAGTCACTTGAAAAATAACCTTGCAATGGCTTGGGAGAAACATCTGTGCAGCAAATGACATGGCACCAGTAAGGGAGGGAGGGAAAGGCAGAAGTTAGGGAAAGCATAAAGAACCATCTTGTGTCAATAATGCAGGGAGCTGGTGACAGCACAGAGGGAATTTAGGTCAGCACAAACTTCTTTGGCTCTACAGCTTTTGTGCACAGGAGCTGGTGCAGCAGCTGTCTAGTTGAAATGTGCAGCCATTTTACTACTGACCAAAGTGAACATGAGGGAGTCAAACTTTTCCCCCTTTTCCCCATTCTCCACACTGAAATTCTTTCTCTGTTTTGTTGTTTATTTCTTACAGGAGTTTGCTCACATGTGTTTCCTACTCTGTACATAAATAGCAGGAATTTGAGAAGGATGTGAGTACTTTAGACCAGATGAATTTTGTATATTTCTAAGAGATGTGGAATCTAAGACACAGGATGATACATTTTGCCCAGAACAAAACTTGCTGATACATAAAATAGGGAAAAAAAAAATCCCAAACCTCTCATGCCTACACTTTAACTCTTATTTTATCCATTATTTTGAACAACAGTGTCATTCAGGCAGTGCAAAGATTCAAATGAAACATCTTCTGACAAGATGCATTCCTCTGGGTGAAATCCCACAGGCTACATACTTGGGAAAGTCAGATTAGGTGGTTACTGTTGGTTGCATGTGCCTGCAGATTAGAAGAGCAGGAAACAAATTTGTTTGTCTGAATTAGCAGAAGTCAAAATCACAGCAGGGAATGTGTTAACAGTTTAGCAGTGCCTATGACTGAGGATCAGAAATGCACCCTGGACCTCTTTACTTCAGTTTAATGACAGTCAGAGCACCCTAAAGAGTTAAATTGGCATCCAGCTGTAGTTGGAGTTGAGCTATGACCTGTTTTTTTTGCTCAGCTTCCACATCCAGCAGGTGTGGGCTCAAATCTGACAGATGCCCAAGTACAAACAGGTGAAGAGGGAGATCAGTGGGACAACATCTCAAATTTGCAAGATTATTTTTGTGTGTTGGCCTCTGCTCTTGCAGACACAATAAATAAAAAGGCTGGGAGAGACAACGTACAGTATTTCAGCCATAGAGAAGGCAGAAGCACGTTCCTGAAATGTGAAATGGGAAGGCTCAGGGAAGAGAACTTGTGGGAAGAGTTTGAATCACAAGGGTTATATGGTACAGATCTAAGGAGTAAAAGATTAAATTATCTTTAAGGTCCTTTCCAACCCAAACTACTCTATGATTCTAAATGATATCAAGGAAGGAGAACAGGTCTGAAGTATGTTGAGTATTAGAAAAGTGGAAGAGAAATCAAATGAGATTTGGGCAATATAGGTTTGGAGGTAAACACAACAACAACAAAAACAACAACCAAACAACCCGAAATCAAACTGAACAATTACTCTGGATTTTGTGTCTTTTATCCAGATGTCAACTCTTGGAAGGTGTTGGAGAAAGAACCCTGGATTAGATGAAATTTTCATTGTTTTTTCTATAGGGATATCTTTCCTGAAGACAGAAAAACAACTCTCTCATTCACCTGAATTCTTTTCTGACAACATTTCTCTGACAACTGCCTTTTGGTTGTTTTCTCAATGGACAATGGGAAGGATGGGAGGGGGCAAAGGAAAAGAGTGAGTGACTATGAGCAGAAGACTGAGAAATCTCCATTAGCTGCACGTGAATTTTGAGAACATGGTGTTTCTACAAGTGAGCAGATGCAATATAGTTAAAGAGAGATCTTTGACCTTCAGAGCAAGAACCTGCATTTAGTGAAGTGGAAAAACAGGACAGAAGGAATAAAACAAAATTAACAGGCTTCAGAGGGCTTCTGTCACTCATCATAGTGCTGTGAGAAGGAGACTGAAGTCAAGAAGTCAAAAGCCTTAGGCATGTTTTTACTAATTTTATGTCATCTTATCTTCCTTTCTTCTTTCTTGACCAACTCACTATGGTTGCACGAATCAGCTCAACAAGTTATTGGCACCAAAGAAATGGACGTGTAAAAGGAAAAATTTGGTTATGCTGCATACTTGGGGTCTTACTATTTGAAAAAATATTGAAATGACACTGTCATAATGAATCTCTCCACTTCATTGTTCTCACACCAACTACTTTGTGACACTATGTGAACAATTAATTTCATTTGAGAGAGCTCATGAAGGAGAAGGAAGTATTTTCTTTGTCTTATTAAAGGAATAGGACTGAAATTGGTGAACTCCTTATCTTTGTGGCCATCACGAAATCACAAATTCTGTAATGTCTTTGTTGTCCTACCAGAACTTTGTTAACTCCTCATCAATACAACTTTCCTTGTCCCATTGCTTCTCTCTTTTTATTCATGAGCCAACTTCAGATTCTATGCACTTTCTTTAAAGTAGGTAATTTTTTCAATTGTATTTCTATACATTTTCTACTTTTCATGAGACAGGGAAACCAGGATTGAAACGCATTTAGCCATCCCTGGAGGTACACCTTATTTCATAGAATCACAGGATCTCAGGATTTTTGAGCTGGAAGGACCCTTAAAGCTCATCTTGTTCCAAACTCTGCCATGAGCAGGGACATCTCCCACTGTCCCAGGTTGCTCCAAGCCCTGTCCAGCCTGGCCTTGAACACTACCAGAGGTGTGCATATCCCTCTTGCTATTTGGCACCTTTTGTGCTCTAAAAGGAGTGTCACAAAATTAAACCTGTCACAGGATCACAGAAACAGCATTTGGGATGCTGAAATTTCCAGGCCAATTGCTGGCCCACATTAGATGTTTATAGTGCTGTTGCCACAGTGAAGCTGTGTCAGGAGATATTTAGGGTGGGTATTAGGGAGGTTTTCTTCACCCCGAGTGTTCTTGGGCACTGAACAAGTTCCCCAGGGGAGTGGTCACAGCCTCAGGCCTGCCAGAAGTTAAGAAATGTTTGGGCAAAGCTCTCAGGAACATGGCAGGATTGTTGGGATGTCCTGTGCAGGGCCAGGAGCTGGACTTAGATGATCCTCGTGGGTCCCTTCAACTTAGAATATTCTCTGACTCTCTGATGTAATTTAGATGAAAGGGAAGAGTATCCTTGATAGAGACTATGAGGAAAATATAAAAGTACAAAAATAAGAATTTGACTTTGGTCTGGTCTCCTTGATAAACAAAATGGACATCATTCCACTTTGACAGATTTCACGTGGTTCGCATAAATGAAAATATTTGGGCCTTATGGAATGAAAAGGAGATTTCTGCTGCATGCCAGCATGCTGCTGATGAGGGCTCATCCAAAATGCACCATGACCACGTCTCGCCCTGGGTTCCCCTGTAACACGTGTAGCAACCTGTGTCTGCACCACAGGAAAAGCTGTTTGAACAGATCGTCCTGGGGACCCGACACTGCGCCCCAGAGCCTGTGTAGCACTTTGTGTTTCTGCCTCTGTTTATCATACTACAAGTCTTGATTATTCTAATGGCACTGGAACTCTTCAGAAACACATTGTTCATACCCCCGAGGAGTTTGCTGCGCAAACAAATATTCTCAATCTACTGTATAAACAAATGTGTTATTCAGCAGACAGCGTCAGTTCTGCTGCTGATAACTGGGAAAGGGCCTGACAACAACAACACACAGAATATTACCTCCACCTCTAAGTAGTTTGTGCAGTTTGTTGGGATTCATTCTCCGACATTTCAGTGGGATCTGGAGCTCTCATTGCTGTCTGGTTTGGGTAACTTGGTGGATTTTTGCACAAACCAAATGAGCGTTGTAAAACTTCCTTTTCTTTCATGATCTGCAACTCCCTCACAAGGGGGAGAGAAGGGGCAGGCACTGTTCTCTCTGGTTCTCAGTGACAGGACCCAGGGGAGTGGCCTGAAGCTGTGTCAGGGGAAGTTTAGGTTGCATATTAGGAAAAAAGACTCTTCGTTCAAAAGGTGGTTGGGCACTGAAACAGGCTTCCCAGGAAGCAGTCACAGCACAGAGCCTGACAGATTTCCAGAAACATTTCTGGAACATTTCAGGAACGTGGTGGAATGCTCAAGGTTGTCCTGTGCAGGGTCAGGATTTGGACTTGATGATCCTTGTGGGTCCCTTCCATATCAGGTTGTTCTATTATTTTATGATTTTGTCTTATTTGAGCAAACACCTGTTCACATCTTTGGTAAAAAGAGTGAGTTATGAGACCCACACTTTGGGAATGCATCAAACACAGAAGCTTCTCTCTTGAAAGCACCCAACATGCAAGAAGATAAGAGCTGTCAAATAGTGGAGATGATTTTTCACTGGAATTGTGGTGGTGTTGGCCTTCTCTGCTCCAGTTACCCTCTGTTGATCCCCAGAAATCTTTTGTTAGGATACAATTTTTAGAAATAGACCTTCTCAGGTGCTTAAAGTGTTTAAATGTTGAATCCCATGCAAAGTGAATGAAGTATGGGGAGAGGGGAGACTGAAGGAGATGAAAAGGAAAGGAAGTAAAGACAGATTCTCCAGTCAGTTATACAATATCACACAAGGATGACTGAAATGATTCAAAAAGAAATTACTGAGTTTGATAGGCTAAATATGATTGAAAATGTGTTTGAAATTGCATTCTGGACCATAGAACTGGGAGCCAGTGCAGATTATCAAAGGCAATGATGGGGGCTGAAATCTATTTGGCTTATCAATTGCATATTTATTTGTAGTTTCTCACCCTTCTCAGTGCAATGAGAACATCTCTTGATCACTCTAAATTTTTGGGGGAATACCAAAGTTACGTCTCCTTCTTTATTTCCTTTGAACCAGGTGGAAAGAATTTGAGGACATCTTTAAACCAATCAAAATTACAATTTCTTACAAGAAATTAGAAAACTCATTCTTGTTGATCCAGCATGAAATGAAGGTACAAAGTCGCTCTGTTCAAAAATAATGACTAAGAACTTCAACACTGCTTAATTTTTTCAAGCATATCCACACTGCACCCATCATTCCACCCTAACTATTTTGTGGATACTCCACAACAAACTAAACTGATCTCAGAGATCCATATTTTGAGTCCTTACTTCTGGTGTTTGTAATGTGTTTTTGCTATTTTTTTCTTCAATAATATATTCCTTACATGTGCACCTTCTCTAAATAAAGAGGTGTCACGAGGCAAAGTGTGACCAAAAGGGACAGCACATAAATATAGAATTGTTATTGCTTGCTCTTTCCTGCCTTCTTTGGCTCACACAGACAATAATTTTACCAGGAAAGGTTTATAAATGTGGAAGAAAAATAGAGAAATTAAACAAATTGTTCAACCAGTACCACTTCTTTTCTCATTGCAGCTTCATTTCAAGTCCCTGAAGTCAGGAAGGTCCTTCTGATTCCTCAGTTAGTATTTTTATTGCCTATTTCACTTTGGTTTTATGTGTGCATGCTGAGCTTCGTATTAATATTTAGTATGTCTGTGGAGTTGTGGTTTGGATTTGTGGGAGAAATTTGTCCCACCATGGCAAGAAGACCCAGGTATTGATCCCTCTGTGAATTCCCTCAGCAGTGAAACCTTCTCAGAATTTTAGGCAGAAAAGACAGGAACGGAGATCAGGCCAAAGCTGGAGGGAAACAGGGAGTTGGGACAGACCATGGTAAAAGTCCTCAGATGCAAACTGGTCCTGAGGAAAGGCAAGCAGGGGCAGCGGCCAAAATGCAGTGAGGATCTGGTTCCCAGCAGAGGTTTTGCCTTGCCAAGGCCCTGGTAATGAGACAATTGTGGTTCTGGCCATTTCATGGCCTGAGGCAGTCTGCTCTCCTGGCCCCCATCTGCTGGTGTTCATCATGGGAAAATGAATACACAAAATTCACCCCATTTATTATCATTCCTTGTTCTCTGGCAATGCCAGGATACCAGCACTGAGGCAGCTGAAAGTCTCTGGGCCCTGCTCAGTGTTTAGACTCTGAGAAGCTGAAAAGAGCAGTTCTGCACAGAAATGTCCATAATGAAGTTTAGAGGTGGGCTAAGAACAATGTTTCACTGACAGGGGAATGAGCACATAAAATAAATTTACATTTCAAAATAATCAAACGTGACATAGAAAAAAGGATTCTTAGAAATCTCTGAGATAGATTCCAGAAGAAAGAGACTACAGGGCCATATTTTAAATGCTCAGCCAGTGCTCACTTTGCCCTGAGTTCATTGTCCTTTCCTTCAGACCAATATTCAAATGAATAAATTTATATTTTCATCATGAATGTGTTAACAGCTTTACACTGTCTTTGCCTGGCTAGCTGAAACCACTGTCTTCTTATTACACTCTCATAAATTTGAAAGCCAGAAGAACCATTATTTCAGTATAGTTTGGGTTTTCCCCTCCTGCAAGGGACAGGATTTAAGCAGTGATCCTTCTATCAGGCCTCTAACTTGTGACTGAACTAGAGAGTCTCTTTAGGAAAGACATCTAATCCTGATTTAAAGACTTCTTTAAAAACTACTTAACAACTCATCAAGCTTGTCTGGGGTTTCTTCTTTGGTTTATAGAAGTAATGAAGCGAGTCCCCCCCATCCTCCCCTCCTGGAGATCCTTCTTAATGGAAAGTAAAAATGCCACAATTACGACCCACCATGTGTGGGACATAAAACCTCACTCTCACTCCAGTGTCTGTATCGTATTTAATAAAGTACCAACAGAGCAGCAATAATGTACACTGGGAATCAGGCATCATAAATAAAAGGAGAAAAATGTAATAATGGGTAGTTGGAGAAAAATATGAAAGCAGCTGTAAGAACAGCAACAGACAAGGGAGAAAAAGAAAAAAAAATAGAAAAAAGAATCAAAGCCCCTCACAGCCAGGCATGGAAATAATGTATTTTAAAGTGGGTGCAGTTTTGGAGGATTCTTCCTGAAGAGAGGAACAGATACACAGGCAAGCATGTACACACACACACACACACACACACACTTGCCAGATCTTACCAGATGATGTAGTTGAGGCTGGCTGAACTTAATTAACTTGGATGAGTGCTTTTAGATTTTAACCTTCCTTGTTTATTTGCTTTCACTGTGCAGCAGTAAAGACTTTCAGACATGAAGGGAAGGAAGAAAAGGAGGGGTGAAATGCCTCTTGAAGAAAACAATGAGCAGCTCCATGTTTGTCCAGTTTGTTTTTAAGGGTTCAGAATAGCTGCTCAGCTTGTGTAAACCAGCACAGCTCTGATACTGATTTATACCACCTGATATCTGGCCCTGGGAAGCTTTTCCTTTCTGGACTTCAAAAATAATTAATAAATGCTCTATCCCACAGCCTTGTCTTTGTTGCTAAAAGGATCACTTCAGGGGTTTGTTGTCTGGCACTGAATCAGCCTGGCTTGGTTTACCACTTCCATAGTTCTCCTAGTTCCCAAAATAAGTTGTTCACATCCAAGTTCTTACATGGGAATGTTCACTGTCTCTTGCTTCCTCTCAGAACATGGCTGGGAACTGCTTTGTCTGGGCTAGAGGCTTGGCTGTGAATCGAGAGATTTGGAAGAATGAGCTCCAAAGCCAAGTTCTGTGCCCTGTCTCTAGCTCTGGGAATTCCCAAATTTAGGCACTGTCTAAACTCTAGAAATAAAAATTTATATACTGACAACATGGGTCCTTCATTCTTAAATCTAAGTATACCAAGAGCCTTAGCTCTACTAAATCATGGAAACATAAAATGTTTTGGCTTTGAACAGGCCTTTAGAGACAACAGAATCATGGAATCATAAAATCAAAATCAAAGTAAAATGGAATGGTTTTAGATTTGAGAGAGATTTTCCTTAGTCTCTGACAAATTCAGGTTTTGACAGTCTCCAACATGATCTGGAAGGCTGCCCCTGACACAACTTTTTTCCAAGTCTTTAAACTTTTTGTTGCTCATTGCAGAGGATTGTAATGGGAAGGATCTTTCCAAGGGAGCTGTTGGATTCTTCTTAATCAGGGATTTGTTTACTGAAGGCTGGGGGTTTCTGCAGAGATAATCATCTGTATTTGGGAAAGAGAAAAATCATTCTGGTTAATTTGGGGAGGATATGTGAGCAGAGCTTAGCCCTGAGGAAAATAATTGAGGTCCAAGGTACAAAGTCCAAGGTGCAGCTGAGGTGGATGCTGGTTCCTACCTGCTCCCAAGGGATTCCCACTGCTCCTCTTTTGCTGTCAGAAACAGACCTGGGCTGGGCTGAATAGCAGCAGTCTGGCAATGTCAGTCAAAGAAAATCAAAGCAGCAACAGGAAGCAACAGAGGGCTGCAAATGTTGGTCCATCTGTAGCGTCAGACCTTTGTTCTGGCCTTTGCTCCTGACAGAACTTCAGCTCACTGCTCCCAAGGAAGGTGGGTTAGTCCATCATACGGAAAGGCCTTGCCAAATTTGCCATGGGGAGGGGGAAGCTCACTGCTGACCTCCACACTGACAGTGTGGATGAGCAGGGATCACCATGGGTGAGGATTCAACGTGACAGTGGGTGACTGACAGCCCTGGTTACAAATGCAGTTCAGATCCAATAGGTAAACATGGCTTTTCTCACTCAGCATAGCAGCTCCTCGTGCCTTATTGTTGCTCCAGAATTCAGAAACAATAAGAAGCACCCAGGAAGAAGATTTATTTGTGCCAGCCCCATTGAAATACCATTCTTTCACTTCCAGGTCAAGTGTCTACTGAAGTTCCTCATTACTGCGGTGAAGGTTTTCAACGCAGGTAGCAGAGCCCACAAAGGTGCAGATGGTCCCACCTGGCTTTTCAGGTGCTGCTGTCAAGGCAGCTGGTGTCAGGGAACACAATGTGAAATCCAGGATGCAGTTATTACTATTTCTACTCACGGGTGGGAGGGAGAGGGGAAGGAAGAGAATGCAGGCTTAAGTGTCTGTGCTTTTTCATTAACTCAGTGGAGGAAAGGATAATGTTATTGAAAACTTGGAAAACCTCAAGGCTTCTCAAGTTAACCATGGTGGCTCAAGACCATCTGGGGTGACTCCTTAGGAAGACAGTAGAAGTGAGGTGGTGCCAGTGGTTGCTCAAAATCACAGAACTGTGAAACCATAGAATGGTTTGGGTTGAAAGGCACCTTAGAGCTCATCTCACCCTGTAGTGGGCAGCGACACCTTCTACTAGATCAGGTTGCTCCTGGCCCCATTCAGCCTGGCTGTCAATACTGGCTTCTTGGAAACCTGTTTAATGTGAAAGAAGTGGTTACTTAAAACAAAAGAAATAAAAGAAAAAATATTGTGATAAAAGTGTCCATCACTTTAACACCACAACCTCGCACTTGGTAAATTCTTATTGCTAAAAGACCAAAGCCCTGGACCCACCTGAGCCTGAAGTTGTTTCAACTACCAGATCTCCATACACAAGGTACTACCTGCTCTCTGAAATGTTTTATCTTAGATCAATTCTTGGATAAGAAACAGAATCAGTGTCTGGGCTGGAGATGAAAATACCAGGTGTCCACTGATGATCTTAAAGGTCCTTTCCAACCTAAACCATTCTGTTATTCTAAGATTTTTTTTCAACGATTGGTTTGTAACCCTACAGATACCCAATGGTGGATATTGGACTCTCACAAGGTCTCTACCTAAATTAAGTATTTAATGATCTAGGAAGAGAATTGCAATAAAATGGAATAAATTACTACTGATTCAATTGCTGCATGTTTAGGTCCAAAGGCTTACGAACCAGACACATGCCTCACCCCAGAACCATGTATTATTTTGCAGCACTGTGCAGCACTAGGCCTCTTTTCCCAAAATACAGACCAATTTTTAGCTCATGAAGTGCTTGCAGGGTGGTATCAGCCAGCTGTCACTGGACAATCAGATGATATTTATGGCAACTGGAATGTCTGTTCAGCAAGCTGAGCTCATCCTTGAAAAATCAGATGGAGTCTATTTCAAACAAAAAAAGGAAATCAGGAAAAGCCAAGTGAAATAACAAAACTGCTGCTGACTTGAACAATCCAGCAATTCATCACCTCAATGAGGTCCTTGTGAATGTGAGGAAGCCACAGAACAAGGCTGGGGCTGCAAAAGGTTTCCTCCTCTCTTCCACCAAGGAATTTACTGAAGCTCAGTCCTTGCCTCCCAAAGATCCAGGTCTGAGCATCCCAGCCTGTGGCTGCAACAGTGCAGTGACATCCTGGCTGGCAGGAACGTTGGGTCTGTGGCTTGTCAGTCAAAATGCATCCTGCATCCTGCTGGACTTATTTTCCCTGTGTGCCCCAGGGTAGCAAGCATTAGCTCTACCATCCCCCCAAGGACATGCATAACAGTGTGTGTGTGAGTAGTCCAGTGGATTTCAGTGGGACTGCAAATGTATTTATACACCTTAGCAATTCCCTCATTAGTGCACAAAAACCATATTATATTTCTGTCAAAAGGCAATTTGAAGTTCACTTTCAAATGCCAAAGGCCTGTGCATTTACCAAACAACATTTAGCTTTTCCAGCCTCTGCTCCTCAGGGCCAGAAAACTTGTGCAAAGGAGGAAAATCACCCCAAACAGGCTTTTCTTACACCACGAGGAGGAAAGCAAAAAATCATTAGATAAAAAGGTGGCCTACATTCATGGTTAAATATTGGATGTGTAATTTAAATGAGAGAGTCAAGTTGAATGCAAAGCAATTACCAGCACTTAATATTAGTCAGACTAATAAAGCAGCAATTAAACCTCATTATACAGCCATAAAATTGATGTGTAATAGATTGATTGCACCAAATGTTCATACCAATGTTTGATGGCATATCATAGGAAAGGTGAAGTGGTTCGTTTAATCGGCAGATCAAAAAAATTCCCTGAGATAGATTTAACCTTATTGCATTTCTTGGCTTCACATGACACCCGTGACAGTACAAACAAATAAATAAACACAATGAAAGAAGAGGAAAAAAAAAAAAAGCCTAGAGACCAGCTTGCTCTATGGCAAATACTCTCTATTCCATAGTATAATATTCCTTCTCCCGGGAGATCCACAGTTATTTGAGAATCTTCTTGCCAGCAGCACAATTTGGATCTTGCACAGCAGTGCTGCTTCATTGTTCACTCCTTGAATTGAATATGAGGCACTGAAGGAAGCCAACATGTAAATGTTTTGCTGCCTGTTTACAGCTGACACTGATTTCAGCACCTTGGAGTATATTAAGTCCAGTGATTAAAAGAAATTGCTGTTGGAAACCAAAAGGGGAAGCAGTGAGGGGACCATTAATAAAAATCTTCTAAACTCCTCCAAAATCACATCTGAACACTCTTATTTTGGCAATAGCTTCAGATTTAATAATTATATTCAAACAGTGTGCATGGGTCCAGCATGTTAGGATTACTGCCTTTTCTTAGTAAATATTATTTATGTGAGATCATATGATGAATATATTTTTTAAAGTTTAAAAGATTGCTTGGTGGTTATAAAACACCATATTTACTGAAGACAAAATTCTGTGCTTTGGTTCTTGTGGATTTTCACGACCCATTAACCTTAGCTTCCCATCTTTGCATTCCACAGCATCATTACTACACCAGAGCCACCATGCAGCAACAAAGACAAATGAGTCAACATATTTTCTCCTCAGCAACATTTTCCTTGGTCAAAAGAGCTTGATCTTCCTGCATGGACCTCATCTCTGCAGCACCTGAAGGGTTCATAAACTGCACATCTTCATGGTTAACCTTTGAAAGGGGAAGAAATTATCTGAAAGACAAAAGTACCTTGGTTTACCAAAGGATCCTGTGGCCAAGTAGGATTTTAAATCCTGTTCTCGTGTATGGCTGGAAAGCACACAGTAAGCATTTTCTGTAAGGAAAAAAAAAATCTATTTTAAAAAATCAAAAAGTGAGGTGAACAGAAAATTTGTTTTTGACAATCAGGGTTGTCCTGAAGATTTTAAAATATCCAGGCATGGAAGGAAAGCAGGTAAGAGGTTTATAGCCCATCCCTCATTTTAGTGATTTAGTTAGTAAATTTTCCTCCGCAAACCAAAAAATCACAAAATAAGAAAAGCTTAATCAAACTTTGAGTTTCCAGCTAATTCTGTGAGAAAGTCATCACTGGCAAAACCCTGTTGCTTTTGTGAGCCATTCTCTTTCCCTTCTCCATGCTCTCCTTCGGTTCATGCAGATCAGTCGTGGTTTAAACTTGTTCTGGGTTCCTGCAGAGCAATGATCTCAGGACAGATTCATTGTTCCCTCATCCTACAGAGCTGAAATTTCCTTATTTTCAAATTCCTGGAGATTCCCAATGCCAGCTTCTGTAGGAATATATGTGCTACATCCCTGCATGGTGAAGTGAAATGACTCCGAGCTCACACTCTGACATCTTGTCCTCAGTTCAACTCCAATTGCATGGAAATTGAAGATCATGGTGGAGGAATGGGACAGTGCACATACCTGTGACACTCTCACACTTCCTTTGGAAAACAGAAAAACATTATAAATAAATAAAAAAAAGAAATTGCTTGATATACCTACTTACACACCATTATTCCAGTACAGTTTAGGTAAGGAAAAACAAATGCTTGATGCTTATTAAAACCTGGTGCTTAAATCCCTTGGAAGGGTGCTGGCAGCACAGATCTCATACTTCCATCCAGGCAATACATGTTCTACTGCTCTATGGTTAGATTCCTAAAAGCAGAATTTAGCATTTCCATCCATATTTGTCTTCCCCAATGGACAGTTTTGGAAATTATGCCAACCCAATTTAAATGTAACTGACAAAAATATTGCCTTTTTCAGAAGTCAGACCTCCTTTATATTAATAATATTTATTGTCTAAAAATGAATATCAGAGCTGGATTTTTAGCACCTGTACTTGAAAACCTTGATCCATGTTGTGTGAAATGTCCTTTAGATTAAAGTTTCAGCATTTAATTATGCCTCATATATACCAGTTTTCCTGGTGCGTATTTTTTATCATTTCCTCCCCCGATCACCTCAGTGTAAAACCTATTAGAAATTATAAAATGTGAAAATGCAACTTATTGATATGGGCATTTTCCAAACACTGTATCCAAAGCACTCGAGTTTTTACTCCTTTTTTCTGAGCTCCTCCCTCTGAAAGCTGTTGCTGCTGTTCTAAATCAATAAGGCCATCCCAGCCAGTGTGTGTTTTGGATCCTAAATGTCTCTTCTGGCTTGGTATGCAGCACCTCAAACATGCTGCTGCTTGTTCAATCCTTATCAATATCTCCAGCTCAAACAGTGCTGTTCTTTAAGGAGATGCCTTTCATTGGATTTATTTAGTCTAAAATGGACTAAAAATTTATGCAGAGACACAGCAACTGTCTTTGAAGAGGTAAAAGGATTGCTGCAAATGAGGGAAATGAACTGTTCTTTATATAACAGGTGGTTGGAACCAGATCTTTAAGATCCCTTCCAAGCCAAACCATTCCATGGTTCTATGATATTTTCTGAGGAGTGGAAAATTAAGCGACTTGAAGTCAAGCCAGGGAGGCTCATGAGAGGTCTCAGATAAAATATGCTGACTGCAGACCTGAAACAGATTGTCCTGAGGGGTTGTTGAAGCTTAACAAGTTTTTAAGAACAAGTCAGATAAGCATCTAACAGGAATCACTTAACTGTAGCTGATCCTGTTTGGGGGCAAGAGAATGATCTAAGCAAGGTGCTGAAATTTCCTCCTACCTTGATTTCTCTGAAATTACACATTTTAAGAAGAAAGTCTTTCTCCACTAGAAAGGAATCATTGACAGGCTGATAAAAGTGATTCTCAGTGCTGTTGGCAAGCAGGTCTAACCTTCCCATACCTCAGGATTTAATATGGCCTTTTAGTCAAAGAAGGATTTGATGGGCGGTTAATGGTGTTTTGGCTAAGGTTTCAGAAAGGATAAAAGTGTTTGGGAAACAGTAAGTTCTCTAATAGGATGTTAAATCCACTGAAGAAAGCAATTCTGAGTCAGGATTGAAATTATTTTCAAATATGGGGAGGAAAATAATGTCATAAAATTAGGATAACGTTTCAAAACATGTCATTCAAAGTTGTTAAGGCAGTCAGTATTGATTTGATTATAAAACAGCTTTAAAATAAGTACAACAGATAGTTCTCCAGCATGCTCTGTCCCCTCTTTGACTAGCTTAGACCTGACTGCCATCTCTTACAAGACTGAAGTCAACTGGGATAATTTCTCTCCTGAAATATCCACAAGAAATCCCTCTGTGGTATTTACAGATCCTCTCTTTAGCAGCAAGAGACAACCATTCTCTATGAGCATCCCCAGCCACGCATGGAGTTATCCCAGCTGTGTGCCCAGACCAGGCATCCATGTGGATGCAGACACACGTCTTCCTTCAGCTGATGCCTGTGTTTCCTCCAGGGAGATGGGAAAGGAAGGTGGGGACTGCTGTCCCAGTGTCAACCTTCTCTATCAGCAGGAGCTGCAGCCTTTCTGCTCCCTCATCCCTCCCTCTGTGGTGGCAGCAGCTCTCCAGGCTGGCCAAAGTAGGATGTGGAGTGTGGGGTTTGCTGTTTCCAGCAGCCTGCTGGCCTAAGCAGCCCAGAATATTCAAGAGACAAAACCAAACAAGTATGACCCTTCTAGTTTTAGGGAATAGTAGAGGTGGTGGGAATAATTGTCCCTATTCTTTATGTGTGGATAATCTGTAAGCCCAGGCTGGGGTTTCACATCTCGATATGGTATGAATCTCTATATGGTGTCAATCTGCTCTTTGAATTATTTGAGAGGGATTATTAAGGGGATGGAGTGACAGGAGAAACGTCTTCAAACTGGCATACAACAGATTTAGATTGGATATTGGGAGAAAATTCTTCCCTGAATAGCTGGTGAGGCCCTGGCACAGGTTGCCCAGAGCAGCTGTGGGTGCCTCATCCCTGGAAGTGTTCAAGGCCAGGTAGAATTGGGCTTGGAGCAGTCTGATCTAGTTGAACCTGTCCCTCTCCGTGACAGGGGGGTTGGAGATGGTCTTTAAGGTCCCTTCCCATCCAAATCCTTCTTGCCTCTTTGTTCTGATGTCAACCAGTCCAGCAGCTCATATACCAGCTAAGGACAGCCATGAATTTTCAGTAATTCTTGTGCTTCTGGAGGTTGAAGTGATGTTTATGTGCCGCAAGAGAGGAAGAACCAAGTGGTCTGAAGCAGAAGCAGTAACAATGTCCAGCTCTGCTGGTTCTTTTGAACTCAAAATCATGCCAGTGATCTCTGTGATTGAAATGAAGGAGGACATTCCAGCCCATGTTAACAAAATGCAGTGGATGCACTTGGAATAAATTTGTAAGCACTGTAAATCTTTGCTGGATGATCTCCAAAGAGAGAAATCTGCATCAGTTCAGCCAAGATGTAAGGCAGTCACAGAGAAGTGATCTGACATCCTCCTCAGAGAGGCAGCAAGGCAGCCTGATTGCATTTCCAAGATGGAGAAACTGAGCTGATCTGGATTCTAAATATAGTCAGGACATTCTGATCATACAGAAATGTTTTTTCACTGGCATAGACATATAAAAAATTTTACAGGGCAGGAAAGAGGTAGGAATAACCAGTGGAAGCAACACCAAAAGTCCTTATCATATGGTTCTTTTTCTGCCAGTAATAACACCCATTAATGAAGCATTAATTATATATCTGAATTAAGCAAGCTTAAATCATGTATTGGCCACAAATTGTGCCAATGCAGGTCCAAGCCTGATTATTCAGATCCACCTTCACAACAGTGGGGACCAGTTTGGATCTCCACTTTGGTTTTACATAGTAAAGTTGCTTTTTAGGAAACTGTTTGAATGTTCAGATGAACTCGATTTTCTGCTATGTAAAAACCTGACATTTATTCTTTACAAAGATTGTTCCTAAAATATTACCTTTGCATATAAAAAATTTTAAGCAAAATATTTTTTCTATTATTGTATTTAGATATACAAGTTCTATTTTTTTTGCTCTTTTTCTTTCTTTCTTTTTTTTTTTTTTTCTTTGGTCAGTTCAAGATTTCTTTGCAAGTGGGAGAATAAACAGAAATGAGGGTGAGGAAAGAAATGGAGAAAACACTGAAAGCCTTCAGATTGTTTTCACTCAACATTTGAAATTTTCAGACAGCTCAGGAAAATAATTCAAAATTATGTCAATGTACAGATATTACAAAAATCATTAAATGGATGCTTTTAAATCAATTCTACTTGTAGGATTAAAATCTGAGTGCCTTGGGGGACACTATACGAGCAGTATTTGTGGACTGGCTGGAAATATGAAACAAGCAGACATGTCCTGAGCTGAATCCATTCCTATAAGATTTCCAGCCTAGGGCAGCATTCCTTGAAGGATATACATATATCTGCTTAACTATACACATGATGCTCCATCCCACTGAAGCCAACAGGAGCATTTACTGCTCATCAAGTTAAGCATTTACATAAATCTCTGGGATAATGCAGTTTAATCAAAGACTCAAGTGCTTGGATAAATCTTAGGTTATTCAAAGTAAACTTCAAAGCTTTTTACGTTCACTTAGCACCAATTTTTACCCAAACAAATCAAATGGACTGTATTATATCCAAGGTTTTAAATTCATAAATGTAACAGTACAGTGGTTTTTTCTATTCATCTGCATCTTTTTTACCTCGCTGAGAAAGGATTCCTTATTAAAGCTGGTTAAAAAAAAAAAAAGCCAGAAAATGCCTGGAACAAAGTAACTGTAACTGTAAAATGTCCTTAAAGGCCAATTAGAAATTGCAATACTGGGAGTTTTATTACAACTAACTCCTCCTTAATTATCAATCAATGGATTCTGTTGGAAAAAAAAATTCTCAAATTCACAGCTGGGAAAATGATGCTAATTATTTTCTGTTAATTAAGGCTGTGCTGGGATTCAGACTTGCCATCCTTCAAATACAGGATTGACATATCAATGCTAACATAATGCTTAGGGTCTTTTCCAAAGGCTTTATTTCTAATGATAATAAATTGGTGTCACGTTATTTTAAGTGTCTTGAGCTATCGTGCTGCCACCCAACCCTGATGTATATTGAAAAGCATATATCTATCTTGGTATTCATACCAAGTTCTGATCTGGAAGTTGAATATTCATCATTTTGCACTGTAGCTGTTCTATTGTGAGGGTGAAGGAGCGTTAAATCACTCGGAGCTAAAAGGAGTAAGGCAAAAATATTGAATGGTGGCAGGATTCCCAAAATAGCAAAATTAGGGAGAATTGAACAATTGAGTAAAATTCTGAACACTTAATATTCATTTACATAGTTCCTGTTGACCTTCACAATCCAAAATCTCTAGTCCAATCTCTGGTCCACCTTCATTGTGGGAGTTCTCTAAATTATAGGCTGTTAATTTATTCTTTTTTTTTTTGTGGAAAAGACATCCAAACTTAATTTTTTTAGAAATCTGTCACTTGCTTGATGTTTGATCTTCACGATCTACTGCATGTCTTATAGTCAAGACTGATGAAAATCGGAAATAAGAGAGTGGAAACAGAAAAAGTAGAGGGGGGGAACCATTAAAAATTAATATTCTGCTAGACTTGGTGGGGTGTATATAAGAAATAAAGCTCATGAACTCAAACACGACCTTAGGTATGCTTGGCCTAAGATTTAGACAGGTTTTAAAGATCTGTTACCAGTTTGAGGTAAAATGGGCAGGAGGGTGGCACTTTGTTTTGAGTTTTGTTCAGGATGAGAAATTCTTGAGTCTGCTTCTAAAAAGCAGATGACAAACACCTCTGAAAAAACACATTCCTCTACCAGGTTCTTGGAAACCATAATATTCAGCATTTTAAGGCTTCTGGGAAAAGTTGTAGAGGTGCTGTGAGCAACAGATCAGATCAGACTCGTCTCCCTGTGGGGTTTACCACCCTCAGGACTACACAGGTAAGACCTGTTTGCTGTGGGATTTAGACCAGGGAGCCTGAGACTGTTTGACAGATGCCATAAAAATTGTTTGAGCACACTTCTGCAGTTGGCCAATTCAAATGAACCAAGAGACCAGGTGAGCGGGTCACTCACTGAGCCTTGGCATGTGAACGAACCCATGACCCATGAACTAGGTCTGAAGTGTGGCCTCCACCTTCCTTCCTAACAAGCAGAGAGAAACAGGAAAGTACCTCCACAAAGTAATTTTTTCTCACTGGAAACTAACATCTGAAGTCAAAGGTATTTCTCAAAGGTCATGTTGGGATACCTCTCCCCAATGACGAAAAACTGATTCTGTCTGGCTCTAAGTTGGATGTTCACTTTTAAGGTGTCCTTAATTAGCAGTTCCAATATTTCCAGTCGTTTGACTACTGAAACTCCTAATTTCTTCAAGGTTCAGGACTGGAGAGAATGCAGCATCCAACCAATGCAGAAGTTTGGTCTTGATGATCTTGGAAGTCTTTTCCAACCCTAATGATTCCATGCTTCCATGTTTGCCACTTCAGCTATTTTTCAGACCTGGAACATTAATCTTGTAAACAAAGAGGCTGTTGAAGGTGTTTCTGGTGGGTGAAAGTTGACAAGGCTGTTAAGGGTTTTTGTGAATCTAAACTCTACTAAAATCTCCTCCTGCTCTTTCTGAAACAGAATCTACTCAGTGACCTAACTGGTCCTATTTGGTCTAGTTCTGCTACAAATATGAATTTCTATTTCAAAGTTGTATTTATGTAGCATAAATGTACAAATGCAAGTCAAAAAACACATAAAGGTGAGTTAGGACAATAGATTTAACTCAACTTTTACCACATCTTGAAAAAACACACTGAATGAAATCTGGAGTATCTTTACGTCTACCTGATCCTTATCTACCTCTAAATAAAAAATATTTTACCTATGCTTAGTGATTACAAAGCTTTCTCTTAGCTTTTGTAATTCATTTGTGCCTTCTAGCAGTCATGAGTCATGGGTCTTTTACACTTGTCAAGTACACCTAATCCCTACCCTTCATGGCCCAGAAACCCTAAAGATGGCTGAACATGTAATTGCCTTGAAGTGTAAAATATTTCCCACATTATTTATTATAGCATTGCCTGCTAGCACCTCTATAGTTAAGGTTGTGTCAGCATTTTTATTATAAGCCCCTATTTTCAGCTGTAAAAAAGTGCTTCAGGCTGGAACCAGGAATGCAAGTGATTTTAGTTTTTTACTGTTTTTTAAAAGAAAATTACCTTGGACATTTTTAAGTTATTCCATCTGTAGTCAACAACACACCCACACATGTCTATTTACAGCTGTTCATGCAAGTGTATAAAGAAGATCTATCTAGGTATAAATGTAAAAATGTAGATATTGTCAAAATAACCCCCATAACTATTCATTTATGTTTTCATCTCTTGCTCATGCAAATTATATCCGTGTGGGAGCAATTTTAGTCATAGCACAAACTTCATTTTGAGTTGATGCAGTGTCCTTTACCCAATGATGTCTATAGATGGCAATAATAAAATATTTACTTGGTTTTGCATCTTATATTTTATTTCTGTGCGAATCAAACTGTCTTCCGGAGCAATTTCAGCAAAATAATTTTGTCTCTGCTCTTGGATCATGAGCAAGACTAGGGACTACACCCAGGTGTTAATCTATCAAGTCCATGTGATTTAGTCCAATGTAAAAGGTGACTCATTCTTTCATGTCTGTCTTTCACATAGATCCAAGAGGAGGGTGTAAACACCTTTTGAGATCTTGTTGCTGAGCAGTCATCTGCCTCTGAGCTTAGACCACACTGCTCTTTTCCACACCACGGTTGCATTGTGTGAGTAGAGTTAAGATTCAACATCAACTTTGCCAATTTACATCTCTCTCATGAATTCCTTTACTGTATCTAGTGGAAAACTCTCACAAGGAGGCACTAAGTACAAAACCTTGTTATTCAGGCTCATATAGGATGAATCATGGATTACATGATCAAGGTTCTATGAAATTTGGAGTTCTGTTTTGCCTTTATTGCAATTATTTTTACTGCTAGCAGTAATAACAATAATATATGAGTTATCATCGTAGTTTGATCATCCTTTTGGGTCCCTTTCCAAGCAGGACATTTTGTCATCATATGATTTTAATATGACTAAAATTTGAAGAGTAAAAATGTTTCCTCCATCTCTTGAGTTTAGGTGTTTTAACTACCTACTATGTAGTTAAATTTATATCCTACTTGTTTTTCTCAATATTTAAAAAATAAATGATAAAAAGGAGGAGATTAAATTTTTGTCCATTGTTGTTGGTGTTTAACAATGTGTTTCTAGAATAAATGTTAACCTTGATCCTCTTGTCATCCAACTGAACACATGCCTTCATTCTGAAATGGAAGGGGAAATTTTCATGTTATTTCATTCATAATTAATGTGATGCTCTAACCCTCAAAACCCTGTTTTTAGTGTAATTATACCCTGTTTAATGTTTTTGAATGTAATTATGCTTTCCAGCCTTAGTGCACTTTACCTGTCTTTCCCCAAGTATTTCAGAACTGCTACTACTTCTAAGTCAGATAAAAATTAAAAAGACATATTTTTTGTTGGAGCTTTTTGGGGAGGTTTTCTGGTTTATTGGTTGGATTTTTTTGATGGTGGGTTTGTTACTGGGTTTTTTTGTTTGTTTGTTTTGTAGTTGTTGTTGTGGGGAGGCCTTTTTCAACCATTCTGGACCCATCTTTGAAACAAATCATTATTAAAGACACAGCAGTGCATGGAAGCTGTCCAGAACACATGGATTCTCATGATCTTGATTTCAAACCTGATGGGACTATGGTTTTAATTTAATTTCATTGTGAAGTTTTAGGTTTGTTCAGCCCTTGGACTCCCCATTCTGTGCAAGAATACACTCTGAAAAAAATGGTAGCCATGGGAAATGGTTTCATAGTTCTCAGTCTGGAATAGCTGGGTTTCATGCAGAATTTCCAAGAGCATTATCAGCTTAAAATTTATCTCAAACTATTATGAAGAGCTGCAACTTGAACCATTGTTAGTATGTTCTAAAGAGAGCTGATCCAAAAGAAAAAGACACAGTTTTCAGCTGTGCTAAAACTCTTCAAAGTATGCATAAAGGAAAAATAAATCAATGGCAGAATTCCTTAGTAAAGATATTCTTATACATCTGTTGATGATTTATGAATGTGTTTATGAAAGACCATTGAGATTATATGCCTTCTTCTGGATGACTTCTTGCTGGTATTATGTTATTCATAAAGTTTTCAATCCCCTTGTTAAATCCATTTAGGAGTTTAACTCCTATTATTCTTAGGAAGAGGTGTTTCCAAGATTAGGATGATTAAAAATATTCCTCTAAAGAAAAATGTGGACTTTTTCTGGTCAAATGAAGATATACAGTTGTCTTCATATGAAACCTAAATTCACCCTGGTATTTCTTATTATGCAATTAAAAAAAAAGTTGTTTTTAAGTCTGATTAATTTATCTTTAGTATTTTATCTTAGAATTGAATAAGACCTAGATATACCTGTCAAATTATATTGATTATTTGTGGAGCCAAGGGCAATGTAACCATCTGCATTAAGTGACATTTACATTAAACCTTTTTTTCTGGATGTTATAAATATCTACATATATAGTGGGCAATCCTTACAAATCCTTATATCAGTGGTTTTGTCCTCGTAGACAGAAGAGAATCCAGCTTAGATACAGAAGTTCCATGTTTTTTCTTTGTTTGTGTTATTCCTTAATCTTTACCATGGTGCCACATAGGATTTTAAGGGTAAGAACTCAGTTTATGTAGAGATAGAGGCTACAGAAATGTAACACAGGCAAAATGCAGTCTGGTCCTTATCCACACTAGCAAAAGGCAGAGAAAATGGGTGAACATTGTCATGAAAACACAGTTTTAGAGAACACCTGAGAGAAAACTGTTATTGATCACCAAAAAAGATCCAGCCTTCATCCACCAAGGAGTCCCCCTGGACATGAATTCATGCATGTGTTGCTCCAAACTTTCCTTCTCCCATATTCAAGCAGTAATCCATGTATGATTCATGTATGACATGTGATCCAAAGCTTTCCTTGTTTTGAGAGGGAGAAAATTCTTCCACATTTATTAAGGCAGATATTGGGAAAGGAGCAGTATCTATCTCTGGCTCATGATAGAGTATTTTGGATTGGGATTTATCTTTTCTTGGTTCGGGTACCTGACATTCAGTCATTTTAGTGCCATTTACAGAAGGGTATCCTGAGAAACAGGCAGACAAATCTGAAAGGAGATTCATTCCACCTGATCTAGACAGAAAGACAAAGAATTACCTCAGCTAATACATTTCATGAAAGTGCAGCCATCGAGTTTGAGTTCATCATCTAAAAGATGACTGGTTCAAAAACAATGTCCTTAGAAGGAATTTATTGCTTAACACAAAATAAAATCACAACCAAATAAGACCAAAATAAGAAAAGAAACCCTTGAAACCAGTAAATGTTTCTACACATCTGTTGTATCTAAATCCCTACAGAGCACAGTTTTATCCCAACCCCAAATGCTTTAGCATTTCCCATGCATCAATGAGGGTTTATGTTTTAGACTAAAGAGAATCAGAGACTGTCCTGAGATGGAAGAGACCCCCAAAACTGGTCTAGTCTAGATTTAAGGTGTTTGCTCTCCTCTTCCTGGGCTTTCCCATGATTATTGGCAAAACTGGGCTTCAGAATCACTCAGGTTCTGGAGTTGGGGCACACAGTTCTCACCTTGTTATGGAAACTACCTCAAAAATCATAGTCCTTACCTTACAGGTAACTCCTGCTTTTCTTAAACTCTTCCTAGTTTAACTCCATCGTTCAGCTGAGTAACTGAACAAGCAATTTCACTTGAAACACACAGGTCTCCAGCTCCAAACACTATCTTGTCCAGTTTTATTTTGTTCTCTGAAGATTTCTTTGATATAGAAGGTGATATTTTATAGGATGACCTATAACCCTGTCCAGTCTGTAATAGTTTAATATCTTTTCCTTGCCTTACCTGTAATGTCTGCAGGAACTCTGTGTCTGCAAGACAAAATGAAAGAAATCTTTGTGGAAATAATCATCAAAAGCATCCCTGTTCCCAAGTACCTTTTCCATTGCACAGCCTCATGGGAGAAATAGCTAAAATTATGGGATGACTTACCTATTTCCTTTCACTAACTACAGAAGAATATATTACACAGCTTACTGCTATGTAATATTTTAGTTGTGAGGCTGAGCCACAATGAAACTCAGACTTTGTATTTTTTATTAGGTATTTTGGATAGAAAAGAAAGGAAAGAAAACACACACACCTTGCAGTAACCATTTCTCTCTGAGTTTCAAATTTGCTGCCATGGTTTTCCTTGGAATGTCAGACCCATTTCATTGAAGGAAGTTCCTTTAATACATAAAACTAGATGGATTTTATCCCCCATTTTGAATGTCATGTGTTCCAAAGCTATGTTTAATTCTTTTTCTTTTTAAAGTATAGTTGCCTTGATCTGAGTGGTGTATCAACTGATATTTGAAGAGGGAGATTCAATGAATCAATCAGAAGAGCACAGACCTGAAATTATGACTCTTCCATGACTTCCTTGACACAGTGCTCTGTAACATTAAATGAGATACACAGAATGGATTGTATTTTGAGACTGTAACACATAATTCCACACATGTCACACCCCACTTTCTGTGGTTAGTTCTATTTTCTTCCCCTTTCAGCCTAGTAGACTTGTGAATTTTACTGTATAATTTTTGACTTTACCAAAGAGAGAATAATTAAAGCTGATCATCATGGATTTCTCTTTATGTGGCTTTTTAAATGTTATCTAAAAGGTGAAAGTTTTGTGAAATCACAGTGGTGACATTTCAGCATTATCATTTCCTTCTGATCACATCAACAATATATCAAAACTCATTGTTGCAACATCTAAGAGTTTCCATGTGATAGGACAGAGGGATTTAAGAAAAGAGAAGTAATAATATTCATCATCATCATCATCATCTGATTCTAATAACTACATGGAAAAAAGGTCTTCCCAAGTTTGACATCTCAAAAGAAAATTAAATTAGTAATTGTTTTCATATCAGTATTTTCAAAAAACTTCAGGGGTGGGTGAGGAAACAAACTTCCCTCTGCTTTTTTTTTTTTGTTGTTTGTTTTTTTTTTGTTTCCCTACAAAAGAAATAAAATCTCAATATGAGACTTCTAGGTTTGGTTTAGAATTCTAGACTCTGGGGAAAAAATGATTGAAACTCATGTTTAGTGACTGATCTCAAATTAGCAGGCAGATTTGTACTTCTCTGTGGATGTGAGTCTCTTCAACAGGACTGGAAAAAGATGCTGCTGACACACAGAGGAATCTCTACTAGAAAAAAAAATGAAATTAAAGCTGCAAAAGGATGGTCTAAATTATGAAATGGAATTTGCTATGTGTGATTAATTTTCTTTTGCAATTTGTAGCCCTGTGGTGACAGGATTTAATCCAAAGGCTCTTGCATTCAGTAGGGCTCTTTACAGGAACTCCAAGTTTCAGACAAATAATTTGGCACCAAAGGTGGTGTAAGCCCTACTCTGAAAAGTGCTTTTTATGAACTCGCTTTATTATTTTGAGGGGTTTTTTTGGACAAACACAGCAATTGGAATTCAGAATGTGGATTCAGAACTCCCGCTGCACCTGAACTTCAGGCAGATGAAATCTGGTGCTGCAGTCCTGATCTTTTTAACAAACAATAGGAATTTTGCTACTGGCTTGAATTAAATCAAGATTTTACTCTAGAAGACTGAGACCTAGGACTTATTTCTTGGATCAAACAAGAACACTAGCCCTAAACATTTATCTTTGATGAGGAAGTGCAGTTTCAAGTCTGTTTCGGCTTTGAAATCTACAGTTAGGACTTATTTCAAAGATGAGTTCACATGATGCAGCAGGCCTTTTAATCTGGGAATTTCATGCTTACAAAAAAAAAATAGCTGGGAGCAGAATTAGTATGTACAGCATAATAATAGTCCAGTTCAATTTCTATTTAGTTAGGAATGGTTGCTTTGAGAGTTTGTCAGAAAAAAGGAAAAAATGTGATGAGAAGAAATATTTACTGTGCAAACTTTACATGCCAATAAAGAAATTATAGAGACACTATTGTTAGGCTTGACCCTGTAATTATAATTGAAACACAAAGATGATCAAATGCAAGACCATTTACAGTTAATCATTTTGACACTGCTTGATTTTTCGTATGAAAGAAGAGAAGAATCAAACATTATACCACAAGAGTCTAAACATTAGGTGGTGCAAATCAACTTAACTCCTCTTTAAACAATCAAGCCCCTTTGCCTTAGCTTGGTCTCACATATATTTGTTACAGTTTCAATCAGTTTTTTCTGGAGGGAAAAATATAAGTTTGATGTCAACATGGTCTAGCAAAGAACTTGCTATGCAACAGAATCTATTTATAACTGCCTGGATTAATTCTTACAGATTATACAAGGAATTTGTATAAAAAATAGTTTTTCACATCAGAAATGGTTTCATTATTAGAATATTTATATTTTTTGAACATGAAAAGCAAAACAACATTTGTGCTGGGAAGTAAATTACATTGTAATCACACTTACATGCTCCTGGTGAGATGAGCATTCCATAGTGGTAAACATATATAACTGGAATTGATGTCACATAGTTATTATCATCTAGAAGTACATGACCTAGTCTGCTTTTTTTCACCAGCTAAACTCCATCAAAAAGCTTCTCATCTCTCTTAAAATGGAAAAAGTTGGTCTGGAGATATGTTTTTCAAATAAAGGTAGTCTGAGAGCAGCTTATATGAAATACATTTAGGAATCCAGCTCTAAGTGAAATGAGTCCCATATTCACCTTATCAACTCAGAAAATACCAGCTAAAACATATTGAAAAGGGGGAATGGGGCTAAAAGCTCCACAGCTGCACAGAGAGAGTTAGATCCCTTTGTAAAGGAACCTTAAGTTCCCATGTCCACTTTGGCTTAAAAAATATTTGTGGTCTTATGATAAATTACTCCAAAAAGATCTTATCCTTCTTAACAGTGAGAACAGAGCTCAAACTGCAAAACTCTTCTGTTTCTCTTGTAGGGTTCAAGTTTCAGACTTGATATTAAGCTTCTAAACTGGTGTGTGGTCACATAAGCAACTAAGACTGCAAATGATGAATAACCTTGTTCATGAATGAACAAACA
>JANPWX010006184.1:589496-660955 GCA_024734555.1 Trochalopteron elliotii
GAAAGATCAATCCATGATCAGTCTTTGGCAGATCCACCTGGTGCAGTGCACACTGAGCATGTCTTGCATTGTGCCTATAAATAGTTTATCCAGAAGCCTCTGGTCTTTGCCACTCTCCTCCTCCAGCATTCTCAACTACTTGCCTGGCTGAGCTCAGTGCTGACAGACATTCAGCACTGTCATCTGAGCAGAACAATAAAACCCAGCAGACACAGATTCTCACCCCTCTCATTTTGTAGGGAGTATCGATATCCTCGTGTTTCATCATTCCTGGAAAAGGCCATGTTTTCTCAGAATGAACTCCAAAAAAATCCTGCAACACAAGATGGTGTCATTAGCACTAATTTCTGACAGACATTCTCTTTGGGAAGGGGAGTCCTAGAGAAACAATTCATGGAATTTCTGCTTGCCTGGATCCAGAGTAAATCCCTAAACTCTATTATACCACCACCCCAAGGCAACCCCCAACTGAGATGTTAACAGAGGCTCTTAGGAATCATGACCATTATTTAATAAATAATCTTATGATCCTTTGCAAGCTGTGAATGCAGTCAGAATGGTGATATGGAATAAGATTAATCTCTTCTAACTTTAAATACCTACAATTCAGATATGTTGTCTGAACTAGTCATCTTAACTTCTTGCATAGATGATTTAGATTTGGAGCACCTCAAAGAGATTCTTCTCATGCAAAGGTGGGATGACTCAGACCATACATTGACTTGTCTCTTTTTACGAACCAGAGACAGATAAGCATCAATGAGGCACTCATAGACAGATAAAATGTGGAGGATTAGCTTTCCATTCATGCCTGTTGGCCACTTTTGATTTTTTAAAATGATACTAATATTAATCTCAAAAAAGTCCATCCAATTATATGTTTCATAGGCAGAATTATTAAAGCCTAATTTTAGAATCAAAATAATGTCACTTTGTGAAAAATAAGGGATGTAAAATCTTTATCAAACAGTAAAACAATTTTTGCAACTTAAAGGAGGAATGCTTGGGAGTTGAAGGAAGATTTTGTTTTATCTTGTTTTTAATTTAGGTAGTACTTTTGGAAGGCTTTTTTCTTTCTGTTTTCCGATTCTTCTCTCAGATGGCAACTTGATCTGTCAGTTTTGTGTCACTGCTTGTTTATGCCATAAATGTCATTTGGAATGACAACACTAGGAAAAGGTCAGGGCTATTACTAAACAAGCTTACCCCCTGGAGCCTAATACAGTCAAGACACTGTGATTCAGCTGCTGGGAGTGGCTGGAGAGATGGCAGCAGGGAGAAATATTTAGGTATTTTTCAGTGCTGGTCCATGGAAATCATACCTTGGGGCTCAGAATGGGACAAAGCCAAGAGCAGCCTTATGTGTTTGATTCAGGTAATGTATTCAGAGGAATTAACAACGAACGCCAGGATTCGAGGAGCCAGCAGAGCTGTCTGTTTCTTTTTATTAGTGCATGGATGCTAAATACTGCTCAGAGAATGAAGTTTGATCAATAAATCATCCCCTAGTTGCTGTTCTGCATTGGCTTCTTTGCCTGGACTGTTAGAAGAGGACCATGTGTTTGCCTTTTTTGCTTTTCCCCCAGAGTAAAAATTCTGCAGTAAGTGGAAACATGAAGGAAAAAGGAAATCAGCTCTAGCTTAATGCTGTTTGCTGTCATCTGTGGCTTAGGTGGATAACCTTGCACATAGGTGACTCCTGCTGAGGGAATGAGTTAACTCTCTAAATAACAGCAACAGCTACTAATACAGCCCAAAATGATAATAATTGCATGAGTTGATTGAGAACCACTTAAGCGGGATGATTGTGGGGAGAGGGGGGGATCATTCCTTAGACATCTTCAATCAAAAATATTTGCTTAGCCTTTTGCAAGGCCATTTTTTGATAGGCCACCATAACATCATGGAGTGGTTTGAGTGGGAAAGGACCTTAAAGATCACCCCATTTCAACCCCCTGCCATGGGCACCTTCTAGTAAACCAGGTTGCTCCAAGCCCCATCCAACCTGGCCTTGAACATTTCCAGGAATGGGACATGGTATCAGATACCTACAAATATTCTTTCTTTTTTTTTTTCTTTTTTTTCTTTTTTTTTTTTTAATCAGATGATGTTAAGATTGTAAGAATTCCAGAATGGACACCATTTTAATAGACTCCCTAAGAATATAATTATCTTAGTAGAATTAAAGTATTCACTTATTCAAGTTGAAGAACCAGTGCACCTACCATTCTTCTTTGGAGCTACAACAAAATATAGAAGTTTGTGTCCAAAATAATGATCTTAGAAAAGCCATGGAAATAAAGACATTAAATACCTGCTGAAATTTGTCTTGAAGTACTCACTGGCTTTCTTTCAAGTAGCGAAAGGAGAAAAAAATGAAAAATAAGTAAGCAAACAATCTTCTCATCAAGGAATGATGAAAATGTGAAGTTGTAAATACCTGACAAGTAACTTCTGGTTGTTTGGCCACTGGAATTTTCTTTGCTGTCAGAATTCCAGACAGAAGAGGAAAGTTGTCAATAAAATATAAAGATGAGTTCATATGCCCAAAGGTTTGTTCTAAAACTAAATATTTGGAATTGTTAGAAGACCTTGTCTTTTTCTTGAGGCATTAGTTGGTAAAATAAATCACATTTTATACAAAAAAATATACTTCTGCTGATTAACAAAAGCCAGGTGTAACAAAAAATGTCCCTTTCAAACTTCCAGAATTTTTTTCTTCCTCCTTGCTTTTTATTATTTTTTCTACTTCAGACAAGAAAAAGTCTCCTAGTGTTTGCCATTAAACTGAGTTTTCATTTCTTTATCAGATAAAGTTTTGAAAATGTGAAAATCATGCTATTGCAGCTGAACTAGGATTTATTTATTTTATTTCTATTTTACAAGCACTTACTAGAAATCTTAATGTTACATGAAAACAGTGCCAGAAATAAAGGTTGATCCAGCTTTATGAATCAAAATCCAAACTTGCCATTAACAATACAAGATCCATAAATATTGATAATCTTCCTTTATGATAAATGGGAAGAGGGAGAAGGAGGAAAAAAAAAAACCACCAGGGGAGACTTTGTACTAATTATTATTTATTATTCCATGGTGAAAAACAGAAACGTTGACATGGGAAGTCTGATTGGTCCCATCTGGGGCACAAATTTCCCAGTTCATTTTGAGTAGGACTTCCCTCAGCAAGGATTCCTTCTTTTCCAGTAGAGATGTGCACACTCTTGAGGAGGGTGAGCCTTTCTGGACATTATCTGTAGCTATTCACCCAAATTTGATAGGCCTGCAGCACTTAATGAGAAAGAAATCACAAGTCCCAGCAGGGGATTGGAGACAGCCCTTGCATGGCTCATATGAGGCACAGCAGCTCAGCTCTGCCACGTGCCTCTCCATGCCAGGAGTGCTTTCTCCGTGCTCCAGCCCCCTGGGTTTGCTCCCCAGCAGTCTGACTGGATTAAGAATGGAGTCAAATGCTGCTGTTGGTCTTATCAGAACAGATCTGAGCCCAACACGATGAAAACATAAGGAATCAGGATCATGGTATTTTCCCTCGGTGCTCTTGTCATAAACAATTGGTGCAACAGAAGGAACATCGAGGGGCTGCTCTCTTACTGTGAAATATTCAGATTCCCCCTTCAATTTGGGCTGCTTTGGAGAACTGATGATTTCCTGTACTCTTCAAATGCAAAGCCAGGATGTATTTGTGAGTGAAGGCAGCCCAGCAGAAGGCCTGAGAAGCAGCACAAATCTTCATGGAGCACTGTCGAGAAGAATAGAAGGAAATTCTTTCACATTACTGCCAGAAACATCTGTCCCTTCCATGTGGCAAGATGCAAAACCCCAGCAAACGTGTCTGTTTTGGTAAAAAGCATGGAACAAAGCATGGAACAATAGTTCCACATTATTGTAGGAGATTGGGGGCTGTGGGAATCAACAACTGAGCTGTCCCATCACAAGCAGCTTTGAGAGACTTAATACATTCACTTGCCTTCCCCTCCCTACTGGTGTGCCCATAATTTCCATCTCTCTGAAGGCAGGCATCAATAACAATGAAATTCATAGGGGTATATTTTGGAATGCTAAGTGATGAATTTTGCATCCAGGCAAGTAGCTTTCCATTAGAGTGAGTAGAAAGTGGAAAAGTAGGACATTAGCTTGACTGTAGGTGTTGTCCTAAGGTGCTGGAGAGTTAATATGTTTACAAGAGGCTTGTACTCCGTGTGATCTCACAAAACAGAAATAGTAGACTGGAAAGAGGAGATTTGACCAGTTCACAACTCTTCCAGTTCCTCACTTCCTCTATCTAAAATAAATCTGAATGTTCTTCTTCAGAAAAACTCCCATGCTTCTTCAGGATATGCTTATATCAATCTCTGTGTTCAGAAGCAACCTTTGAAACCAACTCTAGGGCCAATTTCCAGCACAGAGACAGGCATTGCAATTGCTCTGTGTTAAAACTGGTACCTTTCTTTCCTGCAAAACTGCAGAACAGAGCAGCAAAGTATCTTAGGTGTGGTGGCTGGCCAACAATAAACGGAAAATCTGTAAACCATGAAAACTAATCCAGTGTAGAGGGGCTGCAGAGCAAGATGAATGAAAAGCTGTGTGGTGTATGGAGTGTTTGGGGAGAATTTTTTTTGTTGTTGTTGTTTCAAAAGGAGGGGTTTTTTACCCCAGGCCAGAAGCCTTTGTGTCAGGGAGACTGTCTCATTTCTCTGCTCAAAGGCTGTCAGAGATGACTGAGATTTGAAAATGCTTTCTGATGTTGACGAGGTCAAGGGAGACAGAGCTGCCTACCATCAGTGGCTGCGTCAGTGGTGGGATGGGAGGACACGTGAGAGGGAGGATGGAAAGAAGCCAGTGAAATTGTTATCTCTGGAGAACTAGATAAAACAAAATAAATAGTATAAAATAGAATACGGGAGAAAGAAGAGACACAGGTCAAACAGCAACACCAAAGTTTATGGCATTATCATTCAGCTGGAATAAGGGAAGATATCTTGGTTCCCAACTGGGGATGTTCTGAAGAGAGGGAAACTGACTGGAGGCAAAAGATATATTAATATTACTCCACTTAATCAATACATAAAATCCTCCAATGTGTTTTTTGTACAAGCCTGCTCTGCAAAGTTAACACCTGCAGTGTTTTCTGATTCCATCTAATTGTGCTTGCAGTAGTTTAAATCAGGGCTGTCCAAAGCAGCCAGGAATTGAATCAGGCCATGGAAGTGGCTGCCAGAGATTGCACCCATCCTGCCCAAAAGACAGTGGGCCAATGTCACTGTCACCCTTAAAGATGGACTCTCTCTGTCCTACCTCAAAAAGCAGCAGCAGGAGCCTACTTGGATCAACCTGTGATATTCCATTTAACTGCAAGATTTCTGAAGTTCACAGAAGAGCCTTTCATGTGGGATGTGATTCTCCACAGGCTGTGCTTCCCCACAGGACACCCAGCTGGGCTCATCCAAAATAACTTTGTGCCTCAAATCCATTCAGAGGAGCAAGCATTTCTATAGGGCAGCACACATGGCCAGCTTTCCAGCATACCAGTACACAGGGTAACTGGTTTTATCACTGCTTTCACAATATCATTAGATAAAGACAAAAATGGATGTCACTGTTTATACCAGAGACTTACATTGGCCATTTCTTCATTGTGTTCCCCTTATGAGCAGGAAAAGGTGGAATTGCTGATCCACATGTGCACGGTTTTTCTTCAAAACCTCAACTGTGTGAACCATTTATGGCTGTGGGCCCACAAGCCTCCTCCTGTTCCATAATTCCTCAGTTTGCTGTGGTGCCCAGTAGCCCCCAGGAAATGCTTCCCACCTTTTGATGTTCTCCTTGAGTCAGAGGAAGACTGTAATGATGTAGTGGGAAAAGGGAATGCCAACATGGGAAGCTGAGTGATTCAAAGGATTCTACCAGGTGATAAATATCTTGGTTTATGACCCTTCCTTGTTGATGGTACAAGATTTGAGAACTGGTCTGCGTGTATGTGACAGGCAATTTTTTTCTTCTGTATGGGGGGAAAGACACGGGAGAAGGTGTGTGGAATGGATCCATATGTCCCTGGTAACTCTGCCCAGTCAGCTGAGCCCCAAGGAGGACCACAGGACATCCCAGACAGAGATATTTGGCTGCTCCACATAGTGGCAGGCACACATGGCAGGAGGAAGGGCAGGGCAGGGAGCAGGGGATGGCTCCACCTGCCTGCACTTACAGCTCCCCACAGGACAAATCCCACCCCACCAGAGCCACTTTTAGATATTTCCACTCCCAGATCCCACTGATGGAGACTCATTGCAGTCTCTCCTCTCCCTGATGATTCGCAGCCCTTTCGCCTTGTGACATCAGCTGTTGGAAAAATGGATATCTAACCCTGGATATCTAACCCCAGTGAAATAATCTGATTTTAAGCATTTTTTTTTTCCCAAAGACCTTTAAAATTTCTGGCTTGGTGGTTAGCCAAATATACTCTGAAACCAGCACAGCAGAGCAGGAGCCAACCTTCACAGATTCCAGCGGATTTGCTTTAGATAAGGACGGCAGTTCCCTTTTATACTCTGCCTGTGCCGGTGATGTGGAACCACAATTGTTTTTGTATTAATAAATGTGGGGAACAACAAGTTTTGTATTAATATATTACAAAGTGCCAGGTCTCTTTCACACTGAGCCAGGTGGTGTAGGAGGGTCTATGTCCACAGTATTAAACTGCACCTCCAAAACTGCTGCATCAAAAATACTTATTGGAAATGGTCCCTGGACTGTGCCAAGAGCCAGACTGTGTCAGGATATCATCCAGGGCAATACTAGGATACACCTGCACAATTGCAATGTTTGGTCCCTATGCCTGTGGTCCATAAGTATTTGATTAGCTAATGTAGGATACAGTCAGAATTTTAATTTTAATCCTTTCAAAGCTTATATTTATGATTTGACTAAGGCTATAGATTATTCTAAAATTTTTGTGCCTTTTTCATCCTTTTCACAGCAATCCAGTCTCAGATCCTGAACCTGATTGCTCATTCCCATGTTTCTCCTATTGCCATCTACTCTCCTGCCTACCATCAGTTTTACATTAAAACTATGTTATGTCATGTTGTAAACTATATCAGTGAAATGACAGCAAGGGACATAAAGACAGCAGGACATGACATTAGTCATGTGCATTGTTTGCATTAATTTGCATTAATTGTTGGCATTAATTTCTTTATTTCAAAGTGAAGACATCTTATATTAAATCTCAAGGTGGCTTCCTGATCATTATCTTATCTTAACAGTAGGAATGCTAAATAATCCAGTGTATGACCTAAACTGAGGCAAATGAGGGAAGGGATATTGCCTCTCTGTTGTCACCAAGGAAACAAGAAGCAATGACAGTTTCCACCAGCTCAGCACTCACCTCTACACCTTCAGTTCACCTGAGGTAGCAGCCTGGCACCTCCATCAGGGATGGGTAAAGTAGAAGGTATAAAAAATAGGAGGAGGTATAAAAAATATCTTTAAAACACATGGAATAACAGGGAGTGAGAGAGAAGGGAAATAATTTATCCATTGCCATCTACTCGCACAGTTGCATGAGGGTGGGTGATTGTAAATTAGGGTGACTGTGCCAGGAGAAAGTGAAATTCATTCATTCCAGGACACACAGACCTGCAGAGGTTGTTGGGTACTACCCAGCAAAGCAGCACCTGGGGTAGAGCTCCTGGGAATTTCTGAGAGAGAAGCTAAAGGTACCTTTGAAGATTCCCATCAAAAATCCTATTTGCCGTGTAAGAAAAGTAAACAAAGAGGAATAACTTTTAAAATAGGGAACTAATGTGAGGTTTCTAAGTCTATAATCTGCTTAAAGTGTAAATTAAAATTTAAACTCCATTCACACTTTCTTTTCTTTAATTAAACTCACAAATAAATAGAGTTAAATATAAACGTTTCTTTGCATCTAAATTTTCCACTTGTTCCTAACTTCTTTAATTGCAACTGCAGTGTTTAAGAAAGATTTGCTTCTTACCTTAAAACCTCATCAAAATGACCTTAAAATATAATCCTCCTCCCTTCCTTGGGAGGAATTTTTTTCTTACTTTTTTCTGCATCTACAAGCTCTGGGACTTATCTGTGCTTATGAGGAAAGCAATTTTCTCCTTCTAACCAGCTTTTACTCTGGAGTAAAATATATTTTATTTGGGATAGTTTTAGTTTATATAGCTACAATAAGCTTCCACCTGATTCTTTGATTTTGTTTGTATATTTTTTTAGGTGATCTAGAAGTACTTAGCCCAGTCATTTTAAAATCAAGCAAATAAATACATAAAAGGTTTTCATGTAGCATTCTATTAAAAAAAAAAAAAAAAAGGAAAAGGAAAAGCAGCATCAGAGAAAGCAAACCTCCAACGACAACAACTTGGAGTAGGTTTACAGTTCTTCAGCCTTTGCTCTAGCCCTGGAGCCTGATGGGACGCTGGTGTCCTTGGAGGAATGGTCGAAGGAATTGCTGGGGGCCAATTGCTGATTTTATCATTCAAACACAAAATTTGTTACACCACTTTATCGGTCACAGGGAAAGCAATTATAGTGTAGTTCAATTTTCCACTCAATGACTGTGCTGGGGATCAAAGTCAGGTTTTTTTTATGATGGAGAAAGAAATGTTTTGCTGTTTTGTTTGTTATTTAAAAAATAATAATAATAAAACCTTGCATTTCCAGTAGAAGGTTGTGTTTGCCTTTTTTCTTTCTGGAGATGGAGCTGATTATTTTCATTTTTCTCTTGTTAAATAATCAGGCTATATTGTTGGTGGTTTGTTGGTTTTTTCTTGGTTTTTTTTTGTTTCTTTCTCTCCTCATTGACTAAAGCCACTTCAATGAAAATGCAATGAAATGCAATTGTCATGCTTAAAGGCAGTACAGCATTAGAACCCTAATCACAAACACTGGAGGTGAAATAGTCTGTATGACACATTTCTTAGTATGAACTGTTTCCTTTTGGTACCCTTTGAAACAAGAAATATTTAGTGTGCACATACATTTTTTTATATCTTTAGCCA
The DNA here is from genome assembly GCA_024734555.1 of Trochalopteron elliotii. Classification (NCBI taxonomy): domain Eukaryota; kingdom Metazoa; phylum Chordata; class Aves; order Passeriformes; family Leiothrichidae; genus Trochalopteron; species Trochalopteron elliotii. The sequence continues at coordinate 598,541 of JANPWX010006184.1, forward strand.
TCTAGAATCCAATTGTGACAAAAAATAATTATCATGTTAATAAACAGTCCATTTCAAAAAAAACCCCAAATATATATTTGGTGATCATCCAAAAGCAAATTGGATGGACTCCCACTATAACAGATAAATCATCCACAGAACTCTCTTTTAATCATAATTTTTATTTTGATTTTTCTAAAGAGATTAAAACAAGAATTAGCATAGACAACAGCAGAGAAAGAAAAGTGAATTTCTTTAAATAAAAGTGTGTTAATCACACTTACCCAGCGCTTTTATCTTTACAAATTTTAACTAATATATCCTTCAGACTCTCCTGTATGGTAAGAATTCAAGCAGTAAAGGCACAATGTTGCCATATCAAAGAAAATCACATAAATTATTTAGTCAAATATTTTAATCACTTATCACTTATTCTCAGAAAGCAAAACAAAGTTTCCTGAATATTTGAAGATTTTATTTCTTGATATGATTTTTTTTTCTCTTTGAAATGTTTCACCACAGTCTCACCACTCTAAGAAGTGGTCACATAAAAAGCATCTTAGACCAATGCTCAGTTTCTTCAGCTCATTGTTTTTTGTTGCTGTAAAATTGTTTGGTTTTTTTTTTTTTTCTATCAAAATTAGATTTGCCCTTGCTAGAAATAGTCTCTGTCCAGGAGTGAGTGTAACTTCTTCTCACAAGTGCTGACTTCGTGACTTATCAGTGAAACTCTCATATAACTCAAGTTAAGGCAATGTTTAAGTTCTTCATTATAATCAGCTTCAACATAGAGAGCAATACCTATGGAAAAAGGATACTTTTGAGATGATTTAAAAACGACAGAAAAAGAATTTATTTTTTTGTTGGTTGATTGGTTTGGAGTTTTTGAGGCATTTTTGGTTTTGCTTTTTTGAAGTTTCTTGTGTTCCTTCCATCAGTGCTGTGGTTCATAGGATAAAGGTGATCATAGGTGAGGATGGCTTTTAAGCATGCAGGGTTTGCCAAACTGGATTTTTCCATGAAGGCTTTGGAAAAAAGTTTGCAGTCTAGCTTCTACCAGGTTCTGTCTGAGTTCATTATTATGGCTTTTGAAACTTCTAATAGTTACAGTTCAGACAAGAGATGGTGAACTGAGCTGAGGGAAAAAACATAAAATAATAACTCCCCACCTCCAAAACTGTTGGAAATTGTTGAAAACTTCCACTTGCTTTTTGGAATAATTTTTCATATTTTTCTTCAAAATGTCATATGTATTTATTCAACCCATCCTTTCAATTTTAATCAACATAAATGATAAAAACACAGACATTTTAATGGTGCATCGGTCAATGGGTGTTAAAGGATTTATGCTCCTTTTAAAAGAATAGAATCATAGAACTATTAAGGTTGGAAAAGCTCTCAAAGGTCATTTGAGTCCAACCTTTAACCCAGCACTGCCAAGAACACACTGAACTATGTCCCCAAGTGCCACATCCATATGTTTTTTTTAATATTTGCAGGAAATTTTAAAAAGCAAAGAAGAAAGAGAAAGGAAAGAAGAGAAAGAAAAGAAAAAATGAAAGGAAAGAGGAAAAGAAAAGGAAAAGCAAACAATGAAAGGGAAAAAATGAAAAAGGAAAATGGAGAAAAAGAAAAGAAAAAGGAAAAGAAGAAGAAGAAAAAGAAGATGAAAAGAAGAATAAAAAGAAGAAGAAAAAAGAAAAAGAAGAAAAAAAGAAGAAAAGGAAGAAGGAAAAAAGAAGAAGAAAAAAGAAAAAGAAAAAAGAAAAAAGAAAAAAGAAAAAAGAAAAAAGAAAAAAGAAAAAAGAAAAAAGAAAAAAGAAAAAAGAAAAAAAAGAAAAAAGAAATTAAATCTCAGGGGGTTAAGTTTGACCTTCAAGCAATATAGCTCCATTTGAAAAACCTCCTGCTTCAAAATATTAGCTCAGAATTAATGCTTGACAATTCCAGCTCCTGTAACAGCACAGAAAAACTCATTCACAGGCACTGTTTGAGAAACCCAATTTTATTTAATATATTTGCCTGCTTATAGCAAAAGAAAAGTAAAAAAATCATTACTTTGTCCTCCCCAGCTATAAAAGCAACCAGACAGCTCCACTCTGACAAATTCAAATTAGTGGATGGTTTCTCCCACTTGGGAGGCTGCAGCCCTGGCCTGTGGTCAGAGATAAATTTTTCAGCAAATCTGTACCTAAAGTGATGAAGGGAAACCTCCCAATCTGCTCATTCACAGGTGAGCTGATAGCAAAGCAGGGTTGCTTTTTTGCTCGTGCACAAAGATGTGATGCAGGGAAGGTGGGATGGGGTAAGGGAAGGGAAGAGGTCAGGGATGAGGAGTCCTCAGCTCTCAGGGGAGAGTGGAACCAGGCTCACACATCTGGCTGCATGTAAATGCTACAGAGTCTGTTAGTCCACATGTCATAAATAATTTTTTGGAAGATTCCCAATAAACAGGATGAAATTAGGTTCACTGCAACAAGAAGAAGGAAAGGTAAATATATCCTTAACTCAGCAATAACCATCAAGTGCTAGAAACTCATGACACTGTCTTTTCAATCCCTTCACTTCCTTCTCCTGGTTTCTCATTCTTTGGCTAACTGTTTCCCCATTCAAGATTTTTTTAATAAAATACCAATCTGTCAAATATCTGAGTCACTTCAGAGGCTTCCTCAATTTTTTAAAATGTATTATTATGGAAAGAACTTGCTATGGAACCTGGTTTAGTGGCAGACATGGCAGTGACAGATAAATGGTTTGATTCAATTATCTTGAAGCTCTTATCCAATCTAAATGATTGTCTGATTCTGTGCTGGTGCAGCCTAAGTCTTTAAGGAAAGAATCAATCACTTTAGCTCCTGCTAGAAGTTTTTTGGGAAAAATGTACAGATAAATGTGTCAGTTTAAGCAAGAGGTGTGGGATGTAGAGCATTTTTAAGAAGTGGAACTTCCTCATCTGAAGGGTGAGCTTTTCTCAATTATCCGCTTTAAGGATCCAGGGGATGTGTGCAGTGAGCAAATGCATCTGTTATGCAAGAGCATATAGAAAGACAAAAGATCACAGGACAACTATCAAGCAGTTGATATAAAATTATGGAAGGGACATGTGAACACAGGTCTCATGGTGGGACGCATGAGATTGCAGATGAAGATTGAGTTGCTGCTCCACAAAGAAGAGCAGGTGCCAAGCCCAGTGCTGTCACATAGACAGCTTGAATCACCACAACAGTTATCTGAAGCCTATCACCTCTTCTTTTATTTTCTTTTATTTATGAAAGTCTGTGCCAGCCTTTGAGGATCAAATTGGTGAAGTCCAGGGATAAAAACAATGTTCTCCAAAGTGTGAGCTAAAAGCAGCAGTTTTCTGAGCTGGAAGGAAAACTCTCTAAAGCAGCTCAGAGAGTGGTTTATCTGAGTAGGACTGTCATGGAATCACAGAATCACAGAATTGTGTAATATTTTGGAAGGGACCTTAAAAACCATCTCCTCCCATCCCCCTGCCATGGGCAGGGACACCTTCCACTATCCCAGGCTGATCCAAGCCCCATCCAACCTGGCCTTGGACACTTCCAGGGATCGAGGGGCAGCCACAGCTTCTCTGAGCAACCTGTGCCAGTGCCTCACCATCCTCTGAGCAAAGAAATTTTTTCCTAAAATCTGACCTAATCCTGCCCTCTGAGAGTCTGAAGCCATTCGCCGTTGAACTACCATAACATACCTTTGTGAAAAATCTCTCAAGCCTCTTGCAGCCCTTCTCTCATGGTCAGCTGGGAAAGTCAGCTTGGAATGGTCATGATTTAAATTAGCCTGTGTGCTGTTATGGAGAAGGAGTTTCATTTTAACAGGCTGTTACACAGTGGTAGTTCAGCAAAATGGTTCTCAGAATCTCATCTGAGAGGGAAGACTGAGTAGCTACTCATTTGAGGCTCACAGTGAGTTTGCATTAAACACCTAATTCTTCAGGAAGTGGAAACATTTATCCAATGTGCAATTCTTTCTTTGAATGTCATAAATGTTGAACTACTGTTTTCAGTTCTTACACAAGAAAGAGTAAGAATTATCTCATGATGGGTAACTACATGGCTCACTGATTGCACAACAATTTGGAAAGTTTGGGTTCAAGTATCTGTAGGTGAAAGATGATAAAAAAGTGATCAATTTTTTGTTTTCTACTCAAAAATACAATGGGTCATTCTCATATTTATTGCAAGCAAGGCAGTCTTACTCTGAGCACTAGAAAGAACACTTTTGCATTCTCTTTTCAACAAAGGCTCAAGATAAAGTTGGGAGTCAGTTCTTGTTTTATCAAGCCCTCTGATAGAAACACACAATATTGTATTATCAAGAAAAGAAACACTAATGTTTGATGACATTCCTTTGACAAGTTGTCATGTCTCAATCTAAATTAAAACCACATCTGACACACCAAAAACCTTGTCTTGATCTGTCTTGTTTGGATAGTGCCAGTCCATGATATGACCTGAAATCCATTCCTTGAGGTCATTTAGACAGACTCATTGAAACAATATATACTGGCTTCATATATTGGCTGCTGGTCAATGAAAACTCTGTCTAATGTGACACTGGAGACTCTATCCCTGCCTGAAAGGAGTAAATGGATTTGATTTGGGGAAGAGAGGGAAGGGAGCAGAAAGTCTCTCAAAGGGAAAGTTCAGTAATATGGCCCTACCTCACATGAGCAGTCCCTGTGGATCACCTCCCTCTCTCACACGGATGAGCATGGATGAGGATAGCTCCAAGTGAGAGAGCACCTGACTTGTAAGAAATGAATCTTGGGTTTCCTTCTTGGTTTTACTATGGTGTCACTTTGGGAAAAGGTCTTACAACAGTCATACTTTTCTTTTTCCAGGTGGAAAGACTGGGTCATTCCTATTTCAGTGGATCCACAGATAAAAACTACAGCATAGTGACTATCTCCAGAGCTCTAGGGGAAACAAATATTTAACAAAAGGCAAATCCCTAGACTTTATTTTCAGTCCTCTATCTTTCCCTGAGTACTGTGAGGTCTACTGCAAGTTAACACATCAGTTTGTATTCCCTTGGATAACCAGCCTGGCTTAGGGAAACAAGAATTTTGCCGGTGCCAGTAAATTCAACATGCCTGAACTAATTCCCCATCCCCACCAAGGCCAACTGGCACAGGAGGGCCTACACCCATGCTCTTGAATTCCCTCAGCTCCTTGATCACAAGGAGGCTACATCTGTAGGGACTACTGGCAGGGGTACTTGGCTTTTTCTCATTTTCAAATGGATTGGGTGAGAGCAAAGGGGATAAAGACTAATAACTTCCCATTCACACAGTTAAATGATATAGATTATAATATTTCAATTCTTAGCAATATTTCCTGGAGCTGTTTAGTTTATGAAGATGGATCATGAGCATCTTCTCCTCCAAGTGTTTGGCCAAGGAGAGTACAAGGATGCAGCCATGGAAAGAAAGGGAGACTCTAATCCCTTGAATAAAGCCTGTGCCTGTGACTCTGGTTGGTATTTCTTTTCCTTTCCCCTGGGTTCCTCCTGCCTTGTCTCTGTCCTACCCATCTCACCAAGGCTGCTGGAGCCCACTTTCATGCTTGGATCCCACAGGGATAAGAATGAGGAAGTCACAGGTATTCATGCCAAGAAGATGCATTTTCTAATCCACTCTCATTATATGAAAGGGCTTGGAAAGGCATTAAAATTTCCCCCTGTTTTCAGTTTAGTGTCTTGATTAAAGTTCCTCAAGAAGGTTATCTACACCTGATCTGGAGGCACTGAATGCTGGAAACTCCATCCTTTGCCCTGGAAATGTGTTCCAGTTCCACATTGCCCTCACAGTTAAAAATGTGTGTCTAATTCTTCAGTCGAATTTCTCTGCTTCCAGCTTTCAGCCATTGGATTCTGTTATGCCTTTACCTGCCTGATTAAACAGCCTGTTAGTTCAGGGTAGTTTCTCCCTGAAAAAGTAGTGCTGCTGTGTCTTCATTTTCTTTTTGATAAGTCTGGGCTCTTCAAGTCTCTGGTGATAAGATGTTTTCTCCCACCTATCTGGGAGCAATTTTCCAACCTATTTTACTGCTATTAAGGACATGAGAACACCTGTATTGTAGACCCATTTTTCCTTCCTTACTATTTCCCTGTGGTGGTAGGCAGTATCCAGTAGGCATATTAACCTTTCCAAACCTGGATTCCCTCAAAAATATCACTGACCTGGTATTCCCTTCTGTTATTCCCTTCTATTGAGATTCCAGTCCACTGCAGTCTGGAATAGTAAAGTGAGTAGTGGCAGAGCATGGGCATGGGCTCTTGAACTCTTCCATGGAATCACAGAACCATGGAAAGACTTGGATTGCAAGAGCTCTTAAGGATGGTCCAGTTCCACCCCCTGGCATGGAAGTCCAACAACTATGCATATTGAAAGCAAAAATAAATTTATTTTAGTCTAATTAAACTTACGTGAGACAGGAGAGTCAGATAGCTGTTGTACCTGTTCATCATATCAGACCCCTGTGGGGAGATGGGATGAAGTGGATGTTGTCACAGACACTGCACCTCTTTCACATGGAACACAAGCTGCTTTGAGGGCTTTCCACCTGAGAGCCAAGCAAATTGTTGTGTGGGGGAAGCAGGGAAGGGATTTCAGTTCTCACATTTCCACCTTCAATGCTCCACACATCTCCAGCATCTGTTTTCAAGACTGTTTTCAATGAAGGGAGGGTGGATGCAGTTATGGTTAAATCAGACTTCCTTGTATCGTGTTTTTGCCAGAGATTATTTCAAATGTTGATGTATTTCACTGTGAAAAAGATCCCTGAATTCCTGGAGTGTTTTCCATCATGATTTGGGTCACAACAAAATTAAAAAGACAACTTTAAACTCCTTTCCTTGCACACACTTTCTGCAGACACAGGAACTCTTGGCACTGATTTGTCTCATTGAATTCAATGGCTGAGCCTTTCCTCCCAAAAGCAATCCAGATTTGCATCTATGAATTACTTCCATAAGGTCAGGACACATTATTTTATACAAAGACTTTCCCCCTGGAGCTCCTAGTACTTGTCCTCCACAGGCTCCTCATCTAAGGGTGGCAGAAGCAGTTTGGTTAAATCAAAAGGGGCTACTTCAAACATGTGAAGATTTCCAAAGATGTAGAGCTCAAATTCCAGGTGTGGCATCTCCTCCTCAGAACAGGAACAAGATATTTAGCAGGAATTCAGAATGGAACTTTACAACCAGGTGATCATCTAAGAGGAAAGCCTCCCTCTCAGCCAGTCCCTGACTTGCAGGAGATACCAAGGTGGTAGTCATCCTTTACATGCACAGAGTAGGTATGAGATGTGGTATTTAAGCTGAAGGAGGGCAGGTCTAGATTAGATATTGGGAAGGAATTCTTCCCTGTGAGGATGGCAAGGCCCTGGCACAGGTTGCCCAGAGAAGCTGTAGCTGCCCTTGGATCCCTGGAAGTGTCCAAGGCCAGGCTGGATGGGGCTTGGATCAACCTGGGATCATGGAAGGTGTCCCTGCCCATGGCAGGGGGTTGGAACTGGATGGTCCCTTCCAACCCAAATCATTCTATTTCATAGGCTGAGACAGACTGAATCCCCTTTCAGTTTTGTTACTAAATCTGATCCAATATTTGTAACCCCTTCAGCCTCACAAAGGCACAGGTTGATTTGAAATGCTGTCACATGTCCCTAATAATTTTCCTGTTCAGTGAACCAATAAAGACCATGTCTTGTGTTTGGTTCCTCCTTGTGCTGCATCAGCCTGAACTATGCAGAAACCCAGGCTTGAGCTATTATCAATATTCTTACATCTTTGGAGCTTGAGACAGCCTTCAATTGTCTGACAGTAGCTATGAATAAATGGGAAACACTAATTTTTATTCATTTACATGAAGAAGAAGAGGTAGAAGGTTCAAGAGTGTAGCTTTAGGCTCTCCAAAGACAGAGCCTACTGCATTTTTCTTGGCTCAGAAATAAAAATTTTTAATAGTTTGTGTAGTCAATTGTTTTGTGTCTATCTGAAGCACAGTTGGATAAAACTCTGGATATTATATGATTTTTTGAAATTCCTATGAGCTCTGTACTTATCTGAAGACGGTTTAATGAACCAAACTATTTCATTATCACCTTCACTTAGCCAGTCACAAACCCCAATTTCTGTGTTGTGTGCAAGAGCTGCAGGTTCTGTGAGCAATACAACTGTAAACAGCACTAAAAGTAAGCATGAATGATTAGCTACAGAGTGGCAAATTTAATTTGAACAGTTTTGACAGGTTGTGTTGCTTGGGTTGAACTTGAAATAACATCTTGACATATCCGTGGTTCTTGTGCTTTTCCAGGCTGAGTTGTTCCTTAAGGTGTTGAGTCATATAACTTGATGATGGAGTGTCAAACATAATGTGTTAAACCTGAAGAAAGGAAATAACTCCTACCATGATGATCAGCACATGTTAAAATATGCTTTACTGTTTCTAATTAAAAAGAGTAGATTTTCAGTTATTTCAGTTCAATCCATAGCAGCAGATTTGAAATATCCCTGCTGTGCAAAACAAAAGGTACAGACTGTTTTAAATGGATGAGAAAAAAAAGAAAAACAGATTAAGATATTTCCATTTAAATTAAACAATAGTTTATGGTTTGGGGATAAATACTTCAATGTGTTTCTGTGAGGCTAAGGATACCCACAAACTAATTTCAAGCCAAAATATCAGCACCAAAAATGTTGAAGCAGAATAAAGCCCAGTAAAAAACATCCACTGGGAAGCAAGTGATGTCAGGTGGCTCAGTGGTATTTGTATGCAAGGAGATGGCAGCTGTATAAGTGAGAGATAACAGAAGAGTTGAGACGGGGAGCAAAATTTATCATAACATGTCTAGTGATGATTAAAAGCCTGTGCTTATTAGATGCATAAAATGTATTACTAAATCATTTTTGGAACATATAATTTTCCAATTATTTATGCATCACAGTAATTAATGATAGGAGGGACAGAGTCAATGATTCACTGTGTAATACATATGGTAGTTACCTGGGGAGGAAAAAATTACAGTGCTACCAATTATTTGCTTTAATGTTTTTGTAATTATGCCCTACACCCAAGTTGAAAATTTCTTTAATTCTTTTTTAAACCCTTCATTCCCAACAATGAAAATGCTTTCTTTTTAGCCTTCAATTAAGTCTAATTTTTAAACTGCCATCCAAGAAATATACAATTCCATAAAAGCCTTGTTCCCTTTTATATTTTGCTGGCAACGGTCTTTGAGTATGAAATCTTGCCCTTCAAGCATCTTATTGACGAACTAATTTAGCCACTCTGAAGGATGATCTTCTGTTTAATACACATGTCTTGGATTTGCATCATCTCAGGTTTTTTCTACTTCAGCCTTAACTTTTTAACTGCAGGAAAATGAACCAAAGCTCTTGCTTTTCTCACCAGGTAGGACTTTGTGTCTGTGTGTGGGAAAGGGAAAAAGAATTCTGCTTTCAGCAGAGTTATAGAAACATAGAATCACAGATTGGTTTGGGTTTGAAAGGACAATAAAGATCATCTCATTCCAAATTCCTGCCATGGATAGGGGCACCTTCCTCTATCCTAGGTTGTTCCAAGCCCTGTCCAGCTTGGTCTTGAAGACTTGCAGGGATGGGGCATCAAACAACAAGACAAATCCCTCTAGTATTGTCTATTTTGCCTTATGGATGTGCTGGCACTGAAATAAAACTGCACCATTCCTAAATGTTTGGGTGGCATGGCATGGGGTTTTTTCACATTCAGCAAAATCAGCCTGTGAAATATCTCTCAGATGCTGTTCATGACCTAGCACTAGGGATTGTTCCCAGAAAACGGTCTAGATGCATCCATCCATTTTCTGAAAAGTAAACAAAAATTATATGTATGACAACTCTTTTGTGCCAATTTTCCCCAGGAATAGAGCAATCCCAAGATTTAAGTGGACACTTTGAACTTAGCTAATACCACACTTAACTTGACCACACCATAAAACCCTACTTGATGTGAGCAGGAGGATCACAAGTCCTGCAACTTCCCATACTTAATCCCACTTCCACCATTCCTGACACTGAGACCTCCTGAAGGCTCCATGCTGCCACACACAACACATCTGGAGGGATCTTTCCTCTACTTGTTCCCACTCGAAACAGAAGTTGGAGCAATTTTTTCAAAAGACCAGGCTGCATTTTCCATACAACTGTCAGCATTTGGGGATGACATGATTTCCAGGGACTATACTGAAAATTAGTGACCTGATATGAACTTTTCCCTTGCTAGGAACTCTGCTCTAACAACCTCAGTTTGCTCACAGCTATGACAGACAGAAGTAATTTCTTTTCCATGGGCTGGGCAACAATTCATGCAACTCCCACAGGACAAGAGAATGCATTTCCTTTGAGCCACAACCAAAAGCCTTTCCCAGAGTAGGCTTAGTAATGTTTAAAGGATTTATTTAATTCTTTTCCCTTGAATAAATGAGCTTGGAGGGCTAGACTTTCCTGTGAAGAAGATAGAAAAAAAATTTTAAAAAAAAAGTGTAGTGCATTTTGGCAGATTATGTGGGTGGTATAAGAATCAATAAAGCTTCCAGCTATGCAAAGCCTTTGGGTGTGTTGTGATGTTTGTTTGTTTTTTATTTATTCCAAACACAACTAAATATGAATAGTTTGGTGGGTTTTTATATCTGCCAAGAAATGAGAATATAACCCTCCACCTACCCTTGCTTCCACTAAGTGTACCCATACCAAGCATTTATTTATTGTAAACATCCATAAGGAAAAAATGCTGATGATAATGATGGTAAAAATATTCTTGAGAAGCTTCCCTAAATGTCTGCTCAGGCCTGTGGATGGAATACATTCTGGAGATTAGGTATCTGTGTCCTTATCTGAGTCTGCTCTTGGGCTAAGGACAGTTTGGTGGAGGCAATGACAAAGCCAGTAGAGGCCTTAACTGAAACCAAATAACCCAACACCTTCTGGGTTGCTGGTGTAATCCTGATTTTGGGTAATAAGAGCTTGTCCATGCTTTAAATTGTCTGTGGCAGAAATAAATTCATGGTGGATTTTTCTCTTCTTTTTCACCTAAGATTTTTAGTGTGTTTCTTTTGGCCTGAGTTGATTGTTGGCTGCAGCCTACATGGAGCTGTCCCGGTGCTTCTGATTTGAGGTTTTAAGTTCATGAAAGGTACCAAAAAGTGCCTGTGCTGGCCAAAATCTGTCATGAGGGAAAAAAAGATGTGCTACTAATTCTCACAATTTTTTCCAGGTCTGCTGTAATCCATATTTGAAAACAAAAGCTCCAGGTTAAAATAGAGTAGCATAGAATAGCATAGCATAGCATAGCATAGCATAGCATAGCATAGAATAGAATAGAATAGAATAGAATAGAATAGAATAGAATAGAATAGAATAGAATAGAATAGAATAGAAGTATTTCAGTTGGAAGGGATTTACAATGATCATCTGGTCCAACTGCTGACCAGTTCAAGGCTGACCAAGACATGTTGTTAAGCCACTGTCCAAATGTCTCTTAAATACTGACAAGCCTTGGACATCAACCCCCTCTCTAGAAAGCCTATTCCAGTGTTTGAGCAGCCTCTTGGCCATAAAATGATCTCCCAGTTTAGAATCTTCAATCTAAATCTCTCCTGGTACAGCTTCGAACCATTCCTGTGTGTCTTATCACTGCACACCACACAGCAAAGATCAGCACTGACCTCACCACTTCCCCTCCTCAGGACACTGTGGAGACCAAAGAGGGAGGCCCTTGCTTCCATGTTTCATAAGAATATGAATAGGAGGAAAAGAAAAACCAACAAAACATAATAGCCATTGCTTTCCAAGGACTTTGTAAGGAACTTTTCAGTCTGCAAGGATACATCCATGGAAAAGAATGCAGACAGGACAGGTTACAGACTCTGTAACCAAAATGATGGATATCTCACCTAGGAAGGAGTTCAAGGGTCATGTCTGTGTCAGTGATGAACATTTGCTCTTCTAAAAAAGGCTGGAAATGCTATTGTTGCAGCATCAAGATTCTTTAAGGATCCCATCTTCCAACCAGAAATTGCCCATTTTCAATATTTTACATTTTTGTTCACTCTGGGAATGCAAGATGTCTGGAGACGGAACAAAGGACCATTTGCATTCAGAAAAAAAACATTTAGATTCAGAAAGCAAACCATACCTGTATAGTCCCTGATGTTCAGTTTGGGTAGCAGCCACTACCAAACTGACACTGCCCAACCTAAAAGGGCAGTTAATGGGACTCAAAACTGGACAAAATGGATGACATTTACTTTCTTTGCAATGACAGGAATTAAACTAATCATCATAATGGTTGCCTTTGATTTAAAATATCTAAAAGCTGCCTATAATTGGGAGATAATTGGAACTGGCTGGTGGAAATTCATCAATTTTATGTGTAGAGGTCGATGATGAGAACAAAGATTTGGAAATAAGACAATCCTTATGTGACATGAAGCAGCAAAGTCCTGGAGGGTTGAATGTCAAAGTGAGAATCATCAGAGTGAGACTGGAAATCTGTGATGCAACTGTTGGTATTCAGGGTGACTTCCTGGATCTCCATTGACTCAAAGGAGAGAAACTGGTTAAGGGTGCAAATTATGTCTAACAAACAGGTAAAAATGATCACATTTTAATAATTTCACTTCCTGAGAATAAAAGCTGCATGAGGAAGATGATGGCAAAGAGATCTTGAAAGGGGTGGAAAGTGAACCTCATTCCATGTTTCTGTTTTTTTACTTGGATTTCAGAAGAATGCTACGGAAGCCTTACAACTTTTGGCTGTGTGGTTGCAGTAAATTGACACAAGGCTGGATGACTTAGTGGAAAAGAAATCAGGGATGCAGCCAGAAATTATGGATATTTGTTAGACGATTTTTTTTTCCTGTTTATTAACACTGAGGTTTTTCTTGAAGAAAGTGTACACCTGGAGATAATATCAGCAAAAGCAGTTGGTGGAGAGTCAGGCTACAGTTTATGAGGTCACATTTAGAAGGTTATATGCAGCAAGGGTGGATACAGTTAGACTGTGCCAGCTGGTCTAGAATAGAATCATGAAATGGTTTGGGTTGGAAGGGGCCTTATAGATAATCCATTTCCAGCCCCCTTCCATGGGCAGGGACAACTTCCGCTATCCCAGGTTGCTCCAAGCCCTGTCCAACCTGACCTTGGACATTTCCAAGGATACAGCAGCCACAGCTTCTCTGGGCAACCTGTGCCAGGGCCTCTCCACCCTCACAGGGAAGAATTTATTTCTAATATCCAATTTAAATCTTCGTCTTGCAGCTTAAGGACATTCCCTCATCCTGTTACTACATGTCCCAGTCTGGCTCTCATGGAGCCCTTCCAGACAGGAAGCCCTTGGAAACCTGCTAAAGAAGCCAAGAAGCCAAGAAATTGTAGCAGGATTCGATGGGTCAGCAAAGATGCAGCATTTGTGCTTTTTGTGGTGTGCATTTTTACTTCCCCTTAATATTGGGACAGAATCCTTGTTTACTTAGGGACTTTTGGAAGCTCAGCTTTTAATTTCTCTGTCCTTGAGACACACAGATAATTTCTTGCAAACCTGATCCTAAGTGATTTGACAAACACCAAAAAATTATAGAAACTGGACCTGCCATTACACCTGTTATTACCTACTACTACTTTTCTACCCAAGGTTGTTGCATAACTGCTTCTATCCTATATTAGTTCATTTTTTATGCCTTTTGTTTCCACCTCTCCTCCTTCCTTCCCCTCTCCAGCAGCCCTCACAAAACCTTCTCCTGCTTTTGTCAGCACAGAGCAGTGCACTGTTATTAATGTCTCCTCTCATTCCCAGCCCTTCCTGCATCTCTTTCCCGTTGTTGCCTCCAGTGACACGCAATGATGATAATGGGATGCAGTGCCACTGGCATGCTACCCCAAAGCCCTGCAAGGACTAGTTCAGAGGTACAGAATTGCTTAAAAAGCCAGGAGCTTCTCTACCCAAGGGGAAGAAAAAACGATTGCTTGCTGCGTCAGGAGCAGAATGCTCCTTGCCACTTCCTAGCAGAGCAGTTTAGAATCAAGCTCCACTGGATGATAATTGTTTTAACTACCATTGTGGTTCTCTCCTTTATCCAGGGGCATGGCTGGGGAGGATGGGTGAAGTTGTGCAACTGATGTCTGCCTAATTTGCAGGGTATTCCTAATTGGTTGGGATAGATCACCCTGCCCTCCCTTCTTTCCCAACCCCCCACGGAGATGCAGTTTGAGCCTTCACTTTACAGCTTTTCCAAAGAAGTTTATGCTTTTTTTACACACAGTCTGCATAAAAAACAAAGTGGGCCAATGCAAACATCATCTGAACACAGCCAAGATTGGAAACGACTTCATTTTGCTACCACGAAGGCCATAAAAATCAATAAATCACAATGATGTACACTTTTTATAATACAGAGCTTTGTATGCAGCCCAGCTGACAAAGTCTTGACAGAGGGAAGATTACTGATAAGAATGACCATTCAGCTTTTTTGTGTAGAAATGTTGTGTCATAATCAGATTCCCTACTTTAGATATTTACAAACGCAGTTCAGGTAGCCTGTAAACACAGACTCAGTTAAAGAAAGGATGTGCTGTCTCTGAAGAACAAACCACAGCCCCTGAACGATCTCTGTGTGGTTTTCTGCACTGACTCTATTGGGATGATAGAAACTCCGGTGATCACAGAATCACAGAATGGTTTGGGTTGGAAGGGACCTAAAGCTCATCCATTTCCACTCCCTGCCATGGGCAGAGACACCTTCCACTATCCCAGGTTGCTCCAAGTCCCGTCCAACCTGGCCTTGGACACTTCCAGGGATTAGGGACACTTTGCCCTACTTGAGCTGGGAAGCAGCTAGACCTGGTTGAGAACCATCATGAGGGACCAGAGCAGGCCTAAATGGGGCATTGCTGCTGAGCTGGGACCCTCAGCTCTATACACTTGGGAAGATGCTCTGATGTGATCCAAAACCATGAATCTACACCTTTTCCCTTTCAGTCTCTGTCTTAACAGACTTCCTTAGCAGAGGGAATTGAAGGTTTTGACTCCTTCATTTCCCTGTTTCTGATATTTGCTTCTGGAAGTCATCAATAAGCTGTTTCAACTGAGTTACTGGGCATTAATGAGGGCAATAAATTTCCACACATTAGATCACTAATTGTATCAATAGATGAACTCTACCATTGAGGCCAACAATTTTCACCCCATGGCCAACTTTAGTTTCTTTCCAATTTATTTAGTTTTATGCAGAATTCTTAGTTGTTCATTAAGACATACTCAAACATGAGCTCTGAAAACCCCTAAAAAATGATTTAAGGATTCAGTGCTTCCACTATCATTTGGCTGTGTACCAGTGTTGTACCAGTGAGAAGTCCTTTTGGACTGATAATCTATTCATTGTGTCCTGCAGCATCATTCCCTGCTTCTCTTAAGAGTTCATCTAACATAGTGGTGCTGTTATCAATTAATGATGTTGGACATTGTCTGCTGGTGCTTACAGATTCACCCAGATTATGGATTTTGCTCCATTTCTTTCATATTTTCTGAAATGTAGGTATTTTTCTTGATTTTTTTTTCACTGAAAACATATACAACTCCTTATGCTGTGCTTGCAGAATTGTGGCTTAGATCTGAAATGAGACAGGCAACAGAGTTCACTTTTCCTGTAGACATCAGATTTTTCATCAAGCCAATGATATAAAAAGACAAGTTCCTAGATGAAGTCAGGAGTTTCCTCGTTAAATTGCTATATGCAGACAAATTTTTATTTTGTCAAAATTAATTTTGTCAGGTAATGTATCCACCTGTTCTTACAGAAGCTGCAGAAGCAGTTTCTTGCATCAGGAAAAGAATTGCTGATCACCCACTTTGAAAGATCTTTTGGCTGGTGCTTTGGGGCATTCGTCTGTGATGTGAAAAAGTGCAGTAAAAATCCCTAGTCTGCATGAAAGACAGCACTAACCTGAATCTTAATCTCTCCCACCACAGCTATCCAGGGCTCACACTGTTCATACATTTTTTTAGTTAGAAAATTAATGATTTTTTTCTACAGGGCTAATGCCAACTATTCTAATAGCCTCAGGGATTTTATTTATTTTCCTCCAGGATCTGTTCACAGTGTGATTTCTTCTCCAAGTTTTGGCAGGTAGGCTGGCAGCCAGAATAACCATGAGTGGTTCAGATGATAAAATAAATACACCCTCATTTAGTCTAAGAGTCTTAACACTCTTTTTGTGCTGAGTCAAAATCTTGGTTTGTCCCTTCTCGTTTTTGGTGGGATATAGCAACCACACTAAAGGTTCTCATATGAATTCTGCTCCTGAGAGCTTGGCTGGAGGAGCAAGTTGTTGGTTGTCAATGCAGGCTGGAGTTTTGAGACATCTTTAGCAACCTTGTCATTCCTGTGCTGCCTGTTCAAGGCAGCTCAGCCCTCTGTGAGCATCACTGAGCTCACCTTACTTGGCAAGTTACTCTTCTCTTCATGTAGAGAATGATTCAAGGACACCAAATCCTGCACTGAGCAAAGAAGATATACTACAACCAATATTATAATGGAGAAGATTTAGGAAAATTATGTATGTACAAAGCTTAAAGCCCAGCCATGAGTCCCGGGTCAAGAAAATGCCACTGTGACCTGTGTGATCCAAGGCTGCCATTGCAATGTCCTCACATAATTCAGCAGAGGAGCCATTCTTTGGTAGCAAATTCTGATACAACTAAGTGGGAGTGCCTCCTCCATCTGGATGTTTCTTTACGACTTTAAAAAAAAAAAAAAAAAAAGAACAAATGCATTTGGAGAAGAGTGGGGACTTGTGAGGGATCAGTTTAAAAGAAAGGATTAAAAGCACTTCATACAGCCCTGAGGGGAAGCAATAGTCTACAGACATTGGAAGATTGGAGGCTCTACAGATTGAAAACAAACATGTGAGGTACTAGGAGAGGGTTTAGTTGGATCTCCTTTTCCCATGTGAAATTGTGGGTGAATTTCTAGATAAACTTGTTTTGAGAGTGAGTTATTGCTTAGAATTGTGTTGTGAGCAACAGTGTGCGGGAATTTAAAAAATGCTAGGATGGTGCCTAGAAAAATAAGTGTGAATTGACTGTAGGATGTAACTCTATCCAGGCTTGGAGATAGTTTAGCATAATCAGCTTTTTCCATCCATAACACAGAGGATATTGTGCATTATTAAAAGCAGAAACTTGTGGTCACTTGACTGTTGGTGTCTTGCAGCTGTAAGGATGTGAATGGTAGGTGTTAAAATCAGCCACAGGAGGGCTCTTGCATTATTTCCCTGCAAGCCTTTAAACATATTGAGGATAATAAAGGAGGAAGCCTATTCAAGCAAGGATAGACAGAGGCAAAACGATCAAGGCAATCTGTGCTCGAGCTCCTGCCAGTATGGACAGGAAAGGAAGGCTCTGATTCATGAATAGTTCACTATGCATTTCAGTTCATCTACTTGTAGAAGCAAAAGTGGTTTCCCTTTGTGTAATTTTAGCTGGATTTCATGTTCCTCCAGTAACAGGTCCAGCATGTACAATGGAGGTCTGGACATGAGGACAGAGACAAAGATGGGTTTTCCAAGGCAGTGCTAAGCATCTGCTCCAAATTTTCCAGATATCTAAATTTGGTACTGTTCTATTCATTGCTAAAGCACCTTTTTTTAGTTTTTATTTGTATTGCCTCCACTGTGGCTTGAGGATCATCAGTCAGTGCTACAATGATTTCATAGAGTCATAGAAGGGTTTGAAAAGTCCTTAAAAATTCACCTCATTCCAACCCCCTGCAATGGGTGGGTACAACTATCCCAGGTTGCTCCAAGCCCCATCCAACACTTGGACATTTCCAGGGATGGGGCAGCCACAGCTTCTCTGGGCACCCTGTGCTAGGACCTCCCACCCTCACAGGAAAGAAGGGGTTCTCAATATTGTCTGACAAGTTGTGAAACAGGGACTTTGCTGAAGAAACAAACATCCTCAGTGGAGCTGGCTCAACTCATATCTGCTTTCTTTTTTCCCTCTTGGATATTCCCTCTCATCCTATGTTGGATTTCCTGGTGCTGGGAAGACCTTCCCACCAGTCCTGATCTCAGGCTTCCTCTTTGCCGAAGGGATACCCAGCCAGTCTTTCCAAATGTACAGACAATGAGGCAACTTTATCTTCTTTTCTCTGAGGACATCCCTATTAGAATTTACTGCTCTCCCAGAAAGTCTGTTTCTTGTGGGCCACTCAAAATCATTCATATCCATGTGCAGGGATCAAAATAATCCCTTCATACTCAAGGAAGGGTCTTTCTTGCTCTGTTTGGCTCATACTTTCCATATGAAGCATTGGGTGATAGAGTGGGCGTGGAGAGAATTTGTTTCCTCTTGCCCCGATCTAGAGGAAAGATTTGACACCCCTTTTTTGACACCTTCACAGTAGTGTTGGAAAATTAGTTTCCAACTACAGCTCTGAATGAAACAGTGTTGAGAATTTATCTCTATTCTATTCTTCCTCATCTGAAATATTATTCCTTTTTCCACTAAGTGGAAAGAGATAAATCATCTAACATAAGAATTGTTGCTCTGGCAGTCAACATCCCTCCACACTCATAAAATATCCTGTCTTTCTACTAATACGTAAGGAAATCCAAAATAATAAATAAATTAATGGGCATCTCAAATATTAGAAGAAATACATTAATAAATAAACAGATCAATGGATTCTTAGTTTTTATCTGGGTGCCTCAATCTGTCCATGAAGTGATCAAACCACCAAGACATGTTTTTATGGTTTGAGACTGTTGTGGTTTCACATTTGTAAAATTTTGTTTTTGCTAAATTTAGTGTAGTGGTTCGAGTGTTTACTACCACAGAGACAAAGGAGGACAACACGCTGTTTACACATGAAATTGTATTTTTTTCTTTTTCCAGAATTTCTGCCCTTGCCTATCTGGGCAAACATCTTCTGTTGCAAAGTTTGCTTTTGATAACATTTTTCCAATAAAAAAGCATTTCATCAGATAATGCACAACCAGCTCTTTAGGATACAGTTTCTCTGACTGAATCCTTCCTGGAACCACTAAATGCCAATTTTTTTTTTTCTGGATAACGTACATTTTTAGAATAATATACCCCTTTGGGTGTTAAGATTCAAAGGAAAATCCATCCACAGGTGCCAATGTCAGGGATGTGAATCGTGGGAGATGCTGTGCTGTTTGTACATCTGCACCTGGCCTGTTTTGAAAACCATCTTCACCACTGCTGCCTCTGGCATTTATCCCCTTCCCAGGCCCATGATGGTTTTTTTACAACCCCCTGAGGCCCAACATATCTGGCCATCAGGACGGCGAGTCACCAAGCAGCAACGAACAGCAACCATGTGCAAGAGAATTCCTTCAGATGCTCTTCCCCCCACCTCCACTCCCCGATTTCTCTGCTCCTGAATGTTTGCTCTTTCATACTTCATTGGAGAATTGTGTTATCTCCATGAGATGTGGCCGGGCTCAGCACGGGAATGTCTGCGGAGGAACGCCGCTCTCCCACCGCCGACACCACACAATGGCCAGGGTTGGGGGCTCTTCTTGGCCACCAGAAATGCAAATAAATAAACAAATAAATAGGAGAAACAAGTAAAAAAAAAAAAAAAAAAGGAGAGGTGGGGAAAGGAAAGTGGAAGAGAGAGAAAGAGAGAGAGGAAGAAAGACAGAGCTACTTCTTTTTCCCCCCGTTTCTTCTCCGAAGGAAGCAGCAGTGTCTCCTTGCAGAACGACAACCCTCAGGATACAGCAGTTGTCTTCAAATCTGTGACCATAAAAAATCATTATCTCTGTGAAATACAGCAATTTGGGAGATAATCAAACAGTGACCAGGGGGCAGAGCTGCCAATCTGAAGGATTATGCTCTGTGCATGCTTGATTCTGTCTGACCTTCCTCCGAGCCAGCTGTCAGCTTGGCGAAAACGCACACGGATCGACTCAGGGCACATTCATTAGACTGTCTTCGGTGAAGAAGTCATTTGCATAAAACCCCAGCTTTCTTAATTAGTACTTCATTTTTCCCTTGACTTATTTTGTGGCTAAGTTCACTTGCCTTTTTTTTTTTTTAACTTGCCGAAAAATAAAATGGGGGAGGAGATTCTCCTTTTTTTTTTTTTAATGTGGGGGCAGGAGGGAATATGACTTGCAAATTAACTCAGTGATAATTAGCCTATTAACATTTTCAGAGATGTAGGAGGTTTCCAAATGTTAAAAAAAAAAAAAAAAAAAGGAGAAGAGGGGGAAAAAGTGTGCAGGGGAATACTGGAGTTGAAATTTATTATCTAAATTTCTGGACTGGCAGTATTGAAATGTTGGGAAAGAAAAGCAGTCCATGTTGAAAAAAAATTCTCTTTTTTTTTACAGTAATGCATACTCTTTCACATTCACTTAGGAACATGATACTTCATCATTCCCATGGAAAAGAAGTGGATTTTTTCTCTGTTGTTAGAAAAATAAAAAAAAATTTATTCTACTACATGTAGTGAATTGTTTGGATGAAGAAAAAGTTGACCACATAGTGCAGTTTTACCTAGACTTCTCCTGTATGCAGCAATAATGATTTTCACATTCCCTAAAAGACCAATAATAAAATCGTTGTGTCAAAATAAGTGGCAAATTGTTGTATGAGTTTAAAGTATTCAGTTAAGATGCACCACACTTAACTGATTTAAGATTGTTCTGTGATTGCTGGGAACAAACAAGGCACAGGAACGATTGTCTTGTGTTACAAGGGGTGTTCAGAGGAAAGAGAGATGCCAAATTAGTGCAGATATTATCAAATTTGCCCTTCAGTTCAAAGTGGATGCTAATGATGCTTGTTCTCTGTCTGATATTCTGCTCCTGCCTGATGTAGGAAGGTGCTTCCAAGTGCACCTAAGTTTAATCACAAACTAGCCCAACTTACATTTCAATTCTGCTGTCAGAGCTTAATTATTGCACAAGGGGAGGGAAATCTTGAAGTCCAAGCAACACCCCTGTTACTCACTGACAAATCATAAAATAACAGATGTAATAGGAACACACATCCTAGCATGCTGCTTTTGTGACAGAATTCTGTTTGAAATGGTGAAAAAGCAGTAAAAGCTGCTGCCAGGTTTTGTAATTGCCTTCCCATCATGCGAGAGAGCAAAAATGTAACTGTGAACATCCTTATTTCAGACATATATTGCAGCTCTCCTATGTTTTTTTAATTTAAAAATTTGGTTTTACAGTTCTTTTCCAATACAGGACTTGGAATTTCAAGACAGGAAGGGTAGCTGGTGTCAGGATATTGAACATCCCTAAACTTGAAGGATCAGGACCAGCCTTTGGAAGACAAAAATATTCAGGTGTTTATTAGTAAAATGAGTGTTGCCAGGACCTGTTCTCTGGTCCTCAGGGCAGGAGGCTGAGACTGGTGTGTGTAATAGTGAATTGCCTCGCCTCCAAACCAGCATGAATGAATCCAAACAGCCTAAAAGGAATTGTCCTTGCCCCACACCAAGACCCAGATATTCAGTGAAATCATCTGGGGCAACACTAGTTGGCCTGGAAAAAAAACATGCTGAAAACTGTTCTGGATATAGAACAGTATGAACAGCCACAGTTTAGTGCCTGTGTCCACTTCCAGCAGTGCTTCATTTACTCAGGCAGCTGTACCCTCAGCTATTTCCATTTGGGAATTAAAACTTGTTCTGAAGTCCATTTCAGATTTTGTTCACTGGGGTATTACAAGCAATATACTCAAGTAAGTACCCAGAAAACCTGTATACGTGTATTCATAATATTATTAAAGAGGCAGATTAATGAAACCTGCTGACGACTCTGCATGTAGACTTTTAATAAACAAAATGAACACAACAACATGTCAATCTCTTGCTTTCGTGAGTTATAGATTGGTATAAATTAATTAGCAGAAGTGAACTGCTTTGAAATTTCAACTGTAATGGCCTGCACCAAAGGACTTCCACAATGCTAAACACACAATTTATTTCCTGTCTGATGTCTAATAAAAGTATTTCAAATGCCCCAAGAGCAACTGTAGTTATGAAAGTCAAATACAAAGAGCACGGAAGTCAATAGAAAGATTTTAAGGTTCACTCCAGTCTTTCTTGCATTTTCTACCAATTATATCTGGAAGTTTATGGAGATCTGCCAGAAAAAGTTTAATCTTTAAAGATTTTTATTGTTTATGTGTAGACGAAAGACAAGCTATTGGATACTAGAAACTGCCCAGTAAAGCTCTATCAAAATAGAAAAAAATCCAAAAAAATGAAAGTCTACACAGGTTCATTCTCATAGAAAGAAAATTTCATGGGGAAAAGCTCGATTTTAGAGCTGACCAATGTGCCATCCCTCTGTAAATTGCACTACACTTTTCCTCAGTGAATTTGGGATATATCCAATACTCTCTCAGCCTCACAGCATTCAAAGTCTCTTGTCTGTAGCCTTTGATGGACTCCTGTAACCTTCTGCTACTCCAGGAAAATTTACTAGATTGCAAAGGATAAAAATTGATTTCGTTATTATACCAAAAGATTCAGCAGTAATTCCCAATTTAGTTACTAGGGACAATCTGAAGTCTAGTTCTAACCTTTCCACACTACTTTTATGCCTTCTCAGTGCCACCACACTCAGCAGATATTTTCATTCAGCTCTTAGGCACCAAACATCAATTCCAAGACTCTCAGCACAGACCTGTGGGTACTTGACTCATTCAGAGTTCTCTCCTTATTTTATTTCACTCTAAATTAAAGCTGCAATTCAGAAAGGTCAAGTTCTCAGATGTAAATAAAATATTGTTCCTATGACACATTCATATAAGTCCAAGAGGAGTCATCAATCACTGCTGGTTGATTCAGTACAGTTACAGCAATTTTAGGTCCTTATAAAAGAATTCATTTTGTATTTCCAGTCTAGGCAAAGGTCATCATATCTAACTTTTCCAATACCAAAATTAGGCATTTAGTCTGAAGCAGTCAGTTATGTTCCTGCTGCAGTTGGAAGGAGACAGATATGAAATATCAATAAATAAATAAAATCTAACTAAAGGAGGCACCAATTCTGTGATGGAATGAATTGTTCTTCCTGGGATCTAGTCCCTCCTTGCTGACCATCAGAGCCTGTCTTGACAGATATCTTAGAGAAAGAAAATTATTTCTAGATGAGAACAGTTCAATGACATGGGTCAAGGGTTTAACTGCTTGATTACATGGTACAGACAGTCTTGAAAGCTTTCTTATTATTGTAGTAATTTCAGTGTAAGATAATAATAACACTAATAATAATAATAATAATAATAATAGTAATAATAATAATAGTAGTAGTAATAGTAGTAGTAGTAGTAGTAGTAGTAGTAGTAGTAAATTATCTTAGTATAGTTTGAGTTGGAAGGGACTTGTAAAGTAATTTAGTCCATCCCCATTTCAATGAGCAGAGATATCTTCAAGTAGACCTGGTTTCTCAGAGCTCCATCTAACCTGACCTTGAATTGTTCCCAGAGATGGACCCATTTTCAAACCCATTTTCTGTCTTCTTGATTTTATAATGAGTGGGGATTAGGTGGTGGTTCTCAAATCCATGAGTTCTTGGTGCCTGGAATACACTGAATACTCTGCAGTGTTCTGCAGCTTCCACTACTGCTTCTTCGTATGGCACATAATTATCTTGTCATGCATTATCCCAAGGCTCTGAAATCTTTGGGACAAAAGGCATCTCAATTCCAGACAGAGACTCAAAGAAACAATGTTGGAAATTACCATGGCTGACTCCGGGGAGGAAACATCTTCCAGTGCTACATGGAGGTCTCTATTTGGTGCAGAACAGAATCAGAATGCTCCTGTTTCAGGAGGCAAATTTTGTGTCCAATATTACCATGTCCAGTTTTAAATGAGGCTTCCACTCTTCACACGGAAAAGAAACCACAAAATCCATAATAAAACCCATAAGGCTGAATGATAAACTCTAATATAACAAAGATATGCCAAGAGCTCCTGGAAAAGGGAAGGAGATATGTGCCCTATCTTGGACATATTTCTCCCTTTGATCTCCAATTTGATGACCAAATACCAAAAGAGGATTTGTTTCTTGAGTTGAATGGAAATAATTAAAAAAATCATAGAATCATGGAACTATTTATGCTGGAAAAGACCTCTAAGATCTTACTCCAAGCATTAACCCAGCACTGCCAAACCCACCACTAAACCATGTCCCCAAGTGCCACATCCACATGGCTTTTGAACACTTCCAGGAATGGTGATTCCTCCATTTTCCTGGGCAGCCTGTTCCAGTTCCTGACAGACCTTTGAATGAAAAAAATCTAAATATTCTGTCTATGTCCCTCCTTGTGCAACTTGAGGACACTTCCTCTCTTCCTATTCTTTGTTTCCTGGGAGCAGAGCCCAATCCCTGCCCCGTCTGTCCCCTCCTGTCAGGGAGTTGTGCAGAGCCAGAAGGTTCCCTCTGAGCCTCCTTTTCTCCAGGCTGAGCCTCTTTCCCAGCTCCCTCAGCTGCTCCTCCTCAGACTTGTGCTCCAGTCCTTTCACCATTTCATTGCCCTTCTTTGGACATTCATGTGTCGAAATAATGAGTAAATTAAAAATATGTAAATGTTTTGAAAATGCTCTAGTGTCTTCAGTGGACTTAAGGAACACTTTATCCAATCAAGACACCTCTCTGGTAAGGTTGTCATTTCTCATCCTTCAGCATTTCACAGTTTGTCTTCTTGTTGGTACTTCGATTTTTTCTTGAATACATGCATTCTTTTTCTTTGACATTTCTTCTTTTCTTTCTTTTCTTTAGCTACTAAAATTTAACCTAAATTTCCCTGCCAAAGCTTAAATCCACTACATCTAGGACAGACTACAGTCTGTCCTAGGTGACTAATGAGAATAATTATCAAACTATTTTTCAATGTGAATGATCTACTCAGGCTAAAATAAACCCAACAATCTCATTTTCAGTGAAAATTCTGAGCCTGGCCAACAATTGCAATCCCTGAAGTGAAATAACAGGGTTTTATTTACTAAAGTCTTCAGTCTATTCACTGGTTTTTATTGGCATTGAAATAACATTTGGGCAAGATTATATTGCATATCTCCTTTTTTTTTTTTTTTTCCCTAAGTATGGCTGTTTAAAAGCCCATAATTAAAAAGCCTCTGTTAATACTCTGATATTGCCACCAGGATCAAAAAGAGATTAGTACCAGCATTCTGGGCTACTAAAACATGTGCATACTATTGAACATACACTCACTGGAATGCTCATTTCCAGAAAAAAAAAATAAAAGAAGCATAGAAATAGGATTCTTTCCAAGATGCTCCAAGCATCAGCCAAAGCACTGGATCTTTGTGCTGCCTTGGCACAGAGAATCTCTCAGCTGATGTAAAACTGGTGTACCTGGCTGTTATGTCAGCTTTTCCCTTAATATAGCTTAAAAATCAGCTGCTCTGATATGATGTGATATGATTCCTGAAACCATGGGCAACCTTTTACAACCTGGCACTTCCCCTCAGCTCTGGGTTACTCTTTGCAAGGGCTGACAAATGCAGGGATTGATGTGCTGTGTTAGGACATAAATTTTACTGTGATGGAGAATAAATATGTACAATTATAAAAACTGTATGCAATACTGTTGTATTGCTATACACACCCTCCACAGCAGATCAAATGTTCCTGGAGAGGAGAGATAAACAGGCCTGAATTCCAGCAGGGATAAAAAAATGGGGAAAAAACCAGCTGGGTGTACAAATTGCAGAATGATTCCCTTACAACAACTGCCTTGCTTCCATTGGCCTAAACACTTTGAGCTTGCATGACCAGGGGTGAATGAGTGAAACAGGCTGGAGTCCAGTTCATTGCCCAGCATCCAGAAGGGTCTGGAGCCAAAGTGGGGGTGCTGAGGAGAGAGGAGGGTCCTTCTTGCCAGTGCCACAGGAATTCCATTCCATTTTTTCATTCCCTGAGTGTGCTGCACCTCTGGCTCCAGACAACATCATGCCTTCGTTGTGTCCGAGCATGGGTTGGCACCATCCCTGTCTTGAAAGGTTCCAGAGCTCACCTGGAACCTTGGCAGTACAAATAACTCTGGAAAATACCATGAGAAGCTGTGGTTGCCCCAACCCTGGAAGTGCCCAAGGCCAGGTTGGATGGAGCTTGGAACAACCTGGGCTAGTGGAAGGTGTCCCTGCCCATGGGAGGGGCTGGAACTGGATGAGCTTTAAGGTCCTTTCCAACCCAAATCTTTCTAGGATTCTATGACTCTATGACTATGTTTCTTCCAACATCTTGATTTTATTTTTTTAACCTTTTTTTTTCTTTTTTTTTAGCAAAATAAACTCAAATCAAAATATCAATTCTGAGTAATTTAAAACCTATAATTTGGCTGATCTTTATTATGGAGTGTCTTGTCTGACTTTCTCTTAATTTTATACAGAAAAAAAATGTTCAAATCCTACACCTTAACGTTATCATAAAAAATTTGACATTTTTGGTATTTTAATTAAGCTTATTTAAAATAAAACCTTGTTCTGGTGAAGCAGACATAATTTCAAAACTGTAAAATTAAAGGAAAGCTAAAACATGTATCTTTCCCAGCTATGCTGCCAGTTCTGCTGCTACATTTACAAAAGGCATTATTACAGAAATGGGAAAGCTTTGAGCATAGCAGGAGACTTCAGAGAGATTTTGTAATGCTCAGGACCTGGATAATAACAAGTTTAAACATATGTAGTGTCCGAACTGAATTACTTGTTAAAAGAACAGAAAAATGCACAGAAAAAGAGAAGCAGCTCTCCAAAAGAGTTTTCATTTATACAGTGACTCTGAATTCACTGGATAGTTTGATGCAGAAGGACATCTTCAGTGGCAGCATAAAGCTGCTTTTCCATGGGTTAAAAAAGACACCAAATATAATCTAAAAGTAACAGACATGCTTTAATTTCAGTTCCAAGATAAAAATAAAAGCAATTAATGTGAGTTTTTGTCACCTCAATGTAAATGAGAAAGATGCTCGAGAGCTCAACAGAATTATTCCAGATTTTCACTGATATAAATCAAAACAGGATTTCACTCATCTAACTTGAACAGAATTAAAATGCATCTTCAAATGACTTAGTTGCCCAGACATATTTATCAACACTGGGTGTCATCTCATCTACAGGGCTCAGTAACAAAAGGTTTGTATCAAGTCCAGAACTTCCCTGTATGAAGGGCTGTTCTTACCATTAAAAAAAAAGGCCAGATCCCTATTTGCAGCATGAATAAACGAGCCAGATAAAAAACAGGGATAAGGAAATGATATTATCCCCTTTTTTTAAAGATCATGGGATGAAACACACAACAATTAAATGTTGCAGCCAAGGTCGCATCATGATTTGCAATCCGCAGTATGTTGAGGTTTTGAACCTGTGTTTCAAGCTTCATATCCAATGAAACAATTTTTTACTATTATTATTATTTTTACAGCATAAAACATTTGTGTTGGAGATACTTTTGTGGTTAGCATACAATGTGGCAAATGCAATTTTAAAAATTATATAGCTCAACAATTTTCTGCTTCCTTAATGTATCTTGGTTTGGTATTTTTTCACTCAGAGTGACCATATTTTATTTTTCTTTCTTTCTTCTTCCTTCTGGGGGAGGGCTTTTTTGCTTAGGTATCAAATTGCAATCTTACAAAAGTCAAAATAAAATAAAATAAAATAAAATAAAATAAAATAAAACAAAATAGCTACCTAAATACCATTACCTGGAATTTTGGAACATTAAGACTTCAAAAGGGTTAATTAATTACATTAGCTGTGTCATTATCCTGACAACATTCTGCCTTAGGGCATATAGATCTATTCAGCTGCTGAGTTTGAAAGAGCTGTGTCCTTCTCTCACAGAAGAAAATTCATCAGACTTTAAAAACATAGTCATTAGCAGAACATATTGTTCTCTCGCCACCAGATTGAGGAACATCAGATGGAATAATCAAAACAAATATTAAATAAATATTTCTCTTTTTTATAAAAACACGGAACCCAGAATTCATCACAAGTCAGAATAGATTTTTTCTGTAAGTTGAAACTGCTGAAAATGTACTGATTGTGGAGAACCAAACTAGCCACAATCTCACATATTTGTAGTCAAAAATGGGTGTAAAGTGTTCCTGTATTAGCATGAAAAAAAATGTTGTTATCACTTTTAACAGGTGTAAATAACTCTACACAGTACAACCCGTATAAATATAGAAAAATTGGTAAAATAAGGAAAGGACAACAAAGATGCTTAAAGGTATGAAACAGGTTCCATGTAAAAGGAGATAAACTGAAATAAATCTATACAGCCTGGAGAGACTAATTGTTTCAGGATGGGACAGAAGTCTATGAAATCATGACAATCATGGAGGAGGCAAAGAAAGAACAATTACTTGCTACTTCCTTGTAATACAAAATCTAGTAGGTATCAAATAAAGTTATCTGAAGGTGGGCTCAAAATGATTAAAGGAAAGTACTTTTTCACACAGCACAAAATTAAACTATGAAACTCATTGCCACGGGATGTTGGGATGTTGTGAATGTCATAAGTTTTCATGGGTTCAAAAAGCAATTAGATACAAACATGGAAGGAAAATCCTTCATAGACTACGAGAGACAAAGGAATAACCCCCAGGTCAGGAAATTGCATAGCCACAGATTGCAGAAGGCTGGAAAGCTCAAATGTGGGAACATCAATGAATATTTTTCCTTTTTATGCTCCTTCCTAACAAGCACTCAGAACTGGTCATTGCTGGAGACCAAAAAGCTGTCTCTACAGTCTGTAGTCTTACTGAATACATCTTCTTTTACAAACCAGTTGAGAATTAGTCTAAAAATATTAGCCCTAGAGTCAGAGAAAATAGTTTTTAATTACAAACATATCCTATGGTTTCGTGTGGTGCTGCAGTTCTAGCACAGATCCCTGTGGACTCACCCTTTTTGCAGCACTGTACAGGGCCACATGATGAGGAACACATCACATGCTCGTGATAATTTGGGAAGATCTTTCTAGTCAGAACCTGAAACTGCAGCCACCAGTGCTGGTTCTGTTGGAAAGTCTTTCATCTGTGTCATATCACAGAATACTAGATTGGGTCAGGCTGGAAGGGAGGACAGTGGCTTATCTGGTGCCACCTCCCTGCTCAAGCAGGGTCATCCCAGAGCACAGGGCACAGGATTGTGTCCAGACAGTTCTGGGATATCTCCAGCAAGGGAGACTCTACCCCCTCTCTGGACGATCAGTGCTCAGTCACTGCACAGGGAAGAAGTTGTGCCTCCTGCCCAGGTGGAACTTGCTGGGCTCAGTCCCTGCCCGTTCCTCTGGTGCCATTGCTGAGCCCCTGGAGCAGAGCCTGGGCCCTGCTCTGAGCCCTCCCTGCACACAGGGACACCCAGGGCTGAGGGCCCCTCTCAGCTGGGGATCCTCTGGGGCTGAACAGCCCCAGCTCCCTCAGCCTTTCCTGGGCAGGGAAATGCTCCAGGCCCTTCATCATCTTTGCCACCCTGCACTGGACACACTCCAGGAGCTCCATGTCTCTCTTTTCCAAACAAGCCCAGAACTGGACACAGAACTCCAGATGTGCCTCAGGAGGGCTAGGCAGAAAGGCAGGACCATCTTCCTTCATCTGCTGGCAATGTTCTTCCTGACACAACCCAGAAAAACCAAAAGAAATGTTGTATATCCACTGTGATGTGAACTATCACTATGCATTTCTTATAAATACTTCTTAAACAAACAAACAAACAAACAAACAAACAAACACAAAAACCAAAACCAAAACCAAAACCAAAACCAAAACCAAAACAATAAAAAAACAGACCAAACCAAAACAAGAAATTATTACCCAACAAACACCCCCCCCAAAAAACCAAAACAAAACAAGAAAAACCACAAAAAAGTAAAACAACAACAAAACCCCAAACCAACCAAAACCAAAACCAAAAACCAAAACCAAAACCAAAACCAAACAAAAAAACAAAAACAACCCTCCCCCCAAAAAATGGCCATTTATGAGTTGTCAGGGACCTAAAACAAATTCATGGTTTAAAAAAAAAATTAAAATTACCTTTGTTTTGGTTTGAACTGAACAAAAACTGCCCAGTTATAAGCAGTTGCACCCTGATGCTGTTGATGACTTCTTGAACTCTGGCAGGAAATAAATCAATAATATATAAATCAATCAAATCCAAGTAACATTTACGATATTGGCAAGAGACACTGTCTTGACACCAGGGCCATTCCTTGACTAAGTTCACGGCCCTGTAAACTGCTACAAAAACTGCTCCCAATTTTTATAAGAATACCAAACCAGATGCATTTGCCCAAATATTATGCAAAGCCAACTTTAAATGTGGGAATGGTCCCCTTGCAATTGGCAGAAATTATACTATAAAAGCTGAACATATGTACCAGATTTTTTGGTTTTCCTTTTTGCTGTTGTTTAGAGATCTAATATAAACTCTGATATTCCAGTGGTGTAAACTTTATGACAATAAAGAAATCTAGAAATCACAAGATCTAGAAATCTAGAAATGAAAATATTTATATAGGAAGAAAAGTTTGAAGATAAAAAGATTAATCTCAACAACAAAACTACTTCACAAATCTATAAAAGGGAAAATAAATGATTGGTCTCATAAACAGTGAATTTTGGATTGGTAGTTGATAAAAGAGGAATTGAGAAGGACCCACCACCAGCATATGGGAACTGGTGTATAGTAAATAAGCATTAAGGTTGATTAAGCAAATCTATAAACCTGCAGAATAAAATATACAAAGAGTTTATACATGCATGTTCTCATACAGACAATCTCCACATGATCGCAGACATGAGATTTGAAAAATCTGTGTTTTCTAGCTCTGTTGTCTCATGATTCATCCCCAAAAAAATCTTTTGTTGAAAAGCTTTTTCTTTTTAATTTATCATTGAAAATCAAAGTCATGACACAAGTCAAAACCTCTGAATCCACCTTAAATTGTCAGTGAGGGAATTTGCTCCTCCAGCCCATCCCTTCACACTTGAATTATGCAGCCTGAGTTGATTTACAAAGGTCTTTTGGTCACTGACAAGCGCTGGAGGCTCAGCTCAGGTGTCTCATGGATACACCAAGTGTAATTTGAGAAGCCAAAGGTATCCTGAACATCTGCAGGGGCCAGCTAGATCTAACTCAGCACTTCTGGGGGATGTTACCACCTCTGGATCGTTGCTTGTGAGTCTCTGCATATCAAATGGCACTGGAATCTGAACCAAGTGCTTTGAGAGATTTACAGACAAGTGCCTAATTCTCCTTGATAGTCAAAAAGGTATCAGAAGCCCAAATGGCCTGATATTTATTTATTATTTATTATTTATTTATTTGTCTTTCCTTCTTTCTGCGGTTTTAATACAGTGCTGGTACACCCTCTGTGAGTGTATTCACCACTCAAGTAAAACCCACCTGACAGAGTTCAAGAAGCATTTGGACAATGCTCTCAGGCACACAGTGGGATCCGTGGTGTGCCCTGTGCAAGGTAAGGCGTTTGGATCTATGATGCCTCTGAGTTCATTCCAGCTCAGGATATTCTGTGATTCTATGTGAAATAAAGCTCCCTCAAGGTCTCTAGATGGAGATCTTCAACACTGTCTCCCTATCAAACTTCTACCTTCTCAAAATGCAAGTGCAGCATATTCCATCCCACTGGACAGATCTGTCCAGTTCATTTTATGGAGGTCTTTGTCTACTGATCCCTGAAAGGAGGTTGGAACCCTGTGGGGGTCAATTTCTTCTCTCAGGTAACAAGTCTTAAGCTGTGTCAAGGGAAATATAGGTTGGATTTAAGGGAGAAGTTTTTCATGGAAAGAGTGATTAAATACTGGAATAGTCTGCCCGGGGAGGTGGTGGAGCCACCATCCCTGGATGTGTTTATAAAAAGACTGGATGTGGCACTCAGTGCCATTGTTTAGTTGAGGTGTTTGGGTTGGGTTGGACTTAATGATCTTGAAGGTCTCTTCCAACCTACACATTCTGTGATTCTGTGAAGTGATAGGACAAGAGGAAAATGCCTCAAGTAGCACCAAGTGAGGTTTAGATTGGCTATTAAGCAAAATTGCTTCACTGAAGGGGGAGTCAGGCTTTGGAAAACGATGTCCAGGAGAGTGGTGGAGTCACCATCCCTGGAAGGATTCACAAGATGTGTAGGTGTGGAACATCTTCATAGGTGGAAAAACACTTCTATGCAAATACTAACCCATAACACATGAGTATTTAATTCTCATGTTTTTAAGGACATCCAAATAGTTTCATAGCATCTTTGCCAGATCTCATAGAATCCTGGAATCTCAGAATGGTGTGGATTGGAAGAGACTTTGAAGATTCCAACCCACTGCCATGGGCACGGACACCTTCCACTAGACCAGGTTGCTCCACGCCCTGTCCAGCCTGGCTGGTGTGGAATTCCACAAGGGATGAATTGTATTTAGAATCTGTGGGCTTGGTGGCTTACAGACTTAAAAATGATTGGTTATTTCCTACAGTAAATAATGTGTGAATTTAACTGCTATGTGTGGAAAATTAATAACTTGCTCTACTTCATAGTACTTTGTGGGGAATGGGAAGATATGCATGACTGTCATTCTCTTTTCTTTCCTCCTCTTACTGCTTTTCTTCTGGTAATATATTGAGAAAAAAAAAATGAAATATTAAGTAGAAATATTCTAGAATGGCTTTCTGTTTCACCAGAGGATGACAGATGAAGTTGAGAAGATACCTGTTGGATTTACAGAGCCAATCCATCAGCCCCTGCTTGACCCACAGCTGTCATCTCCCTAACAATTAATATTTACCACTTGTAAATGCCTTCAGCCAGGGAGGGTTGGGAGGTGAGAGGAGATGAGGCAGGGAAAAACCTAAAAGGAAGGTTTTGTGAGGAATTGCAGGGGACACAGTACATCATGAGGTAATTACAGCTCGGCCTGTCCAAGTGTTACACTGCAATGGTGAATTATAGGCATGAGGCTGCAGCACTTCACTTTCTTACTTGTAACTAAATCAGAATCCTTTTAAGTTTTAATTAATCTGCTCAGCTTTAGTTGTGAGGGAGCAGGGGAGTGGGGAAGGAAGGCAGATTAACCCTTCAATTGACAAGGACTTTCACAGTGCCTCCTCTTGGGCTATTTTTCCCTTAAGCACCTGAGGGAGACAGCATTATCAGTCTGATGTGGGGGCCCATTAGGCTGTGATTTTTTAATTTTTTTTTAATTTGCTAGCGTCTGGTTAGTTCTCTCTATTTCATTATCAAAAACCAATTAATTTTCTGTAAAAGCATCAAATTAATTACAAAATACTATGGAAATATAAAGAATGGAGGAATTTCCCTCTTCTCTCCTCCTACCCTTGCCTCATTATGGGAAATATGTTGGGCCCCTTGGCAGCAAAGCCCTATTAAAGAGCTACAGACTGTCTAGCTCCTCATTTAAAATTCTGTTGGTGGTGTCAGGAGGCCTGTGTGATGGGGGTAAGTCCATTTCCACCCACAGAGATCATTTTCCAATTCCCCAGAACAGAAAAATACAGTCATAGAATCATTAGAAGTGGGGCTGGAAGAGACATCAGGAGGAAACCCAGTCCAGGTCCTCTACCTGTTCACCAAAAGCTTCCAGGCATGGACACACTACAGCCTTTCCAGGTGCTCTGTTTTTGCAATGATCCATTTCATTAGAGAGGTGTCCCTACTGAAGTTTTTGTTCAGAATTATTTCCCCCAAACTCATTAAATATAGTGAATACTTTTGTTTTTCTTCTTTACCTCTGATTTCTAGGTTGTTTGAATACAGTTATCATGTCTTCACTAATCTTTTCTTCAGACAATTTTGTCCCTCTTCTTTCTGCCTTTTCTTTGTGGGTAACATTCACTGGGTCTCTCCTCTGAGGGGATAAAGTGACAAAGGAGGAATGGAACTCATCTACAGCTTGACTGCCCCTAAATACAGACCTATGATTCAGATGTTTAATCAGTGTTCAGTGCTATTGGGATATTCTTACCTGTGCTCCAGCTCCCAGTTGTCCTTAGGCCCTGCTTCATGGCCATTATCCTCATCTAAAATGCCAGTAGATGCCAATGTTCAGATGAGAGGGTTGTGCCTCTCAGAGATGCCTACAAACTTTCACAATACTCAGTGGAAATCCCACCAGTGCAATATTTTGAGTCCAAAAGCAGAGATTCAGTTGTCCAAACAGAAGAGTTTGCTTAAGAGAAAGCTGAACCACTTTCTGGTCATCCTTGGTTTAAATGTTAATGAGAGCTCTGTGGCTATAATGAAGTTTAGACATCTGGTATTTGTATAGAGGACTGCAGAGAGACACGAAATTCTATGTGTCCCTGTCCGTGGCAGGGGGTTGGAACTAGATAAGCTCTAAGGTCCCTTCCATCCCAATCCATTCTATGATTTTATGATTCTGTGGATCAATGTCTAGTTTTGGTTCCTAACCAATTCAGGTAGTAGTACATATGTGGTACATATGCAGTACATATGTAGTAGCTCACAGACACTGAGATGTGAGTAAAAGAACAGCACATTTTTCACAAAATGGAGGTTCCTGAGTCTGTCATTCTGAAAATTTCAGAACCTTTGTGTTTGCAATTCTGCTTGGAGAAGATTGACATTGAATGCATCTGCGTTCTCATTGAGGATCTTTACTAAGGATGAGTGGACAGAATTGTCTTCACAGGAATTGTTAAATGTGAGCATAATCTCCCCATTATACCCTCTCAATGCTCTATCTGCAGCAGAGATTAATTCAGGTCATGCCAGGGTAGATACAACTCTGTTTTCTGATTTGGATCTACCTCAAATAACTTTGGCTGTATGTTAGGCTAGCATGGACATCTGGATTTAGATCCAGATATGCTTTGCTGGATTTTATCCCTTCTGACAAGAACTATTCAAAAATGGCGCAGACCCTGTGTTTAGGTGGACGGTGGAACTGAGATATCTGGGTGGGGTGAAATACGTGTTTGCACATATTTAAAAATAAAAGCAGATTTGCAGTTTTGATTATCCTTACTTGTGATCACCATAACCAGTACAAAAGGTTCATTGTATTTTGGTTAAACTTGCATTTATATCGGCCAAATTATGTTGACCTCATCCCTAAACTCCTTTGATTTTGTGTCTTTTATGTAGCAAGGGTATAAAGTGCTGAATGAAGAATGCTCATTGCCAAAAAAACCCATTGCTCTGACCCCAGAACCCATTATCTCAAGGCAATCTCAACTTTCCAGAAATGCAGCAGCCCTATCTCATGTTATTCTTGCTCTGAATGTTCCTTGTAGGCCACAATTTAAGCAACAGGAGTATGTGGAGCCCTAAAGCAAAACCAGCTCCATTTGGCAGCCAATACATTCCCCTTAAGGCTGTCAGAGCACAAGTAGCTCAAACACTCAGAGGACTGCAGGAAAAACTCAGTGTTGCCTCTGTAAGACTTGGATTTCTCCTGGCAGCACAGGGAAGGTGAAGATTAAAAAAGCCCTGGAGATTTGAATTTCCTGATCCTGCTCCCACTCAAATGGTGGGGATTACTCAAAATGTCACTTCTATGAGTGGCATTTATCCATTGTGTCTTTCCCCAGGATGATAGCAATAATAATGGCCAATCAAGACTTGCAGGCAAAGCAAAACAGGGAATCCTGGCCATTTTCTGGCCATTTCAAGATTTCTGTATTCCTGTAAATGAGGGTATAATTATGGGACAATGGAATGATGCTGTCACTGGTCCTATTCTGGTCCATAACCCAACCCCTTGACCATTGCCTCTACAGATTCTTGTGTTCAGAACCAGAATCATTAGGTTGGAAGAGACCTCTGACATCATCAAGTCCAACACAAACCTGACCTCAACTAAACCATGGCACCAAGTGCCAAATCCAGTTTTTTCTTAAACACATCCAGGGATGGTGACTCCACCACCTCCCCAGGTAGACCATTCCAATACTTTATTGCCCTTTCTGTGAAAAATTTTTCCTAATATCCAACCTATATTTCCCTTGGTGCAGCTTAAGACTGTGTCCTCTTGTTCTGTCAGTTGCTGCCTGGAGAAAGAGACCAACCCCCACCTGACTACAGCCCCCTTTGAGGAGAAAGGTTATAGCAGAGCTAAGGAAATCCTCCCTGGTATTCAAGGTACCTGATAAATGTGGAGAAAACTATGCTAATTTTGGCCAAACACGGGAAAACATAACTTTGGGAGAAGGCAAGCAAAGAGAAGAAGGTGAAAGTTGCAACCTGCCTGTTGAGCAGTCAAAGGAATTTACTACCACAGAGAAGAGTTTTACATCTGTTGTCTCTCTGCTTCTGTGACTTGTGAGGTTTCCTTTAAGCTTTGCACCATTTTGTGCAAAGGCCCTGTGTAAAGCCAAGTTCACTTTAGTTACAGGCTTGTTCAATGGCAAAAAAGTCATCTCTATTAAGAGAAAATAAAATTGACAAAATTTTGTAAATTAGCTGTATTTTCTAATTAATAGATAGCAGACAGAAACAGGTGCTTCTACAGCTCAGATTCTCTGAGATATTTTAGATGTTTGCCAGGAGAAAGGTGAGTTAAATCTCTGAAGCATCTTTTCATCACCACTGATCCTAAAAGGAACCCAGGATGTGTAGCTCAGATCTGGATGTTAGTGTATCAGAAAGACAAAGTTATATGAGACCATATATATGTGTATTTTTATGTCTAAAAATACAATTATGTCTATTCAGTACCACCTGAATTCACCTCTGTAGCAGGTACAGAAATTAAAGGATAATAATCTACACTTAATCCTGTTCAAAAATGCTTCAGAAATTATCAGCCAATGGGAAATAAATAACTGGAAGTAGAAATATCAATAAATACAAACTCTACCCACTTATGACCTAAGGAAGTCTTGAAAATAAGACTCAATCTTCAGTTTCTGCAGCTCCACTCACTCCATTGAGCTGGGCAGATTTATACTAGCTACAGATTAGGATCAAAATATAAGCCTAACATCTTTAAATGCTTTAATTATTTATTCAAGGCTGTTTTGACTTGCCCTCTGCAGTTGGCTGTGAGTCAGAGGAAGCTCTAAGTAGTATATTAGCAATTATTAGCTAGCTTAAGCTTTCACTGCATATTAGGAATCAAATCAGGCAGTTTTATTATTTTAATTATTATTTTTTAGAGAATGGAACAAAATGTCTAATTTAGCTGTGTAAAATAAAAGGCTAAAATAGCGCTTTGGGCAGAAATGTCCCATTTAAATGCCTGCCAGAATTTAGGAGGAAAAAAATGTAAAAGAGAAAGCACAGAGAAGCATTTTCCAGCTTCAAAGAACTGCATAAACATTGGCTGATGTTCCTTCACCATTCTTTGCTCCTATTTGACAATAGAAAGCCATATTCTCCAGGATGCAGTGTCAAAAAGCAGCTTCATCAAGACATCAACTGCACTTTTACCTTACATTTTCCTTGAATCACGAAAGAATGGTTTGCGTTGGAAGAGACCTTAAAGATAATTTAGTTCCAACCCTCCTGCCACCGAGGGTCTCCTAAGCCGCTGAGAAAATTAACGTAGTGAAACAATTTAGTGTATTGTCTGCAAACATGAATAAACTTAATAATGTCAAATGTTGAAGTGCTCACCACTAACCCATGTCCTTAAGAGCAACATCCTCATGTCTTTTATATTCCTACAGGGATGGTGACTCCACTACTTCCATGAGTAGTGGAAGGGTGCCAGGGTTTGACAACCCTTTGAGTGAAGAAATTTTCCCTAATATCCAATCTGGATCTTTATTTTCATACATGAATGTGGCCTGTAACACAGACTATTCCACAGTTTCTGTCTCCCCTTTACTGCAATTTATTTCAGGGCTGTTCTGGTACCCCTCTGTGGAACACAGTTCATGGAATCTTTAAACTGAAATCAGTAGGACAATTCAATAAACACAAATATCAAAAGAAAGACTTTTTCTTCTGATTCACCTTTCATAAAAGATGAAATTGAGCTTGAACCAAGAAGAGCAAGGAAGCAGTCTCTTTTGGCACCAGTAATTACAATCTGGGATGGCCCCAAAAGTCCTTTCTTTGTTTTGAACCACTCTGACAAATGGTGCAAGTAACAGAACTGGAAAAGACAGAGCTTATTGGCAAAGGGCTGTAAAATGGCAAAATCACTGAAAGTGTGTTACAAAGCATGCAAGAAGGAAATGCTCCCCCAAGCAGGACATGTCAGTTGCATGGGCTTGGCTGAGAAAAACAGTTGCTTAAAGACTGTGACTTACGAACGTCTGCAACGGGAGCAGGAGAAGTGCCATAGGGGGGTAGAGCAGATGAGAAATGGATTAATCCTGAACCAGGAGGAGAAAACTGGAAAAGTCAGGCAAAGTTTCTGAGGTGGAAGACGACATGCCCTAGGAAGACATGGGAAGTTGGGATGAAAAGAAATTCTCCCTACAGGCACAGACCTTGTCTATTACATTCTACAGCATTTCGGGAATTGGGTTAGAGGACAATGATTTTGTACTTTGCAAAAAATGCTTTTTTTTCAATAAGAGAAGACTACACATATACCTACATCTATATTTATACTTAGAGTTCTTAGCAAACTGATGCTTATAACACTATATACATTTACAGGTGTATATATGGTAGTAAATTATTGCATTGTGCTTTTGTATTGTACTGATAATTTTCTTCAAAGGGATTGAAATGTTTATGAAAGAAAGAGAAGCTTATTAGGACATGAAGAAGAGTCTGCTGCTGTTAGTTAAATTACGGTTTGGGACACAGTTATTATAGATTTTGGCTTTCTTCTTAAGTCATTTTTTACTGCAGGTTGGAAATTGGTTATATATATATACATTAAAAAGACAATTCCATTATCATCAAAAATTAAGATTTTTTTTCAAACTGTCAACTTCATTGATTTTTTTTCCTCCTAATCTCTGAGTGGAATATTTCCATCCTCTTATTTGAGATTACTTTCTAGAAAGCAAGCAATGCTGTGGGGAAGGATAATAAGTTTAGGAAAAACAAAATAAAAGAATTTTTCCATGATGGCTTTTTTTTAATGCCCTCAACATTATTTTTTACAGTTTTACTTAATAGAAAAAAATATTTTGGAAGAACCAAGAAGAACTAACTGTATAAAGAAAAATATCCAGTTCTTGCCCAAGGCTGCTTATAATGTCAGTACCCTAATAAATCATGATAAAAACAATGTTTCATATTCATAGAGTTGATATGGTCTGAATTTATGAAAATAAGTAGAACAGAAGGGTACAAATGATAGTTGTCATCGGTCTGCATATATGGGTACCCAGGAGGAATACAGTGACACTGCCAGAGCACCCAGGGATCAGGGTTAGAAATTCACATGGAAGTTGATTCTCACTAAACACAGGAAGGTCAACAGGAAGGGCTTCTCTGGGAAGGAAGATCAGGAAAAATGTGGGTTTGGTACAGAATGGGGCAGGGGATTTGCTGACAGAAAAAGCTGGGGAGCAAACACCACATTTTCCTATATTTTTCCTGATAAGATTTGCCTTTGGCAGTCTCAGAAACTGAAAGGAAAATCTGGAGAAAGGAAGACCAACCATCAGTGGACGGCATAGGAAACTTGTATACAAGTGGATATGTTCAAGCCCAGAAGACCTGGTGAGATGTCCCAGGAGTATTGAGGCAGCTGGGTGGTCATTCTCAACTACCTTTGAAAGGTTGTGGTCTCTAACAGAGATCCCTGAGGACTGGAAAAGAGCAAATCTCACTCTTACCTTCCAGAAAGAATGAGAACCTGGGAAAGTACAGATTGATCAGCCTGCAAGGGTGATGGAACAACTCATCCTGGAAATCTCTTGCAGACATATGAAGGACAAGGAGGAAATAAGGTGTAGGGAACACAGACTTACGAAGGGGAAAACATTCCTCCTCAACTGGATAGCTGCCTGCACTGAAATTAATAGGACAAGGAGGGAGGTATTGTTAATTTTAACTTTGAAAAAGCTTTTCATGGTGTCTGACATCACCACCACAGCCAAGTGGATCAAGAATAAAATAGTAAGTGGACAGTGAGATGGTCTCCCATCCTCAGGGGGGTTATGACTGGCAGCACAAAGTCCAGGATGAGGCTGTCACAGTGCCCAAGGGGTCACTGATGGGCCAGTGCTGTTAATAATTTTCAATGGCCAAGATGATGGACAGATGAAAGTCTGCAAATGGTACAAAATTGCAAGGAGTAGTTGATATGCAAAGTGGTCATGCTGCCAGTCAGAGGGACTTCAACAAGATGAAGAAATCCCCAGTGGGTATCTCCTGGAGTTCAGGAAAGGGAAATGCCAAATCCTTGGAACAGAAAGGAATAACTCCCTGTGACAGTACAGACTGGGGAATGCTAGGAAAGCAGCTTGACAGGAAAAGACAGGATGGTCCTGCAACTCTATCAAAATTGTAGACAGTGATTCTTTAATTTCACTTAGACCACTTTTTAAGCAAAACATAAACAGAAATTTGAATAGAAACTTGTTGTTATTCTGTGTATTATGAGTCATAGAAAAACTACTAAAATCATTTATAGAAACTGTCCACAATGGATAAAACAGATTAGCCATCCACCCTCTAGGAACAAAAATCATCAACATGGGTGTCATGAAGATGACTGAAAAGTGGCTGATGCTGCATAGGTTCATACTGCATCTCACAGCAGTGGAGCTGTCATTTTCAACACCCACTTACCCAATTCATTCCTACTGTCCTCCCAAAGCCATCTCAGTGCACAAAAATATTTTTAGAGCCTTCCATTTCCATTTCCCTGTCAGTTTCTCTCTCTGTATTCTTCCATCATATCAGTTTGTATCTATGCATGTGATGAGACAGCTCAGAATTTTATTAGCATGACTTGGGCTGACCACAACATGCATGTGCAAGAGATGCAAAGCTCCCTCCTTGTTATCTTCCTGCATGTTGTCGGGGATAATGCAAACTGGAATAGTCACAATATATTTGCCTTGGGAAAGTAAACAGATAAAAGGAAGAAATACATATATGAAATACTTTGGGAAATTATTGGATATTACTTGTACCCTGTTCAAATTCTATAACTCTTTTTTCATATATATATTGAATAAACTCTTACCTCCTCAGTAATCTCATGAAAGAGGCTTTCTGAAGAGTAGAAGTGTACTTGTCTGTGCATATTCACAGTCTACTTAGTCATAAAAATTAAATGTTCTTTTGTGGATGTACCTATGGGTTTCCACTGATAGGGAAAAAAGTCCAGACATGTAATCTGAACACAGGGAATAGCACCTGCCTTAACCAATGGACATAGTGAACATTCCCTGAGCAAATTAAGCTGATAGAATCTGGCCCTAAAGTGTCATAGCAAACCATAAGGATTTTTTAGTATGAGTTTCCTCATGTCAAAGAGCAAGAATGTGGGAAAAAGGAAGAGGTGTGACTGGGAGAACATTACATCATCCCCTTTCACTGGCTGTAAGGACATGTAGGCCTTAAACAAAGGGAATTGCTTCGGAAAGATTTGAAATGGAGATTGTCCTGTAACAGCTAAGGCTTTTGAAACTTGACAGAATGTGCAAATGGATTCAGATGAACTCTTAAAATATATTTCGTAACTAAAGATTATGGACCAAAGAATGATTTTGATCCCTCATAACTGGCACTGTTGAAGGCTCAATTTATCATCATTAACATAAGACCACTAAACAAAGGCAATATTGGTTTCAGTAGATGAAAAATAAGCTAGAGGAGAAATAAAAGGAAAAGAGAGGAAGAGAATATATATTGTTTCCTTAAATAAAAATTGAAAATGTATATTGAAATTGCCTTGTGGATTCAGAAGGGAAGGATCTGCCTTTTCCTTTGAAGAAAAGGATTATTGTCTCATGGTGGGATTCTTGGAGCTTTCCTGTCCAGGGCTGGGAGCTGGATTTGATGATTCTTGTTGGTCCCTTCCAGCTCAGGATATTCCATGGTGCTGTGATTCTACTTAGACTCCAGACAATAAATACATGGCAGTTATTGTACAGTCTGCTTGGTTACTCTTGGCAGCAAGAGCTGATCTTAAGTAGATTTTCAATCATCATTAGAGGTGAGCACAGATCACACACTATATTTCAGAAAGACCATGAGATCCAGTACCTATACCAGAATCTTAAATTTCCAGGAAGGCCGTGAAAAATAGTAGCAAAAATAAATTTTCCAAGAGCAAGGTACTCTGAAGATTTCCGCCACAAAGAAATAAATGTTAGCCATTAATTTATTATCTCAGATTTATTGGTGTAATCTGCAATAACGTGGGCCATACAGACAGGAGACTTTTTCCTGATCCCTGGTTCCAAACAACTCATTGTGTGTTCTGGAATGGTGCTGCAACTTCTGGTTTTTGGGGTAGTGGCATTGTCATCCAAATTCCTTTATAAAGGCCCAAGAGATCATTGGGTGAAAATCATTCTGAAGATATGAAACACTTTTCTTCTTTTGTTATTATTGTACCAATAATCTTTGCTGCCCTTTGTATTAAATTTTCTACTCATAACACCTGCAGTACTAAGATTACAAGGAATTTTATTGCAATAATACATAATTTTTTCATACCAGTGCTTTGACACCATTCCCACAGGGGGAACTTTTTGACATCACCAGGACCAACAGGATACTTACTGTAAAAAGAAATAAATCACTCCCTATGATACCTAAGTAAATATTTAAAACCTTTAATTTATTACATATTCTTGAATATCTTGGCTGAAACTTTTGCAAAAAACCCTGTAACATATTTCTTATTTATGGATCATTAATTTACTGAAAGCTCATTGTGGGTCATTTTTTTACAGAGTGTTGAGAAACAAGGTGCTGCTCACTAGAACTGGTAAATATTACAAAGTATCTGTGAACATGCATTTTGAATACAAATCAGAAAATTTCCATTACATATGCAATCTTCTTTTTTCATTTCCCATTATATACTCAGCAATATTATTGAAGAAACAGAGTTTTATAAAAGCTCATACAAATGCTCATTTCCTCAGTCTACGATCCGACACAAGGAAATACTGATAAGGTTATCTGCTTCTTTTATTGGACTTATTAATTTTGCTGAATATATTCCAAGACATGATGTATCCTTCAGAGTAGTCAATGCAAAACTCAACATTAGAGAGGGAAGGAAAACATGCTTATTGTGCAGTGCTGTGATAGGTCAGCTTTTGAACTTCAGAACTGCTGGTGTTCACAGTTTCTGAGTGGCAATTATTCAGTATCTCAAAAAAGTAGCCTAATGTACACTGAGACAGCTCAAGAGTCATGGTTTCCTGCCTATGTCCTATAAAGCATTTCAACTCAATAAAGGAAAAATAAATTTCTTAGCATAAGGTCACTAGGACAATAAAAACTAACCCATATCATTTTACTGCCAGAGAAGCTGGGACTTGATTCAGGTTGTTTTATTCCTGCTTGTTCAAAATATTAATAGAAGAGTTTGTTCTTTAGTGATGTATGCTGCCTTATCCTATAAAGTTATAAATACATAAACTGTTTCAAATATATTTATGTCATTTATATATGGAATTAAATGTGTCTATTTATAAAAATTATATACATAAATACGATTATGTGAAACTGTTCTTCTACATTAAAAAAAAAAAAAAATGTTGCAAAGATTTCAAGAAGAAACAGATCCTCTCCAGAGCTCTCTGTGCAGAAATAAATGCCCACAAACAATCTATGGGTCAAAAAAC
The DNA here is from genome assembly GCA_024734555.1 of Trochalopteron elliotii. Classification (NCBI taxonomy): domain Eukaryota; kingdom Metazoa; phylum Chordata; class Aves; order Passeriformes; family Leiothrichidae; genus Trochalopteron; species Trochalopteron elliotii. Next base: position 642,331 of record JANPWX010006184.1, read on the forward strand.
TTTTAGGTCACAACAGACTTAGTGAGCAGGAACAGCTGAAACATTCAGCACATGCCACTGTCCCACCGTGCATGACCATGTCCAAGACATCTGCTCAAGACCTGAAAACATCATTTGTATCAAAAATCTCTGTTGAAAGAAGCTTGAATTTATGCTCAATAATACTTAAATTAAGTTCAGTGAAAAAAATCAAAAATTGCCTCACTGATATGCCAGAACACTGGTCAGTCCTGTTTCTATGAAAACTTCCTGTAGCCAAACATTTCCATCTTGAGTCTAATGCTCAGTCAAAGGGAATTCCCTCTGCCTCTTTTGCAGAAACAAAGTGAATTGGAAAAGAGCAAGGCATAAAGCATTTATATTCCTATGAAATGCCTTAGCATCTCTTGTTTTATTTTGTTTTATGTATAAATATATAGATTCATGTGCACCTAACTAGTATGTGCAAATAAACATCAGTTTTCAGGTTCCATATACCTATAAATCTGTGGAACATATTCGTGTTGGACATCCCAGACCAGATCTTTGTAGATAGGCATCAATGTAGATTGGTCTCATTGGAAATACCAGTGGCCAAAAGGGCTCCAGGTTTAAATAATTCTCTTGCCCTTCCAGGTGGTTCATCCCTCCGGGTCAAGTTCGAGATGTATTGATTAACTAGCTTAAGGGAAGGTCACAGAGCTCCAGCCTACCTTCCCTGGGGTTTCAAGGAAAGAAGGATGTTTTGTGGCCAGTTGGAATCTCATGTCAGTTATCAGACAAGAATAAGACTACGGAAGAAAACAAACATCATTTGAAATTAAAATTAGCTTTCCAGTGGCCAGAGGTGGATGTTTTCCATTTGTGCTAAGTGTTTTTAAGTAGCAATTTGGCCTTATGATGTTTGTAGTATTTTTTGGTGTTTTTGCAATGTGGTCTTCATATGGCAGGTTGGATTTCTTTGTTTAAACAAAAAATTTTAGTTACCTGCACTCCCACTGAATGGTCCCCTTCAACAGAGCTTTTCTCTTTTCCTCCCTGCTCAGCACTTGGAGCCTCTTAGCCAAAATACTTTGAAATTTTCTGGTTTTGTGCTTTGCTCTGTGATGGAGATCATCCAGTGTAACTGAGACTTCTGAGGAGCTGTGGGGTTTTTTTGAAACTAGAGGCTGGAAAAATGTTAAAAAAGGACCTGCAGGATGCCTCTTCCTATGAACCCATGAGGAGAAGGAGCTGGAAATGATCATCTATTTCTTAAAAAGCTACAATGTTCTTTCACATGCAAATTACCAGAGATCCAACTCACGTAGTTCATATCCCAATAGGAGAAAACACAGCAGAGCTGACAGATGTCATCAGTTGACTTAAATGGCTGCATAAAAATTCACAACGTAAGTCTTTTATCTACAAACCCTGCATGTTTAAGAAAAAAAAACTTTGCCAGTGGTTATAGGCTACTACTTTGACTGCTAGGCCTTTGTCACCTGCAATTCCATGGGTAAACTGTTTTAAATTATGGGACTTACTCAACAATATCAATAATTTTAATACAAAAAGGCAAAGACATGGATTTTTGAAACAAAACTAGGAAACAACCAAAAAAATTACTCTTGTACATGAACGTTTCTTTATGATCCAACTTGCAACATTTTTATAGGCTGCATGTCTGAAGGAACATACATATAATGATGTTTAAAGTATAGTCAGGAGCAAAATTATTGCAGTTTTATGTATACAATGAAGCCATATAACAAAAGAGCAGTAGCTGGTGTTTGCCCTTATATGAGATGCAGTCATATAATAGAGAGCCTTAAAGCTAGGGTTTACTGTACTTTGGGAATTAATCACATAAACTATAAATTGGGTTCAACAGGCTGGCTGGGTAAATAGGCGCAGCTAATGAGGACACTATGAGATCTTATAAGAGCGCTGACCGCCCCAGGACAAAAGTGCCGAGCTGCACCTGATGGAAAACTAGAAGACATCAAAGCATAAAGGATTAGTGCTCTCACAGTGTTGAGAAATGGCCAGGGGGAGATTCACCAACTTATTACCCACATCCAAGCTAATCCTGTTATCTGCAAAATATGACTGTGTTCAGGAACTGCCACCACCTAAACTTGCAGGAGACTAATTCGGTGTTTACATGGACAAAAGTGAGGGGAATTTTCATCTGGGCAAAGAATATGAGAGAAGAGAATTTTTTAAGGGTTGCCTTTGTATCGAATGCTTGAAGAGGGGAAAATATAAAATTAGTTCTTTAATGGCTGTTCTGTATCCTATATAGATATCCTATAGGATAGAATCCCTTCTCTCAGAATCCAGGGCAAAAGTCACGTAAAATACGTTCTCTCTTGTGTAGTTGCACTTTCCTAAAAGGAAATCAAAATGCATTGGAAGTACCTTTGAAGATGAGAGGAATTAATAGCCCCCCAATATTCCTGCCCAGGAAATCTTTTGTGCAGCAAATGTCTGCCTGATGTTTTTTTCAGTGCAATAAAAGAAGGTGAAAAATATCCCAAGGTCCTTGCCAGCACACCACAAAATATAATTCATTATACAGCCTAAGGTATATGAGTTGGCTCAAATTATTATTTTTTTTGAAAAAGTTTATAATTGCCAATGCTAGAAATCTAATTTCTTTTTTTACACCAAAGGTCCATTTGGTATAACGGCACTTATGGTGGGTAACAGATCTTATTTTTCAATTTGAATAAAACAGAAATAGACCCAAACAGAACCTCTTAGAGCAGATAATGCCAGGGAAAAGGTCTGCAAGTTATACTTAATCTAAACACGCAATATGCTCCTTCCAGTGGCTCATCAGGGCCAGGGATGGTTGCCTCCAGGGCAGAGTTTAGGCATGATTAGCCAGGCAAGCCCATGGCTAAGGATTTATATGGCATTAAGGAACACCCCCAGCACACAGATCTTACAGGCAAGGATTTATCTAGCTATCTAAGGGAAATGATTAATTTTGTAGGTTTTAATTTTTAGGGGCATAAGGATGCCAGGGTGCCTGGTGATGGGAGAGACTCTTCGTGAGGATGGCACTGCCTGCAGGCTCCCCTTGGCTTTCTCACTGGTGCTGCCTGACAGCACCATACTGGAGTTGTAAGAATATTGCAATTAGTGGCCTCTATTAGCAATGAAAAATAAGCACCCTGGTGAGAAGGAGGTGGTGATTACCTGATGTGAGTGAATCAGAGTACCAGGGGAAGATTGGTGTGATGACCCCAGGGTACCTGTTGAAACAAATCTGTACTCTTGACTTGCACATCAGGCCTTTCTCACTTGTCTGTTTTCTAACCCTGGACACTCCCAGATTTCTTCTTTTCCTTCTCCCTTAGTATCACCCAGTCCAGTAACCAGAATGTCCCACAACAAAATCCTTGATAACTTACTATTTTTCAACCCAGGCTGCAATGGATCCACCTCCACGGATCTCCTGATGTCCTTTCCAAAGGTTGGGCTTGGTGACTATGGAGGTCTTCTCCAATCTTAATGATTCTGTGATTCTGTGAAATTGCCAGGAAACAGATCAAGGAATGTTCAGTGGTTAATTCTGCAGCTTCCTTCGTTTGGTAAGGTGGGGTTCTTTCACTCATAAAACTGATAAAAACTGAAAAATCAGATGCTGAGATCTCTCAAAGTCCTCTTGATTTTCCTTTTGGAGAGTGAAAAATACTTAGCTATCTTTTTAAAAATACATAAAAGCTCCACTTGTACAGGTTAGGGAGAAATTCTTCACTGTGAGGGTGATGAGACCCTGGCACAGGTTTCTCAGAGAAGCTGTGGCTGCCCCATCCTTGGAAATTTCCAAGGCCAGTTTGGACAGGGCTTGGACCAGCCTGGGATAGTGGAAGTTGTCCCTGTCCATGGCAGGAGATCTGGAACAGGATGTACTTTAAGATCCTACCAACCTCAAACCGTTCTGTGATTCTATAATTCTATAATTCTAATTTCTTTTTTCCCTAATAGAGATCTCTCTTCCTTGAGGTTTTATTGAGGTAGATTTTTAGATTTTGTTTTATTGCACTTGAAAATGTGGAAAAAATATTGAAAACATGCCAGTTGTTGGATTTGAAGCCAAATAATCTAATTTTGTCAGAATAAAATGTCCTTTATTTCAATTCAAAATAGATCCATATGACTTTTTTATTTATTAAATAATATTTTGCAGTTTGTTAAACTTCCTAGGAAATTTGAAGATCCATTACAGCTACAGATATCAGAGTGCTATCAATGCACTAGAGAACAGTGTCAGCTAAGACACAGATTGTTAGAAAAAGAAAAGAAAGGGTAGAAAACACAAATTAAAAAATGAAGTAGATCTATGGAGCAGTGACATTCACATAAATTTCTACATGTTTGTCTGATTATGTGCTGAAAAATGTGTCTTCTTCATCTTATTGAAACCAAAACAAATGGAGCAAGACTAAACATTGTGGATTCAAAATAAGAAGGAAAAGAAAACCTGATTCCTGCCTGGAACCTGGAGGGACTGACATGATAGTCCTACTATCAACTAACAGCAGCTTCCCTTCTCATTTTAGACATTTGCTGATCAAATAGAAACCATGAATGAAAAATAATAATATCCATTAATAATTTTGATTTTCTTATTGATTTTCACATACTCAAACAGTTTTGGATGACAGAACAAAAGCCTCAGATTAGATATTAACAGCTAAATAAAACTACTAATATTGAAGCTATGTTTTATACAAATATTATCTATATCCTTAAATTGAGGATGTTCATGAAGGAAAAAGGTCTTATGGAAGATTTTCTGATTTCAAGATTCATTATGTTTGATTGAAATTGTGCCCACTTTTATTTTCTGACCTCTTCTATGATGTTTTTGCTTCTTATCCTGGCTCTCTTCCTCAACAAATTCACGGACAATAATCCTGATATGATTTGCTGTTTAATTTTTCAGATGTATAGATCACCTCTTGGCAAATAAAACTCTAGTAAGAATATTAAATAAGTTTTCATTCTGAAATTTATGTGGGACAACACACATGTCCCCAAATGCTCAAAATGTGTAGAGTCATAGAATCCAAAAATTGCCTGAGCTGGAAGGAACCCACCTTTGTCATTGACTCCAATGATCAAATGCAACAAGGTAACAAGTCCCTGATGATCCCAGAATGAATCCATACAATTTTCCCTGGCCTTTGGCAGAAATTCATCTCCATTTGATGATCTTTACCTCATTCACCTGGTACATACATTTACAGATTTATGTAAACTTGTTTCACAGCTGAAGAAAAGGTAAAACGCTATAGATCAGTAACTCCTCCCTTTTCACCTCCTCCCTTTTCCCCTCTCCCCTCTTCCCACCACAAATCAGAAAACACTGAAAACAATTAGTTTATATTCCTTAGATTGAAAGGGATTTTTTTCTCTGTAGTCCAATCTGGATCACAAAAAGTGACAATAGTGGAGGCCTTTTCTTGCCCCTAAGTCCTTTTGGAAGTAAGTCTACAAAGGATTTTGTTTCTCTTAACTAAATATTTTGCTTTTGTTTCCCAAAGCTATGGAAAAAGTCAATATAACAAATTTCAAACTACCAAAGAATGTTTTTCTTTGTAGCTGCAGAACTGTGATGCCTTTTCTTTTTCTGTATTGATGTTTTATGTTTCTGAGAAGCTCAGAGAAGGAAAAAACAAATTTCTTTTCAGTGAGTTCTGAGCTCCCAAGTACAAGAGAAATATGGAGCTCCTGGAGCAGGTCCAGCAGAGCCTACAAAGATGATGGAGGGACTGGTGTGGGGTTTTTATCTTCTTTTCCTCTGTTAGATCCGGGATTTAATTCTCAGGAGACACAGTTTTCCTGTTCAGACTCAGATGTTTATTAATTCTTATCTATAGTGCAGTCTCACAAGTTGTGAGTTCTAGCTAACAAGGTGAAAAATGGCTCTGTCTCTGTCTCTTTCCAAGGTCTTTTAAAGCCCAAATTGTACAATTAACAAAGGACACCTAAACTATTTTTACTTTTAACCCAATAACCAAACACCCATGGTCTGCAATGTGGATTATTCTATCCAGTTACAAGATACCACCCAAAACCACGAAGAAGGTGAAAAAAGAAGAACTTAGACTATGCCCTAAAGCCTCCACATTGCTTTATATATATTACTATATACTAAATTCTTAAACTTTAAGTTTTTCCATCCTGTAATATCACACACTTCTATTCAAACTACATACCCATAATCCCAGTGCTATCTCTCACTCAACTTTGGAAGGCTGTTCCACAGCCTCAGGTCAAATGTAGTGTTCTCTTGAGGGTCAGTGCCTGTCAGCACAGAAAGCCTGAAATTCCCAGCTTTCAGGGTTCCAACAGACTGGAGCATCTCCCTGCCCAGGAAAGGCTGAGGGAGCTGGGGCTGTTCAGCCCCAGAGGATCCCCAGCTGAGAGGGGCCCTCAGCCCTGGGTGTCCCTGTGTGCAGGGAGGGCTCAGAGCAGGGCCCAGGCTCTGCTCCAGGGGCTCAGCAATGGCACCAGAGGAACGGGCAGGGACTGAGCCCAGCAAGTTCCACCTGGACAGGAGGCAGAACTTCTTCCCTGTGCAGTGACCAAGCACTGAACAGATTGTCCAGAGAGGGGGTGGGGTCTCCTCACTGGGGATATTCCAGAACTGTCTGGACACAACCCTGTGCTCTGGGATGGCCCTGCTTGAGCAGGAAGGAGGGACCAGATGAGCCACTGTGGTCCCTTCCACCCCTTTTGTAATTCTGTGATTCTGTGGGCATGTAAGGGACACATGACGAGTCATTTACTTCACCTCACCTTTTAAGACCAACTAAAAGTTAGTTCTCATTGATATATTCAGTGGGTAAAGAGGGGACCTTCCCCAAAGATCTGCATTTGTTTGCAGCATAAATAATGATCTGTGGGCAGGTCAATCTGTGTATTCTAATGGAACTCTTGGTGTACTACCCACCATTAAAAATTGATTTCTAAAAGGGTCAATTACTTATGTTAGATGAATTCCACCCTTTCCAACTATTTCTTCATTTTCTTTCCCAAGTCATGGATGTCCACACTTCATCTATTGTTTTTTCTATTTCATAATAATCTTTTCATACTCAGACCAGAAATGTTTTCAAGGACTGGCTGGTGTGCACCTTTGAGTTTTTCATAGAATCACAGAATAGTTTTGGCTTGGAAGGGACCCTAAAGGTAATCTGGTTTCAAGCCCCTGCCATGGGCAGCAACACCTTCCACTAAACCAGTGTACAAATGCTACCAAATATTTTGGATTGTTGTCATGACAGGACACCTGATGTTCTGTTTGCTCACCTTGGTATAGGATAATTCATACATGAGAGAGGAGAATAAGTCTGGACACTTTGAGTTCACTTGTAGCTGTACAGACTCAACAGTGACAAACTCACAAAACTAAGCCGTTTTTTTGCAAGGTACATTCAAAATTTTAGGATAGACTGAGAAGCAGGAAAGGCCTGAGGTGAGCAGTGTCTTTTAAAGAGTCGTCAAAGTACTCTGGGCCTGCTTATGGCCATGTTTGGCTGGAAAGCACTAATTAGATTAGATATACTTGGCTAGAAGGCAGAAAGCTTAAAACATTAACTTTTTAAACATGTGCATACATTTGGACTATAACATATTCCGCTTTTTGGAGGTATGCTCTGAGTAAATATCTTGCCAGCATGATGTTATCCCTTAATTTCCTAAATAGAAATATGCTGTTTCAGAGTGCACACACACAATTCTTTTATACAGTGTTGAGAGAAGAGCATGGATCCAAAAATGGTATTAATATCTTATTTTTTTTAATTAGGAAGTACATAAAAATGCTACACATTTGCTGACATTATAAATTTTGATTTTTATTTTTCTTTTTATATTTTTAGTACATTTGTTTTTTTATGATTATTGAGGAGAGGGCTATATAAGCAATTTTTTCTTCAATAGGGATTATTCAAAGCTTCCAAATACTGTGAAAGACCTTGAATTTTGTTGTCTTAGCACAAGCCAATGGACAAATACATGACCTCATGGTAACCTTTCCATTGTTTCTCTCCCCTTTATTTCCCTCTTTGCTGGGGCACGCAAGACCTCTGCCTAAGCATGCAGGATTACAAAAAACAGCTCAGTCAAAATATCTTCACTTTGAGAATTGCATAATGTTGGAAAACTGCTATTTTCACCAAAAATTCCCACTGGGAAGAACTGAGAGCAATATTGGTCAAAGAAGAGTGTGAAGTGATAATTTATGCACTGGGGAGTTAAAATGGATGACTATTTGTGGGACCATTTTTTGTACATCAACAAGGTGATCAGGAAGAACTTTTTTGTTTACCTTTTTTTTTGAAGCTATTTAATAGAGGGAGGAAGAAAAGGCTCGTCCAGCAGGATTTGTTCACCTTTATGTTCTGTGCCCATCCAAAGCAATTCCTGGGTTGGTCTTTATTGTTTTTGTTTGTTTGTCTGGTTTTTAAGGCAGAGTCCTACAAACACATGGGAACATGAGGGATTTTTTAATTGAGGAATATAGTTCATAAATACTTGCTCTGGGATATAAGAAGCCTCAGAAATTCCTTTTCTGAGACTTCAGTTCAAGACTCCATTCTTCTGAACATTTATAATGGGAGCTTGGGAGATTTGTATTTGAGATTCAGCATTGTATTCTACATATTTTGCATCCAAAATTTGGAATTACATCATTGGACTTTTGTTCAGAACATCCCTGAAAATACAATTCACAAATAAACTCAAATTTTGTACATTCACTGGTGATTTGTGATCTTGGGCTTCAATCTTCCTCTAAGAGGTGTCTGTCTAAATCTCATCTACAGACTGACACATCTTTTCTTTCAGGAATTTTCTATTTCATGCAATTTGCACCTCTCAAATTATCTCCTAACTGAAAAATTTAGAACTTTTTTTTTTTCCACCTGTTTCACTTCACAGATATTGGGTGTGATCCTTTTGTGTTCTTTCAGGAATTTTCTGTAGTATGAAATGAGTGAAGGTACAGAAGGAATTTTTTCCATTGTCCGTGAGGAGAGGGTAGGATGTGTGGTTAATGTTAAATTAGGTGACTCCTACCCCCCCTAATTAGGACAAGCAGTTACATTGAAAGAATTGACTCTTTTGTAAATCTTAGTTGGGTTTATATGTGCACCTAGGCTCATCCCATCTAACTGAACTGTCTCAGGTTGGGATGAAATTGTTCCAGGGTCCCTCTGTCTTCATTAGAGACTGATCTACATCTGTGTCATATTTGGAACTTAGGTAAGATTCCTTGCACCCTGGGGAGCTCATTTCTCTGCATCTTGAACAGAAGGCATTGAGAAGACTTGTCAAAGAGAGATTTGGTGTGAGACTCACTCACCTTCAGTATTTTTCTAAATCAGGTTGCAGGCCAAAAGTCTTTAATCCCTTGGCAATGACAGTGTTTACTTATTTTTTAGGACTGCCTTATCCCAAACATACTTAAATTTCAATTCTATTGAAACTTCAATTGTTGCTTTCCCTATATTCACTTAAGGGAAGTGTGAAGTACTCCAGGGTCTTGTCTCCAGGACTATGTTGGTTTCCTGATTCCTGAAGGCCTAATGTAACAAACTCATGCATCTGGAGGATTTGTTTTCAGAATTGTGACCCCTTTTCAGCTGAACACCCTAACTACCAGCCTGAGTTAACCTTCCTCTAATCTTTTTCCTATATACTCAGTGAATTTTGTGTTCTCTCCTCCTCAAGTACCCAAGAGAAAATACTGAATAGCCTGGCAACCAAAATACTTAGGGGCTGAAAGATATGAGTTTAATCCACATCAGGCTGCTTAGTACCTTGAATTTCGATCTCACACTTCATCCTTACAGAAACAGGAAGTAATAATATTTGCATCCCTTCAGGGGGACAAATTGCATCCCAAAACATCTGGTGTTCCATACAGAGTCCTTGCACTCTTGACAGAAGAAAGGTTAGACTGCCCTGTAAATGTGCCTAGTCAATAAGAGTAGGAAAATATCACCATTAGACAGAGTAAAATTTTTGAAAGTCGTACAGAGAACTTAAGAGGTTATTTAAAACATGCTGAACCATCATTGTCCAAGTGCTGAAAATACCAGTATCCAAGTTTGGACCTTAACCAGGTGACAGGGTTTCATCTTTTGATGTTTAAGGGCTTAAATTTCAGCAAAGCAATAATCAGAAGAGCTGTAGCGAAGTCTACTCCAGCCCTTAGTTAATCTATTCCCCAGTTCCCATTTTTAAAATGTGACTATTGGCACAGGGACTGTGAGATTATATCTGCTGAGGATAATGAAGTGTCCATATGCCGTGGCTGATGGTTATCAATGAAAGACTCAGGAGAGGAGTGGCCTCACTAAATTGCTGAACAAACTTACTCCTGACAGGGTTGTGAGATCAAGCCCTGAAGCCTAGATATCACAGAAGTCTTGGCAAACAAATCAGATATGTTGTCTCAGGAATGATGCTGTTCTGCAATGGATAGAGCTTCTCCTCCTTGCAGCACTGAAAATCTTCTGTGATTGGAATGGGGACATCTTGGGGTTCCCCTAAATCCTTTCCTCAACAGATACAGTCTCACAGCCTTTGCTTCAACGCTCACATTTTAAAAATGGGAACTTGGAGGAATAGATTAGCTAAGGACTGGAGCAGGCTTCACCATAACTCCCCTGGGTGTTTCTTTGCTGAAATTTAAACCTTTAAATGTCAAAGGGTGTAATCCTGTCACCTGGTTTAGGTCCAAACTTCGACACTGATGTTCTCATCCCTTGGACTATGATGGTTCAGTATGCCTTAAATAACCACCTAAATCATACCAGAGACATGAGGGTGGAAAGAACTGCTTTTTAATCTGTACCAGGTCTAGGCTGTGTTTACTGTCCCTTATACATTTAATTTTACCAAAGCAATATGCATCAAGCTATGTGCATCTAAGGACCAAGAGACAATTCAGGCTCACCAAGAAGACATTTAAACAAAAAAAAAATATATATAAGCTCAGGAATGCTCCTGAGGAAAAGTTGCTCCCTTACTCTTAAAAGGATACGTAACCCTGAACTGCCACAGTTTGCATAGTGCTGTGTACAGGCTTTTGACGAGTACTGAAGCCAGAAGGCTTTCCTATTATATTTGTCTAGTTGGCATTACCTTTCCATGGTTCCAGGTGAAGTGGTGGCACAATACCCACAATTCCTTCAGCTCCCTGACCCTCTGCAGCTCCAGCTATAGTAGCTGACAATGTAATATTCATTCAGCAGCTGATTATAATTAAAAATATCAGAATAATTAAAGTCCTCAGCTTGACAAGCAGAGCCGTAACTTTGCCTTCAGACATTCCTCTCTAATTAGTTAATTAATCCTAATGCAAATTATAAGCAATAATTAGTCAGCCAAGCTTGACATAAAAGTCTGCTGACTTACAGCTAAAAGGCTTTTCTGGTTGTTGGTTTGTAGCTTCTTAAGGTGTCTTTTGTCCACTCATAGTTTCTGTGTCTCGGGTCCTGTTAAGTTGCTGCTGATGTATGGATATAAAATTAGCTTGCAGAGTGAGAAAACACAGCTATAAAAATTTACTCTACCATGGGCACTATTTTATTTGATTAATAAACTGGATAGTCAAAATGTGTGTAGAATATAAATACATCACATATGCATTCTAATGTAATATAAGCATGTTTTTATACAACTGCATATATTTAAGGACTTTCACGTTCCCAGATTTAGCAGAATATATCTGCCTGCAGATTGTCTGAGATGTTCTCGTCAATGACATCATGTAAACTTCAATGTGATTCTAACACTAAGCAAGATTCTGATCTCCTGTATGACAGATGAAATCAAATTATTTTGTACCGGGATAACTGGTACTTGATTCACATTTCTGCATAGGTTTTTAACAGATCAAGACACTGTTAAAGTGAGATAATTTGAATTATCACCAGATAAATCAGAAGTGTGAATATTGCTTTTTCACATGGCAGTGCAGCTGATATCAGTGAGCAACATGCATTCCACAAAGCCCCGGTGCACTCATATCTCTGAAATAGTCAAGATTGATTTGGAACACTCATGAATGTTTATGTATTTATTCTTCTAAAGCATTTTTTCTGAAATTGTTCCTATTCACATTAAAAAAAAAAGAGTTGCAGTGCTTAAAAAGTGGAAGGCAAAAAATGGAAAAACTATTCAGAATGCATAAATATTTTGTAGTGAGAATGCTTTTTCTAACAGAGACATAATTAGAGCATATTTTTATACTATACTAACTTGCTTTCAGTCCAATTTCTCTTGTTAAGGTAAGTGGGATCACAGGACCATGAGACACCTGCCTACATTTATTGTACTCCTCTGAGCAAGCTGGTCTAGTGGAAAGTGTCCCTGCCCATGGCAGGGGGTTGGAACAAGATGGTTTTTGATGTATCTTCCAACCCAAACCATTCTATGATTCTGTGTTTCTCCTCACGTGATTTTTTGTTGATGGTTTAATCATATTAAATATTATGGCTATGAGGGATGAAACACAGCAGCCTGTGTTTAACCTGCACTATTCTTAGCCAATGAAGTCACATTCCCTGTGCTAAAAACACAGTATCGTGAACAGGAATAAAAAAAAGCTAGTGTCAGGATAAAAACAGATTAATTTATCTGAATTTGTAACATTTTGACTCATTGTAAACCCTTAGCATCTTACTGAGACTTAAGCAAAACTATAATCAAGACCCATTTTTATTAGTTAATCCTCTTGCTATTCATCTTACCTTACCTTAACTGCCTGAGCTCTGAAGAATAAGACCCAAATAGACATTTTCTAGAGTTAGGAAAGAAAAAAGATTCCTACTGTAATCTGGCCAGAATTAACTCTGGGGACATCGATCTCCTTCCATCTCTACAGAGGAAAGATAAGATAATTAAGCCTCTCAGTTAAGTGCCTAAAGTTGGGTGAGAAAATCTAAACCTTGTTAAAGAGCTTGGGTGTTCCAAAATGTGGGATGACATTATCTATTTATAGTGTTGCCCTGCTGTGTCTCTGTTCACTTTATGAAAGGGATAAAAAAGAACCAGGGCTATTATTCAGGAAAGCACACAATGGATTTCAAAAAAGCTCTTTCGGGCATTTTTCATCTTTGAATTTGCCGGCTGCACAGAGAAATCCAAATGATTCAAGAATGAGCAGATAAATTGTCATGGACTTCTTGAGCATTTCTTGAGGCCATCAAGGAATGTAGATTGAAGTATCCAATATACAGATGGGAACTTTTTTCTAGCTTTCCATTGCCAGAATGAGGATACTGGAGTGTTGAACTCTGAACAATAGAATTATACAATTAATTGTGTTGAAGGGACCTTTCAGATCACCTGGTTTTAACCCCCTGCCATGGGCAGGGACAACTTCCACTATCCCAGGTTGCTCAGAGCCTTCTCCAACCTGGCCTTGAACACTTCTAGGGATGGGACATGCACAGCTTCTCTGGGCAACCTGTACCAGGGCCTCACCACCTCCTAAGTGGGATACAGAGTGATCCCAATTAGATCAGAAGAAGATGAGATGCACCATCCACTGACAATTACTGCTCCAAACCCTTCCCTGCACTTCCTTCACTCCTTTCAGCAGGTGTCAAAAACTTTCAGGGATTAATGCTGGGAATTTCTGACCCTCAAGGGATCTGAAGTGTAATCATATACCTTTAACTATTACATGTGTTCTGGATCTTAGCAAGGTTTCTTTTCCCACCACCACCCCTGAACTTGGATTTCATTAGGCAGCATTTTATATGTGGGAATTATTTTTCCACTAATGAGAAGTGCAGGGATTTGGGGTGCTAATAGAAATTAATGAGAGATGGGAAGCAGGTTAGATTTTTTTTTCCAGTATTCTTGTGTATGACTAGGAGTTATTCTGTTGTATCAAGGGGAGAATAGATTAAGCATTTTGGAATGCACAACCCAAGAGGGAGAGTTAATCCTGTTTTTGACAATCGTAAATGTAATACGTACAAATGAGGGGAAGCATTATGCATGATTTTCCTCATTTTACATACAGCACAATACATTATTTTCCACCTATTAATTCATGTCTTCATTAAGTAAAACTGCTCTAACTGGAGCATAGTGTGGATTTGGCAAAGAATTATGATCTCAACAATGATACATTAAGTTTTCTTTTCTCTTTAAAATGTTTTAGGGTATGATCTTTTCATCAGCAGATTAGAATATCTGATAAAGAAATGTGTTAATCAGACTTAGTTTGCTTGGCTGCTGTTGACTGTCCAGGACACCAGCTGTAGCTGCTGATGCCATGCCCAGACAGTGTAGGCATCTGCTCTTTTCCAGGAAATTAGGGCTTGAAGAAGACATTTATGCTTCTAACATGTGTATTAAGGCTGAAACCCTAGTGCTGCATGGTCTATCTCACTCATCTGCCAATCCCTCATGCCTCTGTGGGCATCCCACATAACCCAGATTTTTTTCCTAAGACTGGACTCTACGCGTGGTTGTGGCCAGCTCCTCTCTTGTCTGACATCCCTCAGGAACAGCTCCAGCACTTCTTGGAGCCTTTGATTTGCAGAGAGTCCAATGAAACACCTCCATGTGATTTATGCCTGTTGCTACTTCAGAGCTGCCCTAAATCTTTGTGGGAGATCAGTTTGTGTCCCAGCCAAACCCAGCATGTTGCAACCTCACCCGCTAGCGCTGACTCCACACCAGGGAAGATGCCCTCAGGCTCCAAAGAAGGGGGGAAAAATTGATTTTTTTTCATTTTTTCACTTAAGAGTGTCACAATTTTAACTCTTTAGCCTTTATTTAACAAGCAAATCCAAATTGTCAAAGTAAACAGTGTTTCTATATTAAAAAACTGTGGCTGTTTCGGGTTAATTATTGTCAAGATTGGTACAAGATAAAGCAAGGTAGTTATTAAACATTAGCTGGAGAGATGTTTAACAGTAGGGTTCTCCAATAAAAATAAATAAATACTGCTCTTTTTTTTTAAATTACTAAATACAAAATGAGTCCTTTAAGCCACTGGCTAAACAGTCACACCATTGTGTTATTGTTGCTGAACACTAGAATACAATGAAGAGCAAATTGTATTTCTTCTCAGGAGTAAACACAGGAATTTTTTTTTGCTATATGTAGCTGTAATAACCAGTAAAATTTGACCTGATTTGAATTAGACATTGCTATTGGGATTCATTTTGCCTATTTTTAGTTTTCTGTTAATTAACATCTGGCCTAAGTTAGTTCTCAAAACCTCCTCTACAGAGAGTTTTAGGGATGAGCTACTCTTTGAAGATGCCAGTCTTACGCTGTTAAGGAACATGGAAGCTGAATTCCGTACTTATTTCTCACACTCCTGTAGTCACTGTTCTACACCAGGCAAGAGAACAGCTGAAATCATGGAACTGCTTTCAAAGGCTACAGCAAAACAGCATAAGGATATGTGGTTTAGATGAAACAACTTAAAAGTGAACAAGAAAACTCCTTTTCCAAAGGTTGGACTCAGTGGGCTGCCCTTATGGTACTATAATTATAAGGGCATTGAGCTGAGAAATGCCTGTTTTTCTGCACTTAGAGACCCCTTCCTTGTCACCAAGGTATAGAACTCAGCAGCAAAGCTGATAATTCTAGCAAGAATTGGAACAGATTTCTGGATGTTGTCAGGGAGGTGGCAATGTAAGTGAATTATTTTATGTTCAGTATTTACACTAAAACCCCATTCAGCTGTGACTTTTATGTGACAGTTGTCTTCAAGATATGAGATTTAGACTTGGGAGGAATGAGTTAATCTAAAAACCAACTTTGAAGTGTTTGACATTCTCATGTAGCAGTTCCAATGAGAGATGAGATTAATGGTTCAGATTTGCATTAGTGTTCTAAATACTCCATATGTTGTACTGAAATGACATTCCACCCCCAAATAAACATGCACTTCTGAAATCAAGTGTAGATTTAGATTGGGCATAAGATAGACCTTTGTCTTTTTTTTTTACCATAAGGTTGTTGAGGCACTGGCACAATTTGCCCAGAGAAGTTGTAGGTGACTCATCCCTGGAAGTGTTCCAAGTCGAGTTGGATGAAGAGGAACCCAACCTAGTTGCAGATGTCCTTGCTTGTTGCACACGGCTTGGACTTTAGGATGATCTTTAAGGTTCCTTTCAACCCAAACCATTCTGTGATTCAAATTGAGAAATTTCAAGTTTTTACAAAGTAAGCTCAAGTTTTCTTAAAGTTTAAATTATTAGTATAGCTTTGGAAAGTCTTTAAACATCACTCTTTCTGCAACTTGGATAGAATTTCAAGATTCCACACTGTTCCATAGAAGTCTCTGAATTCAGATAAAAGGAAAAGCTGGTACATCACTCTTATCTGATCTCAGCTCAGGCCTTCAACTCTTTGAGGGAAGCAGTCAGATTTCTGTTTGATAAACAGCCTTTCTACTAGCTCAGGAGAAAAAAAAAAAAAAAGAGAGACCAAGAGTGTTTGAATGAATGATAAATTCCTGACAGAGAGTGAAGTGCCTGACTGTGCAGTATCTGGGTAAGAACAGTTGGGTTTCTTGAGTAGAAATTCACTTTTGTGGAATGTACATCAGGCCAAGCTTTCACCCTTCATGCTAAAGAAAGTGGTTGAGCACTAGTTCAGTACTGGACTAAGTAAGTAGCTGTTGCAAGACCTAGCCTGGAGATCTGCATTCCTCCAAGAACCAACCTGAAAGTATTGCAAAAGAGCAGTTTCATAACCCCAGTGACAGTTGAGGTAATGCAGAGATATTACATCTCTTCGTTATTTCTTCTCCTGTGAAGTACAGAAGCTTAAGGTCCAAATACCTTCACCATGTGATCATCAGAGCCCACCTGTAGCGAAAAAAAACCCTACTATTTCTTGAGATTGCATAATCAGGTGTAAAACACTGCTAGCTCATATTGGAACTGGCTGTCCAAGCTTTCTCCATCATGAATGAGGGAAAATTGAAATATTTAGAAAAAAATTCATATCAGTCCAATGAATTCTGCCTCAGAATTCCCACTCATCCATCTCAACAAATTTTGCCTCCCTGCCTCATAAAAGAAACTGAGGTCATTGGCTCAGATAGGAATATTTTCACTGCCAGCCTGGTTAAACATCTCAAGTTAAGTGATATTAAACTCCCCTGGAGACACTACCAGGGCCAACTTTACCCAAATTTAGTTCACTGTGGTGGGTGAAACTTTGCTGTTCACCAGGTATCCAACAAGGTGATCTGGCACTCTCCTTCCTTAGCAGAACAGAGAGAGAAAATAAAATGGAAAAGCTCATGGGTTAAGTAAAGGGCAGTCACAGTTGGTGTGTAAACCAGCCTCACCTTGAGGAAAATTAATTTAGTTTTTTGCCAATTAATAACAAGAGTAGGATGGTGAGAAGTTAGAGCAAAGCTGAAAAAACACTTTTGCCCACTTTCCCACATATTCCTGGGCTCTTAACTCCTGAGTCTTCTTCCTTCTCTCCCCTGAGCAGCACAGAGGGGCTGGGGAATGCGGATTGGGGTCAGCTCACAACACTGATGCCTTTGCCGTGGCCTCCCTCTCAGACTGCTCCCCTGCTGCAGTGTCAGTTCCCTCCCAAGGGATACAGCCTTTCCCAAACTTCTCCAATGTATATCATTCCCAAAACCCACAGGTTTTCATGAATAACTCCAGTGCGGTCCTTTTCCCTGTGGTTCAGCCCTTCAGAATCAGACAGGCTTTCAGGATCAGATCACTCCTGCTTGGTTCCCCCACAGGTCACAGGTCCTGACAGAAAACTTGCTCCTGCATGGATTCCTCCCCATGGGCTGCAGCTTCCCTCAGTCTGTGTGGTTTATCTCCCTCATCTTCCCATCCTTCATGCCTGCTGCAACTTGGGTCTTTTTCTGACTTCATATTGACACTGTGCTGGTCAGCTTACCCTGAAAAGGAGCAGTAATCCACTATTTTTTGTGAATATTGTTACTTTTTGTTGGATGAACCAAGGCAATAAATCCTGTGTTATGACTAAGATTTTCATAACTGTGTAAGGAACCTTGAAACCAACCTAGTTTCAGTATCTGCACTCTTTGTGTGACTCTGAAGAGTTTCTATCATTAAACTGAAAGTGGAACCTATAAGTAGCCAGGTTCCTATGCTTCATTCATATACTTAGATACTCTTGGTTCTTCTACTAGAAAGCTTGCACCCATTCAGACTGAACACCCAGTGTTCAGACTTAGGAAGAAAATAATTTAAAATTTTCTTTGAATGTGATTTGAAAAAAGTTAAAGGAACAATTTTTATGACAGGAAAATGGACTCATACAGAGAAAAATGTGGTTTTTTAGTAACCCTGAACAGCTGGTAGTTAAACTTAGAACAAACTTCTATTTAACTCCAGTTTTTAAAAATAGAAAATCAAAGTCTCTCAAAAAAGCTTGAAATGTAGTATTTTGAGTTTACCAGGACGTTCCATTCTTTACTTGTGTGTTTTGGGTGGACTAGAATGAACTGAAATCAGAATATTTCCACCACACATTCTATGCTCAATTGCTCAGCATTTTCAGATGGAAAAAAATATTTGCACTGGAAATTTTCCAGGCAGCTTTCCTTTGATTTTTTCCAAGCTGATTCTCTCATTCCTTAGGCTTCTGG
>JANPWX010006184.1:665944-706284 GCA_024734555.1 Trochalopteron elliotii
CGGCCCTCCAATTCCAAACAGTGTAATTTCAGAGAATTTCCTGAGCTAGCACTAAACCTGTGTGCTCATGGGGTGTGTGGCTGTGGCTTTTTCTCAATGAGTTTGCTCCAACTAAGCTGGAAAAGCCCTGGAACAGTTTGGGAATCTGCAAGAATTGCAATGTACCTGCAAATATTGCAATGTACCTGCCTCCTCAGCCCTGCCTGCTGCCGTAAGTCCAGTGCACAGGTGGGAGTAGGAGTCTAAGGAGTGTTGGATGCCATGGGATCCCTGATGAGTTGGAATTAAACACCTGTGGTAAATAGCTCTTTTCCCAGCCACTGTGAAAATCTGGGGAGTGCTCAGCAGTCCCGAACATTTTCCATCTCTCACTTGGGCGGGAGATCTAAGGTTTGAACTCTGTTTTTAAAATAACACCAAGGGCAAAGATGTGATGTCAAGACCTCTTCAAGGCCTTTATTTTGGTTTTGTTGCTGTTGTTATTTTTGACATTCAGTGGTAATCCTGAATTTCCATTTTTAGCAGAACAGAAATATTTATATTCTGAGTATTTACAATTATGTGTAGAGTTGGCAAAATGTTACAGATGATTATTTGGCTTAGGAGTCTAGAACAGTTATATACCACAAAATAAGTTCATGTTAGCAAAGGGAAATTACTTAAATGCATCTGTGGGGGAAAAAAAAGGCTAATCAGATTTTCTTGTAGTCTTAGACTGTCTCTAGAGTATTTTTGTAAACATGGAGTTCTTCAAGACCTCATAACTCCCTACTGGGAACAAAAGCTGCATCTATAGCCACAAACAAATCAAAGCCAGAGCCTTTTCTCAACCTCTATCCCCCAGTTATCCAGAATATGAAATAATTAACTTGCTTCCTGTGTGGTTTTGGCTTGCACTGGCTAACATTCTCCTAGAGTTTGCCTGGGCAGGGTCCAGGGGATTTGCACAGGCTATGGACTGCTCTGAGCAGGAATTTTGGACACTGTCTGGAGGGAAAGAGAAGTTAGACATGTGTCTGTAAGCCAGGCTCCTTACCTGCAGGTTTGGACTGACCTTTAACTGATCCATAACTTGTTTTATTTACATACAGAACCACAGAACCACAGAATCATCAAGGTTGGAGAAGAACTTCAATATCATCTGGTCCCACTGTCAACCCACCATCTCCTAAACCTCATCACCAAGTGCTGCATCCAGAGGCCTCTTAAATACTTTCCAGAACTAGTGACTCCATCACCTTCCTGGACAACGAATAAGTTATTCCAATAAGCATTGGAATAACAATGCTCCAAAGCCTAAACAAACATTTCACCCTCAGTTAAAAAATTATTTCTAATATCTAATCTGAACTTCCTCTGGTGCAGCTTAAGGTCATTTCCTCTCATATTTTTGCTTGAGAAATGGCAGAATAGACTGACTTTCACCTCTCCACAGCCTCTTTTCAGGCAGCTGTAGAGAGCAGTGAGACTCCTCCAGAAAATCATATACACAAACCCAAAAGTTCAAACCTCTTGTTAAAATTGGGATAATGGGCTTGGACCAGACTCCTTCTGCTGAGATATGCCTCATACAATGAGATGATCCTGAACTGATTCATGAAGGTTTAAAGCTCCAGAAGGCAGCAGACCTTCAGCCTGGTCAAACTCTTCCTTCTTGCAGCCATAAGGACCATGACAAAGGACAAAATAGCTGATAACTTTAATATCACCAGCTCTTAAAATTCATTTATCTATGCTCACACTGAGCCAAGCATCCTGTGTTTAAAGAAATCACCATCCATGCTTTGTTTCATCCTAAATGTTTGTTCCAGAGAGGTCTTCAGACCTTTTCTAGAAAAGACCAACCCAAGGAAATTTTTGCTTGAAAGCAGTGTGGATTCAAAATGTATGTGGGGTATCTTATTAGCTTTGAGTTTATTCTCAATTCAGTCACAGGAAATATCCATTTTCCTGAAGAAGCAGCAGTTGTCATATTTTGCTGCTGTAGTGTGTGTAATATCAATCTCATGTTTATTTATGCATGTAAAGATTTTATTATTTACATTTAAATATTTATAATGTTTCTGCATAAGCAGCCAAAAAAGTTCATCTCTG
The DNA here is from genome assembly GCA_024734555.1 of Trochalopteron elliotii. Classification (NCBI taxonomy): domain Eukaryota; kingdom Metazoa; phylum Chordata; class Aves; order Passeriformes; family Leiothrichidae; genus Trochalopteron; species Trochalopteron elliotii. Next base: position 668,039 of record JANPWX010006184.1, read on the forward strand.
CCCTTTAGGAACTAAGCAATTTCATTTTACTAGGTAGACTTTCTTCTATATAAATAATTGACACATTGATTTCTCCCTCTGTCTTGATGCTATTTTTACTATTTCTTAAATGCAAGAGGGTTATAGAACTAACAGACTGACTGGTCTGTTTTTATTGCCTATCAAATCCAAACAGACTAATATATCACATGAAGGATCTGGAATAGGGAGTGGTGATAAAACACTAAAAAATAGGAATGAATTCATTAGAATTCAGATATGGAAGCCTATGCTAATTACATTGCTACATTGAAAAAGTGTTTGTTTCCTCCTGGAAATAACTTTATGCAAATTCTTTTTTTTTTCCCTGAGATTAGCAGTACTGTCTGGCTGCATAGCAGTAGATATAATTGTGGTCCTTCTTTCAGTGCGCAATCTTAATATGATTTTTTGTAAAAATCAAGGTATTTTAACAGGATTCAATGATGGTTCTATGGGAGCCTGTACTCAGAACAAGTTTTCCACTGTCAGTGGACTGATTGCATCTCCTTCCACAGGTGAGAGGAGCATCTTGTTAACTCTCCCCTTCCTTCTTCACTACCTACTCTGGACAAGTTTAAACTGGCTTTAAAATTTTAAAGTCTTTGTGACTTCTGTTGAAGAGAAAAACCCTTTCACTGGGTTTTCACTGTCATAACAATGAGAGAAACAAAATCAGTACCCAGTGAGAATTTGAAAAATAGGAGGTGAAAGCAGATGCACCATTTGTAGAAAAATAATAGAGAAGGTAAAAATTCCTCCCACATTTAATACTATGTCAACACAATGATGCAATGACCAGTGGAGTTTTTCTTTTTTTTTCTTCTTTTTTTTTTTAATTTCATTTAAGGCAGTGCAATCCCAGTTGAGGCAAAAGTAAATTAATTTTCAAGAGTTAAATCCTGCCACCAATCAGAACCAACTACATGGAATTATCAGAACATTAGGTATTTTCACCAGTTGAATCATTGTGCAAGGCTGTGGTCAGAGACACAGGAAGAGAAAAATCTCATCTCCATCCATTGTGTTTACAACCCAAGCAGCCAAGGCAGTGGGAAAAAAAAAAAAACAACAAAAAACAGGGAAACCAAGTCACTTATCCAAGGTGTCAGGTAAATTGGAAATACAAGTATAACATCCAGGCTCTGTGCTCTAAATCACTTAGCTATTCTCAAATCCACCCTGTTTCACAAAAGGAAAACACAGTGCTCTTTCTTTTAATTGTTGTTCATGTTTTGTCTTCCTTTGGCTGCTCCTCATACTTTTTCCTATTGTTTATTTTTCCCACGCCAAAGTAAACTGAGAGATTGTTCTTGCTTCTGAACAGTCCTCAGAATCACACCCAACTCACCACATAATTTGCTACATAAATTTCCTTTACAGGTGTTCAGGAACCAGAGCCTGGGGATAAATTTCCATTTTTTCTCCTGGATCTATTAAAACAATCTCATACTATTTCAATTTGCTATTTTAATTTTTAGGGTTTCATTCTGTTTCCTTTTCAGATTTAGAGATGAATGTTCTTTCTTTGCTTAATTACAAAAGCCTAAGTTTATATGGAATGTAGAAATCTGCTCCAATGTGAGTGTCACCATCCTTGCAACCTGCTCAAATAACCCAAGGAAAAAGAAGGCAGAGAGAGCAAGAAAGGGCAAATTAATTAATTTAATTTTCAGCTATTAATTTAAACTGAACCTCAGAAAAAAATGTATTGAGAGATCTTCATTGAGGTTGAAAGTCAGGCATGAAAACTAGATAATTTTTACCAAAATGTTTCCATCGTTTTTTTTTTTAGATCCTGACTCACAAAAATACATAGTTCTAAAATTTATAACTTTAATTTTGAAATTCAGAGTTAACTCTGTCCATTATTATTGGGATTTATCTTATGGACTTTCAGCAAAGTTAGACACTTTCATGCAGAGCAGTCAGACCAGGCTCCTTTTACACACAGGGAAGAGCAAGAGGTGTTTGCAGAGAGCTGAGATCTGTTCCTGAGGTCTAAAATGAGGAAAAGAGTCTGACTTGGTAGGAATGTATTTTTTTTGCATCAGCTACCAAAGGAAGTTACTGCACCACTCAGTTCTGGATGCAGAGCTTCCAGAGCTTAGATGACAGGTGAGATAAATCTTGTTTTCTGTGACTTGCCTGTATTACAAATATTGCACAAAATGAGGGGATGGTTTCTCCTGAATGTGGAGAAGTATTTTTACAGATTATAGATAGTTCCAGGTTTTTCCATTTCTGGGTTTCTGAATAGAAGGTTTATAAGGCTTCTGATATTGCCTTTTCAGGCTGTTTCTTTTAATTTTGATTCTAGTATAAGGTTCAAGTACATAAACTAACTAGAACATAAACTTCTACAAGAATCTCCAGAAGTTCTAGATGTGTGGCTATACCTAGAGAAGCTGTGGCTGCCTGTTTGGCTGCATCCAAATACTTTCCTGGAAGTATTTGGATGGCCTTGGAGCAACCTGGTCTGGTGGAAGGTGTCCCTGCCTATGCCAAGGGGTTGGAACAAGTTGATATTTAAGGTCCCTTCCAAGCAAAAGCATTCTGTGATTCTGATTGCCAGCATCATCACAAGATCTCTCCCCTGTAGAACAGATTTCCCCTACAAAAAAACATCTTTTGGTGGAGAGTGAGGGATTGCCTTGATTCAAATTTTCAACATTGAAAATAGTACAAGCAGGGAAGGTTTGGAAATACCAGGAATAGATTATTTTAGGAATTGAAGTAGTTTAAGCCCATTGAAAAAAACATAAAGTTTAAGTGTTTTCTTTGAAAACAAACTATTCTGTAGATCACAGAATCTTAAGAATCATTGAGGTTGGAAAAGACCTCTGAGACCATTGAGTCCAAGCATTCCTGCAACTGATGCCAACATCCAGAAGGTTGGTAGCCCCAAGGAAAAGTCCTCATAAAGTAGGTTCACCTGCAAGGACTGAGGGACTGATATTGCATGAAAACTGTCACTAGGACCTGCAGATAAAGAGAAAAATCCTTCATAAGTTCAGAAATAGCTTTGTTTCTTTTTAATCTCTTTTATCTCTTACTACTGCTCTGCTACTGCTTTTGGTCTATATAATCAGCTAATGAGATTTCCACTTCTTCAGGCAATGAGGCAAGATGTGCTCCAAGAAAAGTTGTGCCTGGATTCATTGCAATGCATTCATACACTATTAAGAAATATTTTACAGAGCAGCACATTTAAACAAATATTAAATTCGCACAATTGTTAATCGGTGTGCCATCTGGAAACATTTGAAAGTTTAGACTCTTAATTGCCTGAATCTCATAAATGTTCAAAATTGTTGCGTACTACAGGCTATATTGCATTTAGGACTTTTTTTTTTTTTTACTGTATAAATACATGTAATTAAAACGTGAGACAGGGACACTTTCCAGCAGCTGTTGTGAGAGCTGTAACCATCTTCCCTATTAATCTTCAAGGATTTGAAATATGTGTTGCTGAGCACCAGGGTCAATGACATGCTGCTACATTTGAATCCCACCATTTGACAAAGCATTGCATTCTGTTTCTAAAATTCTTTCATGCGACTGACAGCTACATCCATTTCTTCCCCAGGCCACTCTTTAAATTCCTTTGTACTTGTAGAAGCAAGTTTGCTGGCTCAAGAATTTTGTCTTAACTCTGCCTCTAAGACCTGTCAATGGCAAATTAGGACAAGAAATTCTAATTTATGTTTCAAAGGCACCTATGGTAGCATGAGAAACTATTTTTATTTACAATTTTTTTTTCCTCAAAAGTGTCAAATCAAAGACTATAATTATTATATATTTTTTGGGAAATGTCATCTTATATTGACTTCAGGGGGCAAGTGGTGGATAGGGTTAATCTGAGAAAAGTCAGTGAAATGTACAAAGGATTTCTGTTCATGGCAAATATTACTTGGAGAATTAACTACCTCTGTAAGAAAACAGAAATATTTGGGCTATCAGCTGCTCTCCTCCAAGATGTTTGAGCACAGAGATAGGAGATACCTCAGAGGGAGGGCAACTTCTTCTTGTGTGGAAGAGTTTCTCTTGTCCTGTGCCCTGAATGGTTTTGACCAAGTCAGTGAAAAGGAATTCAGAGATGGAGCATCTACTGGTTTTCAGTAGACAGTTCAACAATCTGGCATGAACTTTAACAACATTGCTCTCTTGCTTTGTCATTAAATTCTCCAAGTGCTATTTTTCCTATATCCCCTTGTTCCTCACCACAAATTACAGATGTTATTTTGACTTTCTTTATCCCTATTAATTCTCAAGTTATGGCCATCAACTATTGACACCTTTTGCAGACAACAAAACAGCTGGCAACATATGTGGTATAGACACCATTGTCTTGTTTCCAAATACTAGAACATATTTTATTAAAGTGGAGGCTTTTTTTCTAACATAATTTACAGATATTAAATAACTGTGATTATTATCCTAGGGAAGATATGTAGTTAGGAAGAGAAAGAAGTGACTCATGATGGCCCTTGTTGGTGTATTTGGAAGGGATCTTCGATGCACTCCTGTGCAGGGCCAACAGTTGTACTTTCATGATTATTATGGATATTCTCTGGATATTCTCTAGATATAACTCAAGATATCCTACCATTCTGTGATTCTGAGTTGGTAGCTGATGGGAAGGATTCCCTCTCCAAACATCAAGTAGCAAATTTTGGTATGTAAAGTCGCCAGAAGATACAAGAAATAGTGGCTGAATTTCCTTGCTCTTAATCCTATTTCTAAGAGGATCTCCAACGGAGGAAAGGAAAAACATGTTTGGACACAAGAAATCCTAGATGCTGGGGGGGGTACATGACCAGCAAAGGATTACTATGATATGAGAAAGGTATAATTTGCCCTCTTCCTTTTAGATAAGAATTAATATGAAATTATATAATTCTTCCTCTGCTTTTTTGTTTTCCTTTTTTTTTTCCCTTGAGTTTATATCCCTAGTACAAAAAAATAAACTATAAACTACTATGTAAGTACCAAGTAAGATTTCTCTTGCTGTCTACATTTAATTTCCAAAATGTCCCTTCCTATTATTTTTCAGTGGTAGAGCCCTGTGGGATCAGACACCTCCAGGAAAAAGCCCTTTGTTCAATGAGCACATGGAGAACACAGTCAGATGGGGCAACGGTGGACTTGCAAAATCAACTGTTTGTCCTGCCCTTTCATCCTGACAACTCTGATAAGACAACTCCTCTTAATCCCTTTTCTGCCCTCCTGCAGGTGTGAGGGATGGAGCAATGACCTCTGTTTCAAGAAAAGAGAAAGCAAATGCTGCTTTTTCAGATTATGATCCCAAAGAACCACTGTAAACTGAGACCTTCAGCATTTCTTCTTTATTATCACAATCTTATTTTTTTCCTTGAGCTTATCTGCTCTTGAAGGAACACGTATTTTCTTGAGGAGAGAGAATTTTAGACATAGAAGGGCACCTGCACCGGTTCTTATACAGACATTATTGGAAACATGCAGAAGAGGGAAAACTAGAGCTTTAAATCTGTATTTTTGTAACACAGCTGACGGAGCATAATGCAAGTAGGGCTTCCATACCTTTGGGTTATGAAATGAGAGACACAGGGCCTGAGTTATTAGTGTTAAAGAAAAAGAAAAGTGCTGGTTTAGCAGAAATGAAAAATTCTCACCAATTGGCTCATGCAGTCTTTCTATGAGTACAAAATCAGATCCACAAATACAGAACAAAGAAACAGATAATTTTAAATAGATGGTGGGGGGGAATTGTTCTTTAGACACAATTATATCATGATTTTAAAACTGTGTAGAGCACTGGCATTCAGAATTCCCATGTTTCTATTTCAAGGCATCAACCTAAGATCTGATTTCTTTGTACTTAATATTGGGGACCTTGTTTTGTCCTTTCTTTTCTGAATTTGGAAAGATTCCCGTGTCCCAAATTCAAGATCTGACCTATAGTCCAGTGTAATTTCTGGTGCTCTAGCATTTGAAAGAAAGGGTGATTTCATGTCTCTTATCCTGGAATAGAGGGAAAAAATATTCATTTTTACCAATCTCTACTGCTGCTTTCCTACATGACACTGGGCAAATCATTCCACCTTTTTTTTTTTTTTAGTATTTCTGTCTTTCAACCTTACAATTCTAATCTAAAATTATTAATTTCTTCGGTCCATTTCAACCCTTATCACTTCTGTCCTTTTACTTTTCTTTAAAACAAATGAAGACAAATAATTCTACAGAAATCAAAGAATCATAAAATATCCTAAGACAGAAGAGGCCCACTGGGAAGTCCAACTCCTGTTCTGACAAAGGAAGACATAGAATAAATCAATGTGGCATGAGAAAAATGCCTCAAAAAATGCAACAAAATGAGTTATTTTTAATCAGTTGCACAAGTGAAGCTGGGCTCGAATTAGGTCTGTGTTTTCAGCTGGTTCTTCTCATGTCCAAGAAGGTGCAAGCTCCAATTCAGGCTTGTGAAGGCTTGTAAAATTCAGAGATTCTCTTTATTCCAATGATTACCTGATATCAATAATGACTCAGATTACATTGAGTCTACTCTACCAACAGGTCATGCAATTTTACAAAACTCCAGGTCTGTAACATCCTTGCAATCTGTACCCCATCTGTCAAATTTTGACTGAAATTGGCTGACAGATGTTTTGCAATGCTGCTGCTTCTCTCCAGTCCCACCACATTCCTGCCCCAACATACCTTTGACACACACTATGATATGCAGAAAAGATAGTAAAGCAAAGCTGTTAAATTCCTCTTTGTGCCTATAATAAATCCAGATCAACATCTACAGCAGCCTGGTCTAGTGGAAGATGTCCCTGCCCACATCAGTGATGTTGGGAGATGATGTTTAAAGTCTCAAACCATGCTGTGGTTCTGTGATTGTCTGATTGAACAAGCTCGATATTGATTGGCCTGATATTCACTATTTATCCTCTTGTTTCTTACTGCTTCCCTTTGCATTTTTTTTATTAAATAGAAGAAATTGATTACCAACCCATTCTCCCTAAAACTTTCTTACACACAACCCACAAAATTTCTGTGTTAAAGCAATGTGAGAACAAGTTAAACCCTTTCTTCTTTAGCAATCAGGCTGAAGAAAGAGTTAAGGATATTTTCTGCACCTGGAAATTTTTTTTCAATAGTAGCAGAGATGAGCAGTCAGACAGAAGCCTTTGATCTTTCCATGCTGTGTCACAGCTTGTGCACAAAGGTATTTCATGTGTGGTTTGGGAGCGTTTGCCATTGCACTGGGAAAGATGGGGAGTGCCATGATAAAGAGCATAAACCATGCTNAAGAAAGAAAGAAAGAAAGAAAGAAAGAAAGAAAGAAAGAAAGAAAGGCATCTCAAGAGGCTCAGCCAACCTACCTAACATCTAAACCATCCCATGAACACACTAATCCCTTCCTTTGCATTGACTCCAGAAGCAGCCCCTGTTGCCACAGAGATCTTGAATGAGTGCTTCAAGTTGAGTGAGATGAATACAGATCTGTTGACTCAAACCAGGGTGGGAAAACAACCAGCTCAATAACATCTCGCAAAGGAAGGTGTCATTCCAGAGCTCACCAAGGTAAATCTAAATGACTTCTGATTTTAATGTGTTTTCCACAAAATTATGTGACTTGACCAGATTCGTACTTTCAGAGTATTTGTTTGCCCTTACATGTAATGCAGGTGGTCTGTTTTTCTTTTGTGACAGGAATGAAGTATAAATAATGGTTGCTGAACAGAGTTTATTAAGACATATTTTATATAAAACCTATTTTTGCTACGTATGGTGAGCTACCACATGATCACAACACTTTTCTTCAAAGTGTTTATCAGACTGTATTAGACAAACCAGGAGAGGCAAACCCCTGACAATGCAAGAAATTACAGTGGAAATCAAATTCAATGTTGTATCCCCCCCACCACTTTATCTGTAGGAGTGGAATCATTAGGAGGTCGAACAGGACTGCATGAAATCCTCTACTCTACTCCTTAATAGGAGACCAAGATGCAAGATTAGCTATATCCAAACCCTTTTGAAAGCTACTTATCTAATCTGCATTCAAAAACCACCAGTGATGGGCATTCTACCTATTCTCCTAGTTCTCAGAAAATATAATCCAGTACTTCACTTCCTATCACATTCCTTCTAGATGTTAGAAATATGCCATGTGAATATTTAAGGAAAAGTAAAGAAGGAAATAGAAAAACACAAGTTAATCAGGATTAATTTTTGTAATGCATTTCCTCCAATGGCCTTGCACTGAAAACACATGGCATGATTGCTTTTATATACTGTACTGGGTGGAGAGGACAGAAGAAGAAAAACTGGGCCAAGGACAGCTTTTTGCAACATAAAAATAGCCCAACTTTTAAATTTAATAGACTGGATTCTTCATATATTAGAAGCAAGTGAAAAAGAACTCTGAAAAAAATAAAAACAAACCAACCCTGTGACTCTCTCCTTTCTTCCCCTGCAGGGCTGAGGGATAATTGATTGTAAAGATTTTGGCATGTCTAGGACTGTTTCAGGACTCAATTTTGCTTTCCAAGGGCTTGCACAAGGGAGGAAATCCACACACAAAAGGGAGAAGAGATTTTTATATGGGTAGATTATTTTTAATAAGTAATAAATAGTAAGGAATAGTCCAGGAATTTGGAGGCCTGGAATAAATCCATGAAGGCAGAGAAGAGGAAAACTTTACAGGGCTGGGTAGAAAGAAGTGTTGATAGGTACAGGAATGGTGATAACTTTTTGTTTATACTGTTTTATCACCATCTAAATATCCCCCATATTTATACCCATAAGTATATGTGACCTGACATATAATTATGTAGAGTGACAGGAGATGAAGGATGGACATAGATATCAGCATGTGTGGATGTTTATAAACACATGAGTTTATATTGATATATATAGAAAACATACAATAACATATGTGATTAGAGGGGTAGAAAACTCCTACCCCTCAAAGTTGATTAGAGTGGTAGAAAACTTCTGCTTTGAGGAAAGGCAGAAAGAATTTGGACTGTTCAGCCTGGAGAAGAGAAGGCTTTGGAGTGACCTAACTGTGGCCATCCAGTACCTAAAGGGAGCCTGCAGAAAAGTTGGAGAGAGATTATTCACAAGGGCCTGGAGTGACAGGACAAGGGGGTATGGCTTCACCCAGAAAGAGAGTAGGTTCAGATTGATTATTAAGAAAAAATTCTTGGCTATGAGTGTGATGAGACCCTGGCACAGGTTGCCCAGAGAAGCTGTGGCTTCTCCAGGCCTGGAAATGTTCAAGGCCAGGTTGGATGTGGTCTGTGACAATGGAAAGTGTCCCTGCCTATGGGGGGGATGTTTCAGGTCCCTTCCAACTCAAACCATTCCATGATTCTAATATTACATTGTGGTTTTATTTCTTCCCTTTCAGGCTTCGCATAATTAATCAGTACTGAAATACTCAACATATATATTTATAAGGGCAGGATCTCAATGGAACACAGATATAGAGTATGGCTTAAACAGCTCTCTGGTTGTTCTTGTGTCACAGCATTAGAGGTTTTTGCAGCATTAATGAGCTCAGTTTTCTTCATCTTCTCTCTTGGCTTTGGTCTGATTGAAATCTATGAACATTATTGCACTCCTTAGACTCCTTAGAGTCATTTGAGTCTTGTCAAAGAAACAGGAGTAATTTCAACATCAATAATCCTTGTCATCAAGACCCCTTGCCAAAGAATAATGGATATAAACTGGGCAATACACCCAAATTCTCATAATACAAATCAGATATATTCGTAGGTGAAACAAAAGCTTCTCCCAGATTTTTTGCAGCCACTATTGCATCCATTTTTGAGGAAATTACAGCAGGAATCCCGACAGCCATTTATTTTTGCTTTCCTTTCAGGCCTTTCACAGTTAATAAACACTTAGCCTTTTCAAAATTAATTGCAGCACAATTTTCTGCACTATTTAGAGAGCCTTGAAAAAAGGAGTTGTCAAACAGACCCAATATGTCTCCAACTCGACAACCATATGACTTAGCCTTGTGTTTTAGCCATACGGATGAGGAAGGCAACTGTGATTACTCCTCGTGGAAAGGGGTGGGGGGGTGTGAGACAAGATTGCTAATGTCAGCCTGGCTTGTCAAGTGTAACCAAGACTGTGGTATTGCTGAGCTGTGCACCCAAGAGTGTGTCAAGGCTGGATAACTTCCATAAAATAGGACAGGCCGTCACGTGGTGCCTTGAGCCAGTGAGAGGGTTTGTGTGTATCCTACAGCAGATGTGCCCTGTTAAAGATAGTACCCAAAAATGGTCAGGTGCCAGCACGACGAGTCTGTGAGCAGATCATCCCAGCAGGAGCCAATTTCAGTGAAACAAGCTGGCAAGGCAGCAGGCTTGTCATGGATGCAAATGCCAGATTTGGCATCTGCAGGTTTGTGGCGTGGGGGAGAGGGGAGTAAGATCCAAGTTTCCACCACCAACTGGTGCCAGGGCTTCAAAGAAGAAATCTCTCAGATGTTTGGTCTGTGAAAAACATTGACTTGATTGCCTAAGTCTCATTTAAATAAAAGCAAGAAGGAAAAACAACAGCACCAAACAAAATCCCAAGCAGTAGCTAGTTTTAAACCAGGTGATCTCCTTTACACATTAGTTAAAAAAAATAACCTAGGATCCTGGTTTCTCTAAAGTCAAATTTTCAGCATGGCATCTGTTCATACTTGTACAAAACTATTCCCAGCCCAGGCAGTCCTGGAAAAAGAATTGTTATAATGTGAGGGCCCACAATGGGCAGTTCTTTGTAGTCTTTTCACTCTATCGAAGATAACTGAAATTTGTTCCAATAAACACAGAAACTCATGGCTACTGAGCCTGTTTGTCATTAAGAGTCTTCCATGGGAGTTTAAACTATCAAGTCTGACAATTGTGACAGAGAATGATGGAAAAATTTGTGTTGAGAACTTTCTGCTTTACCCAAAGCAGGTGTCATGTGGCATGTGCTTCAGGACACAAGGAAATTGCTTAAGGAGGAATTTTCAGGATTGTCTCCTCCCTTCAAGTTTTTGAAATATCTGTGACAGTAAAATATACACCTTGTACTCTGTGCATTCTACAACTCTGGCTGTCCTATCTCTGGAAGGTCTCAAGGTCTCAAGGTTGGATGGGGCTTGGACCAGCCTGGTCTGGTGGAAGTTGTTTCTGCCCATGGCAGAGGGATGGAATGAGATGATCTTTAAGGTCCCTTCCAATCCAAACCATTCTGGAATTCTATGATTCTACGACTGGAAAAAGCTTGCACTTTGCACCAAGAGGGAGCATCAAAGACTGCTGGGATGACTAATGGTTCCTATCACTAAAGAGATGTTTTCAGAGTCACCCCAGAGACAGATGGTTTGGAGTTTCACTTAGACTTTCATGGATGGTGAATGCAAACAACTTGCAGAACCGGCTTGCCAATATCACAAAAGCAATGCCAAACAAGCTGTTTATTCCATTGCCTGGAACCAGGAAATTCTGGTTTTCCTGACTTCAGGACAGTGAACAGTGGCCTAATTTTCAGGACAATATATCCTTTTATTACAGTCAGTTTGTTTTTGAGGCAGCAGACAGTGATAGCTTTTTCCAGTGTCTCAACTGGTAAAACACTGTTCATTGGAGATTTCTTTTCCCAGTAATCAGATTGACCAGGATTGAGTTGGTAAGGAGTTGAGTCCTCTACATAGGGTATCCCATATCTGTTTTGCCAGTTGTTATGTTTATCCTATAGTTTGAATCTATGTTAGAGAAAAAAAATCACTGAAATCACTGATATAAAAATAGGTCACACACGAATTTGTGACTCAGATGAGAAAAAAAGAGGAAAGGAGATTATCTGGAGTTATAGTGACTGAATTTATCTCTAACCACACAATTTTGAGTATTAGCTGAGAACCTGGACAATATGCTGGCAGATATGGCACAGGAATTACAGCTGATTTAGAAGAATTTTTGCCTGAAAGGGTGGTGGGGCCCTGGCACAGGTTGCCCTGAGAATTTGTGGCTGCCTCATCCCTGGAAGTGTTCAAGGCCAGGTTGGACGGGGCTTGGAGCAACCTGGGATAGAAGAAAGTGTCCTTGCCCATGGAAGGGAGTTGGAATGAGATGATCTTGAAGGTCCCTTACAACCCAAACCATTCCATGATTCTTTGAGTGAGTCTATGTTTCTCTTGTTACTTCATATTAACAAGGGGAAAAATAATGGGATGGCTTGTGAAGTAGCCAAAACTTGGTGGAATATGAACTGGAACTAATCCCCAGGAGGAGAGTGGTTCCCTTTCCCCCTGCCCTGCCAGACAAGCTCCAACCCCACACTCTGCCCAGGTTAATTCCTAATCATTTTCTTTCAATTCCTTGCCTCTTCTCTGCCTGTACCTGCAGAGCTGGTGGTGATAGAAAATGACAATATTTCAGTGGCTGTGTCACCTGTCCTGCCAGCACTGAGAATAGAGCAGCTCTGCTTCTCTGCTGGTGCTGAATCCCCCTGAGTGGGTGACATAACCAGAGGAAATCCATCCTCTGCTTTGCCTTGGTGCTGTGAGCTTTTGTGCCACCAAAGACAATCTGTATCCCCACCTGGGATAGTGGAAAGTGTCCCTGCCCATGGCAAGGGGGTGGAATAAAATAAGTTTTAATGTCTCTTCCAACCCAAACCATTCTCTGATTCTGTGATTTTATGATTTGAATTGTGGTTGCATCTGCCTTTAGCATAATTAAAACAGTGTTACTGTCTTGACAAACTTTATTACAGAAGACATATCCTGTATTAAGAAAAAACTTCTTTATCTGATATAGATTGAATAATTCCATATCCACAAAGAGTAGACAAAAAATTCTGTATTAAATGATTTTTTTATTCTATTTTATTTCAACACTATCCACAAGTTCTCCTGCTACAACCATTTTAGAGACTTTTTAGCCTGTCATGTTAAACACCACGGTTACAGTGGAAAAATTTCTTAAAGCAAAGCCAATTTGCCCAGGGAACTTATAGAGTATCTTTCAGAGAGATAAAAAACTATCTACACATGGTCATTGGCAACTTGCTTTGAGTGGCTTTACTTGAGCAAGAGGCTTAGGGCAGATGATCTCCTGAGGTGACTTCCAGCCTGTGATTCTGTGAAATTTCAGTTGATTTAAGAACTATTTTCATGAGAATAATTCATGACACAGTTCTTTGATACTATTTTTAAAAAAGAATTTAAAAACATCATCATCATGATCATGCCACCAGCTAATGCCAAATTTATCCTTTCATTGCAAAACTAAAAAGGTTAAAAAAAATCTGTTTTTTTGGAATTGGAATTGTTAACAATCTCTATAATACTAATGCATCAATTTTAAACAGATCAATCTTAAATTATCTAGTTACAGTTTAAACAAAAAAAATGTAAGTATATTTTTTCCCAGTAGATTTTAACTGAATTTCCTTTAAAATTTGGCAACTACATGTAGACTATCATACCAAGAAAAGCAGTAAATGAATTTGTAAATATGGTCTAGTGCACTTTGAAATCAATTTTCCATTGCGTTTCCTTCCTGCATTTGTTGTGTTCAGTTATGGCAGACCCTGGGGAGACACAGTTGTGAATATGGTGCCAAGAGAGATGAAAGCACAAGTTAGTTTCAAGTGTTACCAAATTGCTGTTAATTTTATAGGTATTCATGGATGTTGGGTCAAAGAGTTCATTGCAAAGCCCATCCTTAATTTTAAAAAGAGTTTTTAAATAACCACATTATTCCTTTGTAATGAAATACGTTGTTCCCATGTTCAACCTTTTAGGGCTTCTGATTTTTTTTCAATATCTGCCAAAATTTTCTAACTTAATTCTACTTTTTTTATTCAATTTAGATTATTTATCAAATGAAAAGCAGAAATTCACAGTGAGTGATTCTTCTTTTTGGTTGTATTTCAAGGGGAACTATACTGGAAAAGAAGGAAAAAACATGGGTTTGCCATCCAGTTTACTTCCAGAAATGGACACCTGGGAAATGTAATGATTTTATGTCCACATACAACAAATTTTTTCTTACATAAAAAGCCATGAAAAATTATTAATAACTGTGGCAATGAGCACATGACATTTGTCATAGATGCAGTTTCGAGCAATCCTTCTGAATATCTGCAGAAAATTATAGTTGGCAATGTGTCCCACGACATTTCTGGAACACACAAATTTCTGGAAATTGTGAGCCTTTGCAACAATCCTGTGTGTTTGGAGAGTTTTTTATGGCCTGTAAGGAAAAGAAACTGATTTATGTCTACTCTGCTCTATCCCACATGCACATGCATAAGTGCTCATCCAGGCTTGAACACAAACATTAAAAGAGCATTAGAAAAGCCACTGAAGTGAAGCATTGCAAAGCTAAGACATGCAAGACTTTGCCACCTGTGCAGATACACCTTTGTCATGGAGGTTGCCTCCTGGAAGCTTTAATTCCCTGATTGCCTATTCTTCTGCCAAAGATTCCATGCTCTAAGGACAGATGCTGCTCACCAAGTTAATCGTTAGTCAATATTTCATTTTACATCAATTACTCAAAATTATGTACAAAGTCTGTTCTGCATTGAAAAGTTATATATTAAAAAAATTACATAAAAATTATATATTGGCAATTGATATCTAATATTTGTGTGTGCACTAAGTGTATACAGATATTGAATTTTTTGCTATTCACCTTTAGCTTCCCTTCAAACAGTGAGATTTACACCTGAAAGAAATTTTGACTGATCATGTCTTTGTGCCATTTCAGGTTCATTTTGGTGCACTGAGGAGTGGATGAGACTCCTTCATCGTGCCAGAGAAATACCAGCAAACCTGAAGGTAAATTTACTTTTCGAACTATTTTTGAACCACTTTGCTGCACGTTATGATTAGGTGGCTAAATATCATCTTCCTGATTGTCCCCTTGTTCTAAACAAGCCAGAACACCTTATTCCAGGTGCACCTATTCCTTAAGGAAAGTTCCAGCACTAAAGAACACTTTGGATTATGTTAGCTGTTCAGCAAAATTTGCTGAATATCAACTAGATCAAGCAGTGAGGAAAAGCAGAGCCCAGAATCCATAATTTTCCCTTCCCACCTGATAAACCACGATATGTGTCTCTCCAGGTCTGCTTTACTTGTGGCTCTGCACGTGGTTACCCATGGCCTGTGTCAGAAAGAAAGTTGAGAGATTCCTTCTCTCCACCCTACACGGTTTAGATATATCTGGTTAAAGACTGCTGCAAGGGTATGGGAAGAGCAGATTTAAACCTTTCTCAGGCTGAAGCTGCCCTGCTACTCCAACTCTGAGATTCCCAGGACAATGTTTTAACCACGGGACCATTATGTAAAAGATGAGTGTTGGCAGCACCTCTCCTGGCAGGTGTGAAAACACTGCTCTCACTATCCGAGCCCAAAAGTTTGACCTAGAGGCCTAAGTCCAAAAGAAAGTTTCTTGCCTCGGGTACATCTTTCTCTGAATTCCCCAAAACCAAGGCACAGAGTGTGTTTCATGCCAGTCACTTCCCTCAACTGGCTCAGATGTTTTACCACTAAGTGGGTACGTGCCCTAAGGCCCTTAAGTTTTCCCAAGTTTTCTGAAGTCAAGCAGAATTAACTCTTGCTGCACATAAAATGTAGGCACCTCAATCTGCAAAGTGACTTCTGGAGAGACTGATTTAAAGGTGTGTGGATGCTGAGAATGTCAGCCCCAAATCCACTTCAGGATTTGGGGGATGCAGCCCATTCAAAGCCATTTATAGTCAAAAGAAGGATCTTCTTTGCATGGAACAAGTTTGGAGACAGACACATGACAAATATCTTTCTTTTTCTTATGAAGAAGGAGACCTAAATGTGAACCCTTGTTTCTTGAGAGAAGCACAGATAAATTAGGAATTCAAGCAGGATTATCCAGGTAGGCATCCAGAATCTGAATCAATCTACCTGCCTCATTTTTTCCTGCACACTGAAACTGGGAGGGACAGAAGAAGGGACATGGCTGTCATTGATCCATCCATGTGGAGGAAGAGATAATACTCTAAAAAATCAAGAGAGAGTCAGTGGAGAATTGTATTTCTCTGTGTATACAAAGAAGCACTCCCAACTACCCACCACATAATTTACCAGCACAGCTTTTCTACCAGAGGTGATTCTTCACACAAAATATAATTGAGTAGTGAATACTTTAGCTTTGCTGCAGAGAGCTTTGGATCCTAAAAGCCTACAGGCATTGACTGAAGAAGTTCCTGGAAGAGAAATTCATGGAGAGCTCTTAAAAATAAAATTACAAACCTGGTTCAGCACATATCCAGAACTCACTGGAGGCCGGAGGAGCATTTTGTGCTCTCTGTATGCACCCAGCTGCTGTCCTGTCCCAGAGATATTCACCCCCAGTTGTAGTCAGAGATGACCAATTTTTGTAGTCAGAGATGACCAAGAATTTACAACTAGGAAATCTATATGAGGTCCATGAGCTTTAAGAAATTAAAGTGGATTAAAAGTGTGTCATCTCTGCCTTCAATCATGCTGTCATACCAACAAATAGAGCAAGGAGGATCTTAAGATTCTACCAGTGACTGAAACTTATCCATTGCTCAAAGGTTTCGCAAAGGTGGAATAATTCTTTCAGGTTCCCTAAATTCAACTCTGGGAATAGGAAATTAGCAGAATTTTATGTAAAGTCTTTCTTTGGTTTGCTGTTCCTAAATGCAGAAATACAACCTCATTTGCTGTCAGGGCAAGAAGATCTTTCACAACCATGTCTTTTACATAATTTAGTTTTTAGTTTCAATACCTGTGAGATGTTTTGAAAACAAAACAAATAAAAACCTGCTGTAAATTATCTTAGAATCACAGAATAGTTTGGGTTGGAAGGGACCTAAAAGTTCCTCATTCCAACACCCCTCTGCCATGGGCTGGGACACTTTCCTCTATCCCATGTTGCTCCAAGCCCTGTCAAACCTGGCCTTGGACACTTCCAGGGATGAGGAAGCAACAGCTTCCCTGGACAACCTCCAAGGTCTCACCACCATTTTCTCCTTTATTATTTTCACCATTTTCTGTTTCGTTATTTTGATGTTTTGGAAAACAGATATAAAGTGCCAAGAACAAACAAAACAAAAAAAATCACTATTTGTTGTGTTGTATTGTAATGTATTATAATTATAATAATTATAATATTATTTTTCCAACCAGTTAGCCCACGTAACAACAACTACCCAAAGGCTGGGCTATCCTTCATCTCCAATGAGCAACCGTGTTGTGTGGTGGTGAAGAAATATTATAAAGATACACAAAAAAAACCTGTTCTCATTCACTTTTAAGAGAAGAGAAAAGGGAAAGAGAACAGTCATACTGAGTTCAAAAACTTCAGTTTTATACTCTGAGCCTTCATTGCCAGAGAAGAAGCAGCCAGGTCATCCTCTGAAATGACTGATACTCACAGCCAGCCAGTACAGCCAAAGAAGTAACCTGATTCAAAGACAGGGCTAAGCAAGACATAACACTCACAAGGGTTTTTTCCTGTCAAAAAGTTAAGAAAGAGGAAGAAAGGATTGTGTGTCATAAGGAGGTTCAACACTTCCTTTTGTGCAGTCAGTGGAAAATCTCCCACTTGCAGCCTTGATCTGAAAAACAACACAATATGACAAGTCTGATTGATAGATTCATCTCAGAGGTCCAGAATACACCTAAATTTATACAGAATAACAACAGTACCTAATTCTAAAAGCAGAGAAAGTACCAAAGAGTTGTAATGATCTTGTTTGACTTCAAAAAATTTATCATGAAATATCAAGTGCTTTACTTTAGATTTCTGGCTTAAATCTGTCTCAGAATATATAATTACAGATTGGTTTGGATTGGAAGAGACCTTAAGGATCATCTCATTCCAATCTCCTGCCATGGGCAGGGACACTTTCAAGAGACCAGGTTGCTCCATGTCCTGTCCAACCTGGCCCTGAGGATACTTCCAGGGATGGGTAAGAAGATGAACAGTCTTCACTAGATGTATATTTGCTGTCCTAGGCTACACAAAATGACATGTTAGACTCATTTCCAAGCAGATAAAAGGCACATCACTCCGCTGGTGCAGACTGGCACTCCTGGTGACAGTGCTCACAGAATGTACAGGGAAGAGGGATGAATATTTTGTGTGTGGACTTTTGCAGTCTCTGGACAGTCCCTCCAGGTCAGGACTGGGAGGCAATTTCACACTTTTCATTTTTTTTCTTCCCTCTTCTGTTCATGTGTCACACACAATCCCAGCTCTGCCTACCAAGAAAACAGAGGATTCTTCCTCCCTAAACAGGCACACCAAAGCTATGGGGATGTCATTGGAAGAAATTAAAAAGCATTAATGAATCACATTGTGTCACAAGAAGGGTCTTATTTTCCTTTCGTGCAGTCACTGAAAAAGTTCCTACACCTCCACTTAAGCCAAAAGACAAAGTACTAAACTGCAGTAGTTGGAATCCAACATAAGAGCCAGAGGCATGTGGAACTCAGCTATTTCCAACTGCACAAACCTGTACAAACATAGCTTTCATTTTTCTTTCTCCTAAAATTCCCTCATAGTTATCAGCTTCTAATTTCCTCCTAAAAATTCCCAGTAAAACTTAAAGAAACAAAGCACCACCTGGCTGTGTGCTGTAACCAGAGCTTTTGCACAGTTCTAATGTGAAATTTCCCTGCTCATTTTTGCTCAAGGGTCTGCAAACCTTTGCAATTACTTGTTTTGATGTCCAGTAATTTATAATAGAAGCTTATTAATTTATCTTTTTTTCCTATTAGAATGGCCAGTGACTTGCATTGTATTTAGCCTAAGGCATCCAGCACCGTCCCAAAGAAATCCTTGCTGTTATCCAGAAACTGGCTTATAACACTCTCAGAGGCAGTTTGGGTGCAGTCTCTCCCTTTTAGACAGTAAAAACATTTAGTTTTGGATGGCTGGATGATAGCAAGTGACATCAGAGCCAGCGAAAACATCCTGGCCCTGTTTCACCTGCAAGCACAGGAAGAGTGAGGAACAACCCCACAGTTCCTGCCTTCTCCACTGCCCAAAGAAAAATGCTCAGAAAATAATTTTAGAATACATATCAAACTTGAAGAGAGCTGGACTGAAATTACTTCCCTGAGGTTGCAGAGGGAGTCTAGGAAGGAGCCACTGGAGTTGTAATTCAATACCTCAACACAAGACTATCTCCCTTTTCAAAACTTTATTTATGTCTGTGAAGCAGTGGACTGGTCTTGAGCATTCATGTTTTTGGAAACTAAGGTTGTAGATAAGATCTCAGAGAACTTCCCTGTGACTATGTCCAGTTCCACTCTCCATCAATCCTTTCCTTCAGTGAACCACAGAGGAAGAGGGAAAAGTGCTAATTAAAGCTTTTCCAAATGCCAATGACTGAGCTGACTGCACCAGGTCCTCCATATAATGGAATTCCAGCATCATAATGAGTGCTCTCCCAACGAAGAAAACAGCTATGGTGGTAGTTTTGTGAGGGTGGTATGGATTTATCTGGGCTGGCTTTGTTCTATCTCAAAATAAAGTCTTCAATGGCATTTGGATACATGAAATTTTGCAATCTGATGATTTTTTAGTTTATCGTTAAGACTGAAGGTAAAATCTCAGTTATTCTAACCTCATTAAACTTTTTTCCCCTCCTTTTATTTTTGGTTTGTTTGTTTGTTTGTTTGTGTGATGCCAGTTCTCACATTGTCCCTTCTGCAGTCTCATTTTCCTTTGAGTCCCATGGGGATAAATAAGTTGTACTCCTCCCACCAGATGGTTGCTCTGCAAAGTGAAATGAAAGATTGTGCTGAGCATCCCTGCACATGTTGAGATTAAATATGGATTCATGGATTTCTGTTTTCTGTCCTCCCTTAACTTTTCTGTCTCCTCTCTAGGACCATGAAACAGTTACATGGGTCAGATATCCAATATGAGGTGGAGATAACATGTAGGAAAAGCACATTCAGCTATTCCAGAAGGAAAATCCAGGGCTTCAGGACTACCTGGGAAGCCAGTTTTTTCATAACTATCTTCCAGATCTTAAGATTGTTTTGGGTTGTTTGGGATATGGCTTGTTTGGGATTGTTTTGGGTTGCTTGGGGTGGTTGGGGGGAACTCTTCCCCATTTTCATTCCCTCTGGCTGTTTTCCAGGTTTACAGTCAGGTTCCTACACTATGCCAAGAGGATGGATGTAATCCCTCCGCTGCCTTGCACAACTGCAATTCTTCCCAAAGAACCAGGAAAACACAACTGAGTCCTCAGGAACTGGCAGAGGATGAAAGTGTTGCTGAGCCTACTTTGCTCAAAAGCTTTTTCTGAACATGCAGTGTCCATAAAAAGTGTTCTTGCTGTCCCACGTGCCAGAGACTCCAGAGGCTACACTGCACCTACCCTGGACAAAGGGCAAAATAACATGGAGATCACCATGACTTCAGCCAACCAACCTGAATTCAGCCCAAGGTTCCTATAAATTTTGTTTTCTTTCTGATGTGATGCTGTAATCCAATATAGAAACCAGAGCGTTCTTGGCTTTGTTGCTCTTTTAATCTCCATTCAGCCAGTGTGCTGAATAAACCAACCAGAACTGAAAGCATTGCTTATATAGTGGGAAAATATTTAAGGTGTTTGGATGCCTAAATTTCCCTACATTTCTGGCTCCACTCAAAACCAAACTATGGAAAAAATGCAAATTTACTACTGTGTTTAAACATATGAAGATAAATTTTATAGGGATCTACTTATCAATAGTTAATTTCTGTTGGCTTTCTATTCTATAGACAGTATATATAATACATATTAAAAATGTAATATTTATTGCTATTGAATTCTTCTTGATTTTAAAAGATAAGGGGAGATAGCTGGACAGTATGTCAGATACATTTGTAGTCCAAATTAAAAGAAGATTTTTTTTTTAAATAATAAGGTTATTTATTTAGGTGCTGAATTAAGAGCCTTTGTCAAGTAATCTATCTAATGTAAACAGGAAATTTCTGTTTAACATCCTTTTTCTGCTGAAGCAGGAGGAGGTAGGAAGGGATCTCTACAAGTCCTCTGGGTTTAGTGGGTGAAGCTCCTTTTACATGAGGTTTGCCCAGTTCTGAGCACTGGGTTGGGGTGAAGGAACTTTGCAGGATGAGTACAGTGGAAATGTCACAGATGTCAACATTTACTTGATTAGAAACACTTATTAATATCGTACAACCTTCCAGGTCCTAAAGGGACTACAAGAGGGCTGTTGGGAGACTTTGGATGAGGGCCTGGAGTGACAGAACAAAAAGGAATGGCTTTAAACTGGAAAAGAAGGGGCTTAGAGAGATATTAGAAAGAACTTCTTTATTCAGAAAAAGGTGGGGCCCCAGCACAGGTTGCCCAGTTGTGCCTTCCCCATCCCAGGTAGTGTCCAAGGCCAGGCTGGACTAGGCTTGGAGCAATCTGGTCTGGTGGAAGGTGTCCCTGCCCATGGAAGGGGTTGGAACAAGATTTTTAAGGTCCCTTCCACCCAAACCATTCTGTTCTTCTGTGATCCTTTGCACTAATAAGGTTTTATCTACTGAAACCTGCTCTGATCTCAAATACATCAATCACCAGAAGAGCCCCCAGTAAAGGATGAGGAACCCATCTTCAGAGCCCTTTACAGACACAGTTGTGCATTGTTCCACTCTTCCACAGCTGTGGAAACTGAGACACAGACCTGCGGCCAGACATAGCTGAAGATCATGGACTTGTCATCAACTATCAGCCAGAAAATCTTTGAGTTCTGACTATGTCATAAACAAAAATATCCCTGCCTTTATTCTCTAAATGATCCATTAATAAATTAAAATCAAGAAAATTAAAAAAAGAGAGAGAAAGATAAGAGCATGAAGGGAAAGAGATTTTTTTTCTATCAAATGATATCTGTATGGGTGGAATCAAAATATCTTCAAATAGCATAGGAAATGCACCCATTCCTATCACCTAGCTAAGCAACCCACTAGGGACAGCAAATCCCCCCTTAGCTGAATCCCAGAGCTCGTGGGCACGATATGTCTCCTGTGGGCTGTTGTAATCAGCCCTGTCAAATCCAAAATCTTTCCTCTCCTCCTCTCTCCCAGTTGCATTTCCTTCCTCCACCAATTGCTGAACAACAACAAAAAAAAGACAATTGCTGTAGAGCTGTATCAGAGATGCCAATCTAATTATTTTTTTTCTCTTTTTTTTTCTTTTCTTTTTTTGGACATTGCATCTCTGGAGGAGGGAGGGGGAGGACAGGGACTTGCAAAGGTGGGGGCAGCCGAAGAGGGAGAGGAGAGGGGGGAAGAAGAGAAAATATTTCCTTTGGCGATGCTGCTTCGCTTTTGAAAAGGGACTACTTTCCTCACTCCTTATCCCTCCTGACAAGTACAAGCACTTTGGGCCCTAACTGGATGTGAACATTGTCAGAAGGAATTTGGGCTAAAGGGAGGCATCTGCAGCTCTGCTCCGATCGCGCTCGGTGCCGGAGCCACTTTTGCCAATGTGGCAGGGTGGCTGGTGGGCAGACACCAGTACAGATGGGGACTTCACATACTGTATGCATCATGACCAACTATAAAAACAGTCACAACGCATCACTTCTTACCCGGCCAGCCTCCCTGGAACCTTCACTTCCAATTTGCATCTCGCTGACATTCCCAGCTTACAGTGAGCTTTTATGTTTAAGCATCGGTACAGTATTAATGCAGGGGAAAAGGGGTGGCTGGGCTACTGCAGCAAGGAATTAAACCTCTGATCTCAGCCAGACGTTGGAAGGGAGGAGCAATTCAAGGGGAATTGTGTAACTGGACTGTGGAAAAGGTGGGGGAAAGCAGGGGATGAGAGTCAGGAATATTTTTGTGAGCACACGGCAAGGGAGGGGGGGGCTCTGAAAAAGAGACATAGCAAGCAGGCACTCTCCCAAATTGTAATTTAATGCTTGGAATAATCCTATTGTGTCAGCTACTCACCGTCAAAGAACTGAGGATAAATATAACTTGAAAAAAAAAAAATTAAGGGGATGGCAATTTGAACAGCTTAATGTTTCTTCAAAGGCTAAGTGATGGAAAGAAGTGCTGAAGTAAATTGACAACTCGGAATTAACTGGGTGCTGGCACAGCTCAGGTAAAGGTTTGACGGTAACATGAGCTTTCCAAAGTGTTTCCAAACTGAAGTATTATGAAAAGGTAAATTATGTTTTGTATTCATGACTGAAAGCATTTTATTTTAAAGCACTGCCGATGCTGTCAAGGTGGAGATTCGAGCTTTATGTACAGTGCCTCTAGCCCTGTGATGTGAGTGAGGCAACATGACAGCTTGTAATAAGTAATTTTTATACAGTTGCATTTATCACTCAAGTAGGCTTGGCAATATTAAACACAGACCTTAAAATGCTGCAGAAGAGGAAGGACAGGGGCTGGAGGCCATGTATTCTCTGTGTGTGTTGTGTGTGTGTGTGCTCCTGCATGCCTGTGTGTTTGTAACTTCTTTCTATTTTTTTCTTTCTCCAGGCCCATTCCTGTTAATGTGGCACTTTTTAAGATATGCACCGAAATGTTTCCAAATTGTTAATACGCCACTAAAAGGTTACAAATGAAATGACCCCGTTTAGCCCAAAGGATGTTATTTTAGGCTTTAATGAATTAGACATTGCGACCATTTTCAGGCAAAAATCAATTGCCTCAATTAACAAATTTGCTCGAGACCAAATATTTACAAAATAAAGGCCCAGAAACCACATTCTTTGTTTCGTTTTCTCACTCCATACCCTGTTTCCTCATTAACATCTTCATTTCCATTGAAGTCTGAAGCATCAGCTCTTTCTCTGGGTTTGTGAAGGCCAAAGTGTTGACAATTTTCTTGTTCTTTAGAGCCTGCTCTTTTCTGTTTTAACAGGTTTTCTTCCTTTGTCATGAATATTTCAGGACAAGCTGAAAAGAAGTGAAGGATACCCCTTCCTTCTCATGGAAATAAAAGTATAGTCAAACACATCCTTTGTGGAAGAAAATTTTACTAAAAGAGAAGGCAATTTTATTTTTTGAGATTGCAGTGAGAAGGGAATTTTCTTCAATTCTTGGGATTTATAGGAAAAAGTGCCACTTGAGACTGAACCAAGGGGAACCAAGAATCTCCAAGCCAAATGTCAGCTCTTAAACCTGCTGTAGCAGAGCCCTGGGATATAGTCTGGTTTGCAAGGAGCTGCAAATTTCAGTGGATTCCAGTGAATTCAGCTATTTAATGCTGAAATAACGTCAGATTGAAAGCAACACAAAAAAAAAAAAAAAGAAAAAAGAAAAGAAAAGAAAAAAAGGACTTGTCTCTATTATTATTCATATGACCCAGATGAGAAAATTATGCATTTGCAGTGGGAGGTGTGTCTAACATGGGCACGGTGGCTGCCTCGGGCTGGGTGGGGAGAGGAGGACTTGCAGCTCAGAGGGTCTGGGTGTCTCCTCTATCAGACAGAGGAAAGATATTCTCAAAAGATTATTTTGAGTACTCCATGCCTATTCCAAGGTAAGAGAGAGTGACAAATACACCAAGGTGGTATTTGCCCCATCCCTAGAAGCGTTCAAGGCCAGGTTGGACACAGCTTGGAGCAACCTGGGATAGTGGAAGGTGTCCCTGCTCCTGGGAGGGTGTTGAAACTGGATGATCTTCCAGGTCCTTTCCAAGCCAAACCATTCTGTGATTCCATGATTTACCTTTTGCAGCAGTGCTGATTCATGAGTATCAACAGAATATAAGGAGAACAATGAAACAGTCAGTAAATATTAGAAGTGAACATACGTTAGATTTTAAAAACAAGCTCATTAACCTGCAAAAGAAACTAGATCTTCCTCATAAGTCTCCACAATCAGTTTGATTAGGACTTTCAAGGTTTGTTTTGCATTTTTTGATTATTTTAATTTGAAGATTAAAATTAAGGCTATTTTTTCCCCCAGGAAAGTATGGCTAATATAGGTCTGTTGCGAAGTTATGCTGCTTTTTCTTTTCCTCTGACAATTGCTACCAAAAAAATTATTGCTGTTCAGTAAAAAAAAATACTTCAGTTTTCTGCTTCATATTATGAACAGGAGATTAGGTACTAAAGCTTAGTTGTGGCTAGATGTTAGGAAAAAAATTTAGTTAAACCAGAAAAGGTTGCAGTCTTCAGTAGTTCATATTTTAAAAAATAAATTAAATTAACGTCCAGCCAGAAATTACAGAGGTACATTTGATTTTTCTTGGAAGAGCAACAGACTAAGTGACCTCATCCAGTAGTCCATGGTCTGAGACTGGCCTTCAGCAGAGGAGGCTTTCAAAATCTTTAGACATTTTTGGAAAATGAAGCTACTTGTGACATAATTTTGACAAAACTGAAGAGACCTTGAGGTCGAAGCTTATTTTATTGATCTTAAGATATCTACAATACACGGAGTCACACCTTATTGGGATCCCTTAATAGAAAGCAGAGAGAAACACAAAATTTTAAGGTACAAATAAGGTACCTACTGAAATGTTTGCCTTTGGCCAGGTACATCTCATCCCAGTCATGTAACAGATGCCATTAATACAGTCCTACAGATCATAAAATCATGGAATGGTTGGGTTGGAAAGGAGCTTAAAGATCATCTCATTCCAACCCCCTGCCATGGGCAGGGACAATTTCCACCATCCCAGGTTGCTCCAAGCCCTGTCCAGCCTGGCCTTGGACACTTCCAGGGATCCAGGGGCAGCCACAGCTTCTCTGGTCACCCTGTGCCAGGGCCTCACCACCCTCACAGGGAGGAATTTCTTACTAATATCCCATCTAAACCTACTCTCTGTCAGTTTGAAGCCATTCCCCCTCATCCTATCACCCCAGACCCTTGTAAAATGTCTTTCCTCATCATTCTTGTAGGTTCCCTTCAGGTACTAGAAGGAAGCAATTAGGTCACCCCAAACCTTCTCTTTTCCAGGATGAACAATCCCAATTATCCCAGCCTGTCTCCATAGCAAAGCTGCTTCACCCCCTGATCATCTCAGTGGCCTCTCCTGGCCTTGCTCCAACAGCTCCATGTCCTTCCTGTGCTGGGGATTCCAGAGCTGGAGACAGGACTCCAGCTCTGGTTTAGCTGAGAATAAGCTGACAAAGAGCAGGAATGGGGTTTAACGCGGTCATAAATGTTGGGAGGTTGGATGCTAAGAATATGGGAGATGCACGTGGAGAATGTACTTTTGTGATGAATCTTTTATACCTGTGCCATCCTTGGATAATTCCTGGAGAGACTCTTGATACTGCTGTGGCTCTGACATGCTGTGTGGCAGCTCCTCCTATCTCGTATCTCTTACAGCCTGACAGTTAAGAGCTAAGCAACAATAAAAGTGATAAATTCAATCTTGCACATTAGAATCAAATCTGTTGTTATCTCAGACCCTCCGAGCCCCAAGTTGGGTGCCAAGAAGAGCTGTTGTGGTTTCTCTCAAGCAAAGAACATCTCATGAACATTGTTGGATCACGTGGATTTATTGCACAACCTATGAACAAACTCTGATTGTTCTTGACCTAACCCTTTTGGCTGTACATCAGTATTTACACTACAAACATAAAATAATACATTTTTGCTTTGATCCCATGCACTATATCCACAATTTGAGCTCCATTTCTATTGATTGTGTGTAGTCATGTTGTATCTTCTTGTTCAACCAATACATCCAATGATGTAAATATTACTTAAATAGTCCATGCAGTTTGTGTTCCAGGTGAATTCATACAGCTATCCTTGTAGAAAACCTTGCACACCTGGAGGTTAACATCTGTCTTAACAGAAAATTCATTTCATTTGGCTCACAAGACCCTGTCATTGTAATAAATGAATTATGAAAAATGTGTGTTGGTAATCATATGCACAAAAACCTGCAAGAGATTCTCAGCCATGGAGGATGGGAACAGTGTTCAGCTGTTCATACCATAGACCTCTGCAGTGAAAATACCTCCAAATCAGCTAGCATAAAGAATTTTCTATTTTTAATTAAAAAAATGTCACATTTAGAGAAGTTTACTTGATAAGAATTTAAGGAATATCTGTATTGAACCCAGACACCATATCTTTTCTCCTTTAATCTCCTAGGGGGCTAAAGACAGTCAGACCATCTTGTAGCTCTGCAGTACAGACCTCTGCACCATGAATCCAACTCATCCTATGTCAGAGCTCTGTTAAATTGCACAAAACTGTGGTTTATGCAGAAATAATCATGGCAAAAGAAGTCACAGGGTTTAAAATTATTGTCCTGAAAGTACACAACAGGAGGAGCACCTGAAAATCACAAGGTTGGTTTGGCCACTAGTCCTTTTGCTGAAACCACCAGTCAGATGGCAGTGCATCCATTTCTAGTGGTTCCCCTGTGTAAAAGGAACCTATAACCTTTCCAGAAAAAGAAACTTGGGTTATTTCATATGTGACATGGAACAATCTATGCTTAATATAGGAAAATTTAACTGTGCTTGATTTCAAAATGGGTTGAATACTCTCACCAAAAAAATTCCTCTTCAATTCTCCATAAAAAAAGATTTTTTTACAGTATTTTCAAGCATTGAATAAGAAATGCCCACGACGAGGTTGGGATGAGATGAGTTTTAAGGTCTTTAATGTCATAAAGTCCGTTTCAACTCAAACCATTCCACAATTCTACAAAATTAACTCATGGTGAAAGATTAAGAGGTATTTTGTTAATGCAGAGGTGCATGAATAATGACCAAGAAAAAAATACTTTTTTAATACATTAAAAAAAAAAAGAAAAAAGAAAGAAACACCTCAGGAAATGGCCTGTGTGAGACACGTGTGCGACTCATACACTCATGTGTAAGTAGTTTTACTGAGAGAACAAAGGATGTTCCTGGACATTCCCATTACATTACAAAGCTGGTGTTCCAAGAATAATATGCCTGAGAATAAAACAATAATTATAAAACCACAAATGAAATCAAAGCAGTGCTGCTGAAAGCCTTAAGCAGCACAGGTTTACGAGGCATGTAAATATAGCAGCTTGGATAAAGATGTAAACCCTTACACTGCACCCTTTAAAATCTCACACTTCAGAAGCCAGTGGAAATACATTGGACTGAAAATGTGGGCAGATAATCACAGGATCTCTGGTAAAAAATGCTGTTCATTTTCTTTTAAAGCTGTGTGAATACATGCAAGCTCAAATTAAGGAGAGCAGATAACCAACTGCACGCTAGAGATGAGCAGGCTGCTCAAAGCCACCACATAATCGGTGAAGCTTTAAAAAAAGGAAGAAAACAGCTTGAGGCCTTTTCTCCCTCTTCCTCTAGAATGTGACATCATTGTATATGACACAACACCTTGGAAGGAACCATATGGGGGAATGCAGACATGTTGCTAACTAAATGTGAGCTCCTTCATGATGAAAAAATCTTGTTGCTGGCCAAAGCCTGGATGGTCTCAGAAAAAGCACAGTTTGTGCAGTGGAAGTGACAGTTCTACTTCAAGGACGTTTTTCATGTCTAATGCCCTTTCTGTGCAGGATTTAGAAAGGCATATCAGGAATATAACACTGGGTTTTATCCAGATCTAATCAAAAATGGTTGATTTAACTCAGCACCTGAAAATAAGTGAGATGCACCAACATAGTTTTTTGCTTGACTGTTTACAGAACTGAATTTTAGATCTCTAAACTCATTATTTGCTGTTAGCTATTCCACTGATTTAAGGAATATATATATCCTATCCCTACCTTGTAATATCTCTTTAGGTTGATCTTTGTATGTTTTTTGGGTTTTTTTCATTAATTCTTAATTCCTCTAAATTGTAAAATCACAGAAAGTTTTGGGTTGGAAGAGATGTTAAAGCTAATCTCATTCCACACCCTGCCATGAGCAGGAGCACCTTCCACTATCCCAGGTTGCTCCAAGTCCTGTCCATCCTGGCCTTGAACACTTCCAGGGCTGGGGCAGCCACAGCTTCTCTGGGCAACCTGTCAGTTCCTGTGGACCTTACAGCAGTTTTGGATTAGAATTTATAACTAAAAGCTCAATTTTTAAAAAATTTCATTATAATCATTGTCATCAGTAGCAGTAACAGCACTAGTTGTATTAACAGCAGCAATAGCAATAATTGTAGCACCAGTGAATTTAACTGAATGCAATGTAAACTGACAATAATTATTTTTTAGTGCTGCTCAGGTTGTTCAGTTATTGTCTCTGAGCATATGAATAAAACCTCTCACCTTTAACACTGAACTTTCATCGTGAATATCCACATTCACTGACACAGCAACTGGTTTCAAAGTTGTCTCACATGACCTCAGCAGAACAGGTGACCCAGACAGCTTTAGATTGTTAATAGATGAGAAAAGGGTAGAATTGAAATGAGAAGCTGCCTGAACAAGTTGGGGGTTTTTTGTGCATTAAAAATTTCAAGAACTGCAGTTTAAAGTTAAAAGAATTTCCCATGGAACACAGCATTTGCATTTCTGTGAGCCCATCCAGGTAATGGGATGGGAATCAGGAATTTCTCAGAGTTCCACTATCTCATCTTTAGTCCTTAAATGGAAAAAGATGATGGACCCCAATTCAGAAATCTTTCACATTCATCTTGGTTTAAAATGCCACAGAAACCCATGTATATAGTTGGAACTACATAGAAAAAATTAGATATTTTACTTTTTCTCTTCATTAGAGACTGAAATTTATACTTAATTTTAATGATCTCTCTCATGAAAATGACTCATGAAACCACCTAACCATGTGCTTGATTTTTATTTAAGCCTGTGATTAAATTCCATAGAAATTAGTCAAATTTAAGCTTTCCTTTAGGATTTACAATGAGTTTAGGTGCACTCTTGGTTAGCTACCTTGTCCTGTATGATTTTTGGTAAGTTTTGATGGTTTGGGATTCAGATGAAAGATATTGTTCTTTCACTTCACAATTTGATCATGAGACAGGACACCCAAAAAGGAAAAAAAAAAAAAAAAAATCAACTGGAACTTGCAACCAGAAGATTTTTTTTCTTTTATTTAGGCTTTTACATGCAAAACTACTTATATTTTCACTCCCCCATGTAAGCCTGATGTATTCAGACTAACACAGCTCCAACAACTGCAGGCTAACTCCATCTCTGGGGTAAATGCATGGCCTGGAGGGATATATTTGATTCATAATGGCTATGGCTGAATTACAGTGAGTGCTGGAGTGTTATTTATGTTATATCTGAAAGTTCATTGAAATTATTTAGATCCTGATCCCTCAAAGGAGAGAAGTACAACACAAGTTAGATTTATGTGGCCAAGTCCAGGTGAGTGATCCACAAGCTCTGCCTCAAAGCAAAGGTCCCTCCACTTGCACCAGGAATTTTCTGGGCATGTTCAAAGGCCTTGTCTGCCAGCACAGGAATTTACTCTGCAAACCATTTCCCTTTAACTGGGACTCACATCTAAGCATAGCTGAGATTTACAAACTGGGTAATAGCAGATCTATATCCCAGATCTTTTGGGCAAGATATTTGCAAACCACTTAGAGCCCTTCACCTGGGAATGGAAAGCCTGGCCTGGTCAAAATGAATTCCTTACATTTCCTGGAAGTGTGGCTTGATCCGTGGGCACTCCTGGGCTCCCATTCCGTGTGCTAAGGGCACAGGAAGGAACTGGAGGTTGGGAAAACAGGAGGAGAAAGAATTGTAAGAAATCAGGGGCTTTCCATTGCATTTATATCTTCAGTTACTCTGCAGAAGGAGGTGAAAAATCACTGGGGCCGGGAAAAAAAACCATTGTATTTATCATGATTCAGGAGTTAACCCACATAGAAAAATCTCATCTTCTATTCAGGTACATGCAATATAATTTAGGAGA
Organism: Trochalopteron elliotii; assembly: GCA_024734555.1. Classification (NCBI taxonomy): domain Eukaryota; kingdom Metazoa; phylum Chordata; class Aves; order Passeriformes; family Leiothrichidae; genus Trochalopteron; species Trochalopteron elliotii. Next base: position 698,892 of record JANPWX010006184.1, read on the forward strand.
AAACAATGATTAAATGAAGTAAAATCCATTACAAAATACAATGAAAATCAGATTTTAGAGTTAGAAAACTTTCCTTCAGTTGAAAGTGCCACTAAAGAAAATTAACTTGAAAATCATAATGTTTTCCTTCATAAAATTCCAAAGCAGAATTTTGAAAATTTTATTTACATAATATCTCATTTTATGTTTCTTTCATTTCCTTACTTATTTTCTTCTTAATTTGTATTAATATATTTATATATTTTATATTGCATGTTCTTTTTCTTAATTTATATCACTATTAAAAGCCTGTAACTTAAAATGAAATTGGAAATTAAGTTTTAGAAACAATTGACTCTCATTCTTCTTTCCCTGTCATGTGTCCTATGGACAAATGGGATGATCCACTGTGATAGCTTTCAGCCTTACCCATTCTCTGAAAAAATCCTAAAAGTAATATTTTGTGATCTTAATGTGAAGACTTTCTGAATTGTTAAAATTTTAAATTGTCCACTGGAATATCCAACTGCAAGATAATTTCTGAAACATTAATTTATCCAGCATTAGGACCATCATTGTCATTAGAAAGTAAAGTTAGATATGCAATCAGAAACTGGGACTGCACTGGGCTTAACGTTGCCAGTCATTATCTGGGAGAGTTCAGAAATGAAAAGAGAAAAGTGTTAGAATGAAAATTAGGATACAGAGCAGGTAAATCACTCAGCCTGATATTGCTTCATTTTGAATGTGCCAGGCAGAGCACATTTGCAAAGAATATAGCTGCAAAAATTCACCCTGTATCATCAGATAAAGGGTCTTGGGAGAGGAATACTCTCCAAAATGAAAGCTGAAACTGTGATTCCTGTATCTGTGCTCTGGAATTTATTAAAATTGCCTAAAATTCATAGGAGCGAAGATCTGAAAGAGATCCTGTCCCCAGATCAACAGCTGCAATCTCCTGCTCTGCTGGTGAATTATAGTACCTGACACCTTTTCTAAACAGGTCTTGCATTTAAATATATGATTATATATCTGCTTTTCTTGAGCTTATAGAGGGGAAGCTGTTCTAAGTTTCATTTCTAGTTAGAAACCTACTAAGGAATCCCAGCACACTTGTATTCCTATGGTTAAGAATTAAGCATGCATTTTTCACATTTAAGTCCAAAAAAGGCTGTTGAAAGACTGTTTTTAGGAGGAAAAAAGATCACATTTAGGGGCTGACATAAGAACTTGAAGCCTCAGGGGGTGTATTTTCAAATGGTTAAACGCAAACCTCTGCTGAAGGGAGATGTGACAAGGTGAAGGAAAGGGATGGGGATGGTGGGGACTTATGAGCTCAAATCTGCTTTAGCTTGAGAGTTTCTGCTTTGTGCTCTGCTGGATAATGCAGATGCATTTCAGCACATTTCCAGATGTGTGAAATACATCTGGAATACATGGGGAGCCACGCATTGTCGTTGTCCACACTCAGGAGTGTGGATGACAAGGCCAACATAAAAGATGTTTGATTTATGTAGGTGTGACTGTGCCTTTGTTAACACACCTCCCACGACACAAGGCTTGCTATGAGCCGGCTCTTTGGGAAAGAGAATGGGAAATTTACTCCAAGTTTCCAGAGAATCCAGTCAGTGTGAGCCGCATGTATAGCAAATAACTATTTTAGTGCAATATAAATATTATATTGAAATATAGTATACATCAATATTAATATAAAATGTTGCTTCAGTACACACATTAGACTCAATTAATTAAATTAACTGGAATACGTTTACTACAAGACGTGGATTTGGCAAGTTATCACTGGGGCTTCTAACTTTGACTTCCCCCCTTTTCCATGCAAACACCTGACAAGGAGAATAGTAGGATGTGTTACATGCCAACCTCTTGTCTTTGAGAGGGTTAATGCCACTTTCTTTCTCCTTCCTTGCTTTTACCCTCTGCTGCCTAAAAAGAACACCCAGGTTCAATGAGTGACAAATCATTACCGACCGTACAGTGTAATTAAAAAGCACAGCCATTGATCAGCTATGAGCTGAACCTGAGACAAAAAAGTGAGAGACCCAGAATAGCTGGCAAAACTTCTCATTGAATCTGTCTGAAATGGAAGATGTTCTCCCTGGAGGCATGGAGCGTGGCCCATTGTGCATTTCCATTAGAGATACACACTGACTCTGAGCATGCCATTGATGTTGGCCTATTTATGAAAGGCTGTTGAAAGAGGTTTCAGAGTTAATTGAAAAGAGCTGTTTCTGAAGTAAGGTAACTTCAAACAACACGGCTCTGAAATGTGTTTTAATGGACTGGAAATCAGTGAATTTTCCATAGTGCACATGAAATAGAAATGGATGGCATCAACTGAAAGCTGCGTTGCCATTTGGTGGGATTCCTTTCATTATTGTTATTATTGCTGTTACTGTTATTGCTACCAGTATCACTCACTGTCACTGTCTCTATTAACACCTTTTTTAACTAGAGTTGCTCAATTGCCAGTGATAAAACAGCTTTGGTCTTCATTGATTAGGGGATCATTTTCTAGGATCTGCCAAAATATTCTTTACAAGTCCTTTCTCCACACATTTATAACACAGGCTGCCTGCAGAAACTGCCAGGCTTGAGCCACAGAAAACAGAAGGAAAAGCACTTTCAGTTGTCAGGTAGAAGTAGGTTCCAAAGCCCTCCTTTACCAAGGTATGCTGTGTTTAAAATGTGTTTATTCTTAATGATATTTCTATTTTAAAATTAAAGCATATGCCTAAATTCAGGCATCCATTTACTCAGGCATTTGTTTAGTCTCTACCCTGAGCTGAGGTCTTGCACATAAGTTTGTATTTAAGTTCATGCTTAAATAAAAACCTTTTCAGCAAAACATGCACCTGAATTTCATAAAGAGTAGCTGAGTATATGTTTAAGTCTCAGTTTGTGATTAAATACTTTTTTCAGCTGAAAACAACATACTTTTAAATTCTTTTTTTTAAAGCTTGGAAATGTGTAGTAAAAATAGAAATGATTGAGCTAAATGTATGCCTTCCCTTCAATTTTATTTTGAAGGAATTTAGAGTGAGCAAGAAGGAAAGTAATTCCTTGCCCTTGGATGGAGTGAGTCTGGACAACTCAATGCTATTCAGGCAGAAAGGAACAAGATCATATTTTGAGAAACTTCCTCAGACTGATTAATACCCAATACCTTGAAAAAACTCCAAAACTCCTGTGAATTGCAGGGTAAAGATGAGAGCAAAGTAACTCAGTGTAGCATAAGCAATAATCAACTTCTGACACTGAGCTTGAATGATAATGAGTGTTTTACACCTTCATTCTACTCTTAATCCTCTAAGTAATTCACAAGTTCTGTTGAAAACCTCCCATGTTCCATTAAAAGAGATGACCTCACAGACATTAATTAACTTAATCTCACAAAACTCATTTAAAGTACGGAAGAGCTGTTGTCCTCATTTTTAAATAAGGAGTGAAACACAAGGATAGTAATGACTTGATACAAAACCTACCAAAATCAGCAGAAATATTTAAATCACAGCCTTGCACAGTGCTACCTTCACTCATTATTATTTTAAGTTTTAAGGCTGCTGGGTAAAGAAGGAAAAAAAAAGTAAAAATCCTGAAATACCCTTAGGGCACAAAAAAGAACAGTACAAGGAAAACCCAGAAAAATTACTTCAGTTTAAAATAACTAGAAATCTCATTTTTTAGGGCTGTCATGACATTTTGGCATCTGCAGTGATTTTTGAAAATTTGTGGCTGATAATCATGGATTAACATGTGCTCATCTTATCTTTGAAGTTGCTGAGGGTACTTACATGCACAGATTAAGAGTGTGCTACTTGTTCTGCAGAACAGGCAGTCAAAAAAAAGGACAGGGATGAAGGCTGGGGTTGGAATATGAATTTGAGGACAATGTAACTCCTCACTTCAGTAGATTAACAGTCTGGATTTTCTGAGGCATTGAATATTGAGTAGAGAGGTTTATTTTTACTGTCACTCCAACATGTATAACTGGAGTATAAAGATTCTCTCTGGGATAGAGAATTAGGCACTGACACCGGGAGGACTAACAGCCAACATGGTTATCTAATGCAGAGGAAAGAGGAGATACTGGAAGAAAAAAGGAAAACCAGAAGAGAAAACATTAATTTCAGCATCCAAGACACATATTAGGATTAGGACACAATTAGGATTAAATCTTGCCAGGAAATCAGGATTCACAGCCTGAGAATTGAGGCAGATTTGAGCTGAGAGCAGATTCTAGTTGTCAAAGGTATTCATTTGAGAAAAGGGACATTTGGGTCATTCAGATGTGGAGCTCAAACTTACATTTCCCCTCTTCAGGAGAAATGTTCTAACCACTAAAAAAAGTGGGATTGTTTCCTGGTGTTCCAGTCAAAACCCAATTTTGAGTATATAAAATTTCCCAGCTGTGAGTCCAGAGAGTGAGGAATAAAAGAACTTAACTCCAGCATCTGGAAGAGAACACATCCTTATTCTACTTCTTCCTTCTGGAATATTTTGGGTTGGATTAATCTGGCCAAACATACAGTCTTAGTTTAGTTGTCACCTAGAAATGAGATTTCCCTTCTATTGATTATACAGGGAGGTGAGTATGACAAATGCAGGTGTACAGCATTTTAGTGTAGGCTCTCAGGGTTTGATTCAGCTGCCCAAATTATGGGTCCTTGATCTCATTCCAAATAATAAATGAGAATCCTCCATGCTCTGATGATGCTGAATATATGATATTCAACTTCCACAGAGTTCTGGAGAAGAAATTGTGATTAAGTTCCTCTGGAAAGCAACTCTTCACCTTAAAAAATTGGTTGTCATAGCTGTAATTTTTCCAGTGAGACTTTGTTTGCACAGAATTTTGATTTCATCATTTTGTTTCTTTTCTGGATTCTCTGAATGTTGTTGAGATATGATGCCTGTGCTATAAGAAAGAAGAAGGAAAAAAAATATTAAATGGTGACCTTGGACTTATATGCAAATATTTACTGCACAAATTCAGCAGCAACTTTTGCAAACAGGTCGATTGATTTCTTTTGGAACTAATTAATTATAAGCAGCCCAGACACAATCCAGATAAACCTACAAGACCATCCTCTTTGGAAAACACCTGCCACACATTTAGTAAACAAGAGGATGATAAAATGCAGTTTTGGGATCATAGAATCATGGAATGGTTTGGATTGGAGGTGACCTTAAAGGACATCCAATTCCAAGTGCCTGCCATGGGCTGGGACACCTTCCACTATCCCAGGTTGCTCCAAGCCCCATCCAACCTGGCCTTGGACACTTCCAGTGATCCAGGGGCAGCCACAGCTTCTCTGGGAAATCTGGGATGTCACCCTCCAACCTCTCAAGGAACAGTTCATGCCAATGACAATGTCAAGGTTGGGAACCTGGATGTCCAGCTTTATAAAGTTCTCATTAAGATATTGCAACATAGTTCAGGAGGTAGATGGCTGCAATCTGAGATGAACTATGCTTTGTCAGAGTTTAATTTCAGGTAAAAATTCAGACTGAATGTCACCTAGTCATTTAATTGAACCAGAAATTAATTCCCTAGGGTCAGCTGAGATCGAAACATAAACCTGACTATAATCAGCATAACAATGTTAGCTAAAATTATGCCTCTGAATGATAGCACCTAATAGCAGTGTAGGGCAAAGCTTCCCTAAAGAGGTATTAGAAAAATGTGCTGCCTTGTCTATAGCCTTTGATATTGGGCCAGCTGTTGTTTGCATATTTCAAAGTGAACTCTAAGACCATCTGATTTTCATACAAGTACCTGTCTATAACCTTCAGATTTCATTATCCTTCTTGAGCAAACCAAAAAAATTGACAAAAAAAAAGGATTTTAAAAATATAAATGGATGGAGCTTTGAGGAACCTGGTTTGGTGGAAGGTGTCCCTGCACATGGCACAGGGGTTGGAACCAGATTGTCTTTAAGGTTCTTTCCAACTCAAACCATGTCATTATTCTATGATTCTATAAATACAGAATCAAGTCTTTACCTCCGTCCCATGTTTTTTGGAAACATATGGTATTAGGTTTACCTTCAAAAATAGTTTATTAAAAGGCAACACAGAGAGGTTGTGCTCTAACATTTCTGTAATCATCATCAGGCTTTTTCACCTTCCCTTGAAACTTCTTCTGTGGCCTACTGTAGAGCACAAGCCAGCAGACTGCTGATCTCCCACAGCAGACTCTGAACTGGTCAAACAAAGCAATTTTTAATGGATAATTATTTAATCAATGCAAGAAAACTGATTTTTCTTTCACCTTTAAAATAAAGATCTTAAAATTTGCCTCAAGTAAGATTTATGATATCTACATGTAAAAACATGCACTTAGCATCTGTAGATGTTATGTTTGGGCATGAACCCATTTTTTTAGCATCATATCTTTTTCCATCTCTTTTCTGAAGAAAACAGAGACCATATGCAAAGCATAAATTTCTGTTGGTGAAAATACAACTGAAGCCTTATTTGCACGTTGCTCAGTTAAATATTTATTTAGAGTGCATCTGTTGAAAGATCCATTTCCAAAAGGCTCAGGGATGTTCCATGCAGAGAGAGCTGTGTTCTTCAAAGGAACACCTGAGTCTGGCTTAAAATTGGTATTACAGAGTCCTCCTTCCTTTGAGATATGAGGCTGTCAGGAGCCTCAGCTGTGACCTTTCTTCACCAGACATTTCCAATTCTGATGGTATTTTAGATATTTCACTTGAGATAAACCCTCCTCTGTTATCTTTCCCTATTGGCAACAGAGATGGCCACAGTGATTCAGGGCTCTGAGCAACCTGGTCTAGTGGAAGGTGTCCCTGCTTTATGGCAGCAGGATTGGGAACCTGCATGAGATTTAAAAGTTCTTTCCCTCCCAAACTATTCCCTGATTCTGTAAATAATCTGACTTTTGAAATATGATTGTCCACTTAGAAATCAGGAATGCTGTAAACTGAGAAATGAGCTTGAAGTAGGGGAGAGAAACAGATGTAAATAAATACTACAGATTAAACCATGCAAATCAAAATAAAAGTGCTTGCGTTATTGCAGAAAAAAATTACTGTTAGCTATCACAGAACTTGGGGGAGATAGTGCAATATTTTGAGGAATCTTAACACCAGAGAAGGGCAAAATATATATAAATCAGCTTTATAAATAATGGTTGCATTTCTATTGTGTGTAAGCCTTTATGTTTCAATTCACTGGTGCACATTCTGTTATACAAATAGAAATACTAATGAGAGTGTTTGCCTCTGACTAACTGCAATTTTCCTTCAGCTGTTGAATTTCTGTGAAATTATCCATTGCTTTATCCTCTAGCCCAAAGTATTAATCAAAATTCCTTTCAGAACCACTGCCAAGTTTATCAGTGCTCCTGTTTCAGAGCAGTAGGTTCATA
>JANPWX010006184.1:711281-779867 GCA_024734555.1 Trochalopteron elliotii
TAACAATTTATTATTTTTTTATTATTTTCCTTTATTGTATTTTCAACCATAAGCTCTCTTTTTTTTACATTGAAAAGCCAAGTTATTATTTCCTGGAGGTTTACACTCAAAACCTCAGATTGTCAGTTCATTTAATGTCACTTTATTTTATGCTTGATGCCAGTTTTAAGGCTCAGCAAGAACTGACAATGTAATCCTTTCACAGCACCAGCTGACTGTGTTTTCTTTGACAGCAAGATTTCAAATGAAGGATTTAATAAACTAGTAGCTCTTCCAGTTAGCAGTGAAATGTTCTTTCAATTCCTCCACTTAAAGAACATCAAACAGACCTCAGCTATACAGCAGAGATTACAGCTAAACCAGAAATGCAGCTGATTTACATTCACAGGATCACCAGGGTTTGACTGTTAGAGAGGGTAAAGACGAAGAAACATAATTTTACTTAAAGTCAATGTGCATGTGAGTGTGCAGATGTCTGTAAGCAGACTACACATACAGAGGCACAGGAAAAAAGGGACAAGAGACTGGAGATGATGCATTCAGTGGTTAAGTTACTCATTTGTGAGAATGTTCAGCAGGTGAAAGGCAGCCCCGAGGAGCTCACAGGCTGAGTGAGCTGAGAAAAGGTGTTACTCTCCCTCAGACTGGTGGCATCGACTCCAGACCCTTCCCTACTGAGGTTAACACTGAATTCCACTGAGCTGCAACCCCTTACACCACTTTCCATTCACTGACTGACCTGTCTCCCATCCCAGCTTCCCACATCACACTTCTGAGTCTGGCCTGGTGTTCACACCCCCAGAGGGGAGGAAATGTAAAAATCCTCCACCTGTGAAGCCTGAAGGGACCTTTAAAGTGCTCAATGAAAACCATCTTGTGCGTGTGCCCTTCTCTCCCCTCAGGGACCTGTGGCTGCAGCTCCACTGAGAAAGGTGATGAGGAAGGAGGGCAAGTCATGCAGAAGGGCAGCAAATTGTCTTGCTAATCCACAGCCACACTGTTGGGTTTCAGGTGTAAAGACAATGATAAGGTAACAGCCAAAGGATGCTCTCCTCCTCCTGGGACAGTTAGATTGAGCTGCTGTTAAAGATTATTCCATAAAACAGCAACACTGGCGTGGGTCTGAGGAAAACCAGAGGAGCTGTGGCTGCCACATCCCTGGAAGTGTCCAAGGCCAGGTTGGATGGGGCTCTGAGAAACCTGGTCTGGTGGAAGGTGTCCCTGCCCATGGCATGGGGTTGGAATGAAGTTATCTTGCAGATCCCTTCCCACCCAAACCATTCCATGAGTCCCAGAACTGGGCTGGTTATAGGCCATGCTTATTTTACACTCATTTAGGGAACTGTTCTGTAGTCAGGGGTGGTTTTAAATTCCCGACATGACTTCACAGATTAAATGTGTTGTCACTAAAAATTCCTGGAAAGCAGTGTTTTTCTGAGGTCTGTTTTAGCTCTTTATTCCCTGAGCCCTTATTATTTCTTACAGAACTGATGATGATGGCTCTTGAACTGAATCAGCTTTTTCATCCTTCTGCTCCCAGCCAGCAAGTCCAAACCAAGCAGAACTAAGTGTGGACTTCTCCCTGGGAGAAATTTTTACTTCTCCACCATTTCCTCTTCATTTCTGCTCCATCCTAGAACTTATCCAAGCTGTGCTCACCCAACTTTGCTCAGGAGGAATATGTTTCTTGAAAGCAAACCTTAATTGATGTTACTTAACTGAACCTACAGGCCTATCCACATAACAATGCTCACCAAAATTAATCTGAATTAGCGTTTTTAAGTGGATTAATTAAACTACTTTAAACTCAAATGTGGACACCCTTGTTAGAAATTAAAGGGACTTAATTCAATTTAACTGAATTAACTTTCAAAGTAAATTAAGCCAAATTGAATTATAGCCATTCCAGTCCACACAGGGATTTAGATTCATATGTTGAGGGCTCCCATCACATCAGTTGAGCAAATAGCTGTAAAGAGTTGCTGACATCTCCCAGGTTTTTATTGCCACCTCGTTACCAGAAGTTACTAATACTATTAGATCTCCTAGACTAAAAACAGCAGAACAGAAGTTATGAGTGCAATTATCCACTGAAGTTTGGTCAGGTACCTTTGAAACCTTTCTTCATTAGCAGCTAATTCACCAGACTGCAAACAAGCAGTGGAGACAGCTGGACACATACTCCACCAGCCCTGCAAGGGAGGTGATTTACATCTGAGGGGGGAACAGGATGGAAATCAGAGTGGCAATATCTTAGATCAACCCTAAATTTCCCAAAACTAATCCCTGGGAGCCCCTGAACATCTCAGAATAAGTCTTCAGAGAGTTCTCAAGATGTTAAAGTAATAAAAGGACATTTTAGAAATATTTTTCCATTGTTTTTGGAAGTTTGCTTCTTTTTAGGCATGGTTCTCTAGAATTAATGTCTTTATGGCTGTAATCAGATCAGTCCTGATTAAAACCAAGGAAAATCTAAACTAAGAAATTGATTAATTAACCAATTTTTCTTACATAGTCTATATTAAAAATTCTAGATTTTTAACTTAACTATTAAGTTATACAGTTATTTTGCTTGTTCCCTGTCTTCAGAGAATTTTATCTTGCTCTGCCTGGATAGCTTTTGTCCATGCAAATCCTTTTCAGAGAAGTCATTTACAAATTCCAGGTCACATCTCTCCAGCTTCCCTGCTAGAAGAGGGAAGGGATGTGAGCGCCCAGCATCATACCCAGCCAGAAAGCTGAACTGGATTGCAATGTACAGGTCTTGCAGCAGATGGGAAAAAGCCATTTTGGTGTATTTTGTAGAAAATTTTTATTTAATAAATAGTCACCCTTTCTAGTTTTATTTTGCTGGTTCAGATTTTGCCTATCACAGACCAGGTTGTTCAGTTACACGAAGTTTTGAATAAGCCCTTTACTAAAAACCTGTTTTTGTTAGATTGGAGGTTTATTTCATAGAATCATAGGGGTTACTCAAAGCCTCCTCCAACGTGACCTTGAACACTTCCAGTGATGGGACATCCAACCTTTTTTTGGGCAACCTGTGCCAGTTCTCAGGCACCCTCACAATAACAATTGGTTCCTGATGTTCAGAGAAACCTCGTGTGTTTCCCTGTGTGCTGCTGGCCTCTGGTTCTGCCACTGGGGCCTGGCACAGAGCCTGTCTCAATCCTATTTGCAGCCTCCCTTCAGGTATAAAAATAATTTTTGCAATAAGAGAGATTACAAAAGTTAATTTGCAGGGTGGAATTAATTTCTTTTTAATCTTTGCTGTTAAAAAGCCATGCTTAGGCCAGTGAATTCAGACCAGCACTCCATAAAGCTCTTTGGTCCATCTTAGGACTGCCCGCAAGAGTCAGATGAGACCTACCTCTTTCTGCTGACTTCCAGAGCACATCTATACTATGAGCTTAAGTTGGACTCTTAACTTCTTCCTGGTTAAAACTACATAAGATCCTATCAGTTCCAGTGCCCAGTCATCTGCTGGGGGAAGAACCTTTTCCTAATATCCACCCCAAACCTCCCCTGGCACATCTTTCTATACACTCTTCCAGCATTTGGCTGGCATTCATAGCAGAAACTGAAAGTCTCACCAGCATTTGTGTAATTCAAATGCTCTGTGATTGCAGCTCATTGTAGATTGTGCAGTGGTGCTGCTATTTCCTGGCTGAATATCTGGTGTATGTAACCAACAGCTCCAAAAGTGAGAGATCATTTTGCAATGAGAGATTATTTCAAAATTCACCAGCCCTCAATGTTAGACCACTGTAGGTTTAAACTCATTTTTGCTGGTTGACCCTATAAATGCTCAAGGATTCAGGTTCCTCAAGGATTCAATCTCCTGTGAGAAAAGAGAACGTGATTTCTCTTAGGTTATTCATTAATTATTATTTTTTATTCAAATGGATATTTTGAAGGGAGAAGGGAGAGGTGTGTTTCTTTCTAAACACTGATCACAAACTTATAGAAATTAAAGGCAAAAACCAAACTCCATTTAGGCAGAAGTGTAATTCTTTTAACAGTCAAGTCCTTAACAAGTTTCTATTTCCTTCAATAAGTGAAACATTGCACAATAGGTAGCTCTGAGACAAGAAATTAACAGTTATTTTCTCCTCTGCAGTAAATTGGAACTATTTTCTCCCAGCCCGTTTGAAGTCAGTTTCATTGCACCACAAGTTGGCTTAGGGAGTGAACCAAAACCCATTTGTGTCATCAGGGCTAAGATTTGCATCTCTTCACTTTAGACAGGGAGAAGTCAGACACCTCATCTGAGCTCCTTACCCCAGGCTCCTGTCAGAGTCAATGGAGGGAAGCCTTCTGAGACAGATTCATTCTATTTATCTCAGGATACATGAATCACCTTAAGAGGAACTTGTTGCTCTTCTCTGACTATAAACTGAGCCGTAGGGTGGCAGATTCAGGTTTAAGCAACTGGCTCGCAGTTATTTAACTTAGGGCACATGAATTTCACCCTGGGAAGCTTATATTTTATTTCTCCAAGCTGCAGACCTGATTTTATGCACCTCCAGTAGCTCCAAATACCCTTCACAATCCACTTCAGATGTGGCAACGCAGTCCTTGTCTTTATACTGAAATACAAAGAATCTATTACGCAGTTTTGCTATAAAAATCACAAGTGTTTACAAGCAAAGTATCTTCTAGACCCAAGAATTAAACTTGAGCTCTGTGTTTGTCTACTTTCACTTTGTTTTTTCCCATTTGCTCACCCTTCTGTATGTGATCTTTTGTGCTTTCTCCTACTTCTGTGTGTTTGGGCAAGCTGTTGCATGTGCTGATGGGCCAGCAGACTGCTTTCTCCTTGGAATAAGCAGAGAAGGGATTTAAACTCTCTTTCCCATGGTGAGGGCACTGTTGGTTATCTTTGCTTTCCCCAGCTGCCAGCTTCCACAAAACTTGTCAGGACATCATATCTCTGAGACATCTATTCCTCTCAGACAAATGTGCTTAAAATCAACCCACATGTTTGAAAATGAGTTGAGGGAGGAAGAAGAGGATCTGAACATACTGCAGGGCAGGACATATTCCCTTAAAATTAGGCTAATCCTATGTTTCCTCTCCACTGTGAAATCTGGTAAAATTTCTACAATAGGTGTACTTACAAAGGCAAGTCATACCTTATTTTTGGTACAGTTCCTCTCTTTTTGGTGCAATTCCACCCTTTGAGGAATATAGAAGCTACACCAGCACATATAAGCTAAACCAACAAAAATACAATTATTTTTTCTTGGTGTGCTGCCAAAACAACTCTCTCAGATGTTCCTGTTTCTCTTCAGCTCAATTCTGCAGGACAGATATCTTCACATATTTACTTTTTACCCACTGGGCTTGCTCTTTTTTTTTTTTTTCCTCCCTCCCTGGGAATGCCTCAGTTTGTTATGCCCTGAAACACAAAGCATTAACAGCCTTTTAGAGAGTGCCAACACATGGTGGAGGTAGCTACCTGCTCTGTTTTCCATAAAATGGGTGTTAATAGGCTCTAGAGGGGTCCCTCAGTAAAGACACGGAGGAGTTCAAGCATTTATTGACTGGTTTGTATCTCGTAGAAATATTCCAAGTGGAACACAGGAGATGTGGAGAAAAGCCACACAAATGAGAAGCTACTAATGAAGTGTTTTTACAGTTGGGGTTCAATGTGTGAGCTTGTAAAAGCTGATTAACTACTATTGTGTTTTCATCTAACTGGTTTGATAATTTGTTGGTTAAATGGCTCAGCTGAGAAACCAGTGAGTGTCCTTGGAAACATGCTGGTGCAAGAGTTAAAGCCTTGAATCCACACAGAGGGGGCAGGTTTATGTTGTGGATCCACGATCCACTTCTCTTTTAATAGGTGAAAGAGAGAAGCGTCTGAAAAGACGTAGTTTGTTCTTACAGTTTTGCCTTTGAGCCTACTCCAGTCATTAAAATTGAAATCCTCTTTAATTTCTCTTTTTCATAATAAAGGCAATTAAGTTGCCTTCATGTTGATTCTCTTCTTGTTCTTCTTTCTTCCTTCAATATTTATTTTTTTCTCATTCACTTTCTCTCTCTCTCTCTTTTTCTTCCACCTCCATTTAATGACTCTGTTTAGAGGAGACTGTTCTGGGGCTGGATTAACAATTAACTCAAAACAGTTAACTATCACATTAGTGCCACAACAATACAATACAGGAGGCTTTATGAAAGCAGTCTGGAAAAACTGCAAACATCACTTTTCAAAAGAGTTACTGGAAATCTGACTTGGGGGTGGCTAGAAGATGTGGGAGTTTATTTTTCTTTTATTCTCTGTTTTTCTATAATCCTCCCTCATCCTGAATCCAAATCTTGCCACTTGAAGATCGTAAAACCTGTTATCTTACCTAAGAACTGGGAATTTTATGGCTTTGGTGTATATGTATCTCCCTGAGCCAATAGATCCCTGCAAATCCTACTGATTTCAGTCTGGTGATGGACTTGACTGTCAGTAAAGCTGAGATAGATCTTGGTGGTAAACAGGTACTGAGTTAGAACAGTCATCATGAACAACAATTCTGTTCCTCAGACATCCCAGAAAGAATTCTACAAATGGATTTGGTGTATTAAACTCATCTCTAACAAATTGAACAGACCAGGCCCTTAAAAGGTGGGTTGACTGTAAATTCTGAATGAAGAAATCAGTGTGAAAAGTTGAGGGGCTTTGCAGAAAAAAAAAAACCAAGCAGCAAAACCAACCCTCCTATAATAATTTGACTCCGAAAATGCCTGTGGGGCCCCATTGGGGGTTGTAGCTTCTGGTTTTTATGCCTTCCTCCAGCAAGATTTGGATTTCCCAGTCACATTGAATCTCTCTTGATGCTCTAAGATGTAGGACCCCAGGACATGCCCACTGCCCCTTACTTTGAGAGAAGAGCCTCTGTTCCACAGATCACACACTAGAACAGTGTTTCTCAGTTGAAATAAGCTGATTTTTATCCAGGTTTTGACTAATAGTCTAAATAATTTACTTCATTCTTTTTCCATTTTCCAGTCAATTCTACTAAAAAAAGAAAAATCACAGAAAAAGTCACACAGCCACAGATAATGCTAAGCCTGTCAATTCACTTTTTCAGGTGTAGTCCATAAAAATGGCGAGTAAATTCACAGTCACTACTTAAGTTTTATCCTTTCCTTTTATTTCACCAAAGGAGAAGGAAGTTAAAGATGAAAACAACAAAATAATTGAATTATTTTGTTTGCAATGGATATCTGGAGGGGTATAGTGCAATATCACCTCAAATGAGGACGAACTTCAACACTTCATGAAGATGACCAAGGTCTTGTCCAGTTTGATTTTCATATCTCTAAAGCAGAAGTTCTTCTGCCTGATAATTCTCTCTTTAAATTATTATTTTTTAATATCTAAATATAATTGCATTTATTGTAATGTTAGCCTTCTGTCTCATCTTTGTGCATCTCAGATGGCAGTCTGCTGTCACCACCTCTGCAAACACCCCCTAGGAGGCTGAAGACAGCAATTATATTTCCCATTGTTCTTCCTTTCTCAAGGTGGAACAGAGCTAATCCCTTCAGCCTTCCACAAAGCGTGCTTTACTCTCCAGCTCCCTTAAAAGCCTCCACTGGACAAGCTCCAGTCTCACAATAGAGGGCTTCCTGTAAGCAGACACTGGGGAATAGTCACTTCAATCTACTGTTACATTTTTCTTAATGTACCCAGTACAAAGTCAGCCTCTATCACTGTAAGGCTGCACTGCTCACTCATCTTTGGCTTGCTGCTCTTCAAGCTTCCCTTGGCACAGAACTGCCACGGAATCCTTAATTCCCCAGCCTGTAAAATTTCATGGAATCTCTCTGTCCTGAGTGCAGACTTCCGTGTGTTTGTTTAATTCCTGGAAGTCCTTGTCGGCTCATCCCTCCAGCTAAATTACTCCTCAGTGTCAATCCTGTTCTCCAGGAGAGAGACGAGCTGGGCCTGTTCAGCCTAGAGAAGGGAAGACTGAGAGGGGATTTCATTAATGCTCATAAATATCTCCAAGGTGGGTGTTGAGAGGATGGTGCCAGACTCTGTTCAGAGGTGCCAGTGAAGGACAAGGAGAAATGGCCACAAACTGAAGCACATCAAGTTCCACCTCAATGTGAAGAAGAAATTCTTTATGTTGAGGGTGGCAGAGCACTGGAACAGCTGTCCAGAGAAGTTGTGGAGTTCCCTCTCTGGAGACATTCCAAACACACTTGGAGGCATTCCTGTGTCACCTGCTCCAGGTGACCCTGTCTTGGCAGGGGGGTTTGAACTGGATGTTCTCCAGAGTTCCTTTCCAGCCCTAAAAATTCTGTGATATTGTATCAGAATCAAGTATGAATCAAGTATGGATTCTCCATACTGAATTATCACATCATTTTCTGCTGTACAATAATTGGAAAAAAAAAATCAAGAATGAAAAGGACCCCAGAGAAAAAAGAAAAACACAAACACACTTCTATGTATTTTGAAGCACAGAGAAAATGAATCAAACTGAGCCAGCAGAGAAAGACATAACAAGACTGACTGTAAGTTAAAGACAGACAAATGGAAATCAAGAAGCAGTCATGACTTTTGAGCACCAAAATAAACAACCAGGGCAACTCATGGAGCCTCCAGTTCTTGATGCCTTCAGATTAGGTCCAACTGTCTCTCAATGTGAACTAATTCAGCCAAATACAAATTACTGGTATTGACACAGGAAAAAGTAGACAAAATGCAATGGCCTGTAGAACACAGGAGGAGAAACTGAATTATCTAATGGACTCTTCCAGGTTAAAGCTTTTGAATTTATGAATAATGTCTGGGACAAATCTGTTGCTGAAATAATACAGATGTCTGTAATGATCCCTGCTCATTCTATTGTGTAGCTGTTTCTCTCGCCAAATGCAACCACTTAATGTTTCCAGAAAAATGGGCACCGAGGTACACATCATTCCAGGAATTTTTTGTTCCAACAAGACTGATACTATAAATGTTGCATTAAATTTTATAAGACAGATGTGGACACATGCAGGGCAGATTGACATAAGTCTTACACTTTATATCAACTTTTGTTTCCTATACAAGCATAAAAATTGCTCAGAGGGTTCCACTTCTCCAGCCCTCCCCTCTGGAGCCAGGCTGGGAGAGCTGGGAGTGTTCACCTGGAGAAGGATCCAGGGAGAGCTCAGAGCCCCTTCCAGGGCCTAAAGGGGCTCAAGGAGAGCTGGAGGGGGGACTGGGACAAGAGATGGAGGAGCAGGAAAAGGGGAAATGGTTTTAAATCAAAGGGGGGCAGATTTATATTGGATATCAGGAGGAAATTCTTCCCTGTGAGGGTGGTGAGGCCCTGGCACAGGTTGCTCAGAGAAGCTGTGGCTGCCCCTTGATCCCTGGAACTGTCCAAGGCCAGGCTGGATGGGGCTTGGAGCAACCTGGGATAGTGGAAGGTGTCCTTGCCCATGGCAGGGGGGTGAAAATTGGTGATCTTTAAGAGTCCCTTCCAACACAAACCATTCTGGGACTCTGTTACTAACCAGACAACAACCTATTATGAATTTTCACATCCAGCCCAATATTCCATGTTTTACCTGAAGAGTAGTTGTACAGGAATGGAAACAATCTATTTTTAGAATTCCTGGACTAATTCTGCCTTGCCCCTTTGCAGTGCAGAAGATTTTTTTAAACCTTGTCTATATGAAATGTTGTTTCTATTGAAAAAAAAATCAATTTTTATAGTTCAAATGTATTGTCCTATTTTTTGCCTGAAATCCTGCCTGGCAGGAGGATTTCTCCCAAGGCTTTCACCCAATATTGCCAAAGAAACTTCAAATTTTTCAGGATGGCATTAGGAAATTACTGCCCCAGTATTGTGTTCTAGAAGAGAAACTCAGTATCCCCCCCCCAGAAAAAAAAAGGAGCCAGCCCCATGTGTTTTGTTTTGTGTTGTGTTTTTGTGAGGGTTACTGTAAATGTAATGAAATGGAAGTGTTAATTCCTGCTTTCATAGGAATTAATTAAAAAAAAAGTTCCCGAAACATGCACTGCCACCAGATAATCAAGAGTGAGAAAGAGAGAGAGAGACAGGAAGAGAGAAAGAGCTGGCTCCATGCAGGGCCTTTTTGCTTACAGCTATGAGACAGTGCTGCACTTTCTCCTAATAACCTTGACCTGCTTTTCCTGGCTCAGCAGTAGCATCTGTGTCACATCGGCTTAGCATCTGTTTATCAATCCAACAGCACAAACCTGATTCCTGCTCCTATTCTCTCCACTGCTCACCATATTAAAATGACTGAATTAAACCAGCAGAATTCAAGAAAAAAAGGAAGCTCAGAGACGAGAACAGCTCTGTAAAAAGAACATAAAAGGTGAAAAAAAAAACAAACCAACAAACTAGAGAGGAAGAGGAAAGCTGTATGTAAGAGCTCCATTTATTTTATTTTGTTTATTTAATCTCAATGCATTTAAAGGAGAAATTTGGAATGAATAACCACTCCTAAAATCTCTTGTGCAGAATTCAGGGCCACAGGCTCTCAAAACAGAGAAGGCAGGAGTCATCTCAGCCTTTTTCAAGAAAAGGCATGGCAAGTACAACAACGTAATAAATTACAATCTGCCTGCAGTCTCTGCCTCCAGGTGAAAGAGCAAAATACCAGTGAACAGGATTCAGTGCAGATCTTTAATAAACAGGGTGAAAGCTACTGGGAACTCCCCAGTCTTGCCCCTGAGGTTTACTTTGCCCCCTTTGGTACCACTGCTGTGATTGTTCCAGTTCTGAGATAGAACCATGGAATCATAGAATATCCTGAATTGGAAGGGACTGACAAGGATCACCTGTCCCACTCCTGAATCCCAAAAATCACATCACATGAGCCTGACCGTGCTGTCCAAACATCTCTTGAGCTCTGTCAAGCCTGGGGCTGTGACTATTCCCTGGGGAGCCTATTCAGTGCCCAACCACCCTCTGGAGGAAGAACCTTTCCCTGATACCCAACATAAACTTCCCCTGACAGCTCCAGCCCTTCCCTTGAGTCCTATTTTTGGCCACCAGAGAAAGAAGAGAAGGTACAGAAAGCCTCAGTTAGAACTGAGGTGTCAAACAGTAGAATATTATTATTTATTGTTTATCACTGTCCTGCTTGGATCTGAATGAAATCAGAGCCCCACTGTGCTGTGCATGCACAATGCAGTGTTTATCTTCCAATCCCCCACCTGCACAGAAACTAAGGCAACAGGAAAAGGAAGGGAAAAAGAGAACTGGAGAAATTCTCTGATCTGCTGCAAACAGCTTCATGAGTCTAGGGTATTGCAGACTGGAGTAAAGGTCTCATGAGTACCCAGTGTTTAAAGCATAAAACAGAATAGTAAAACAGACATACACCAAATTAATAAAAACACACAGAGTTTGGCATATCAGCACAAATAGCTGCAGTTTTGGGGTTATGTCTCCTACATAAAACCACATTTTTTCCAGTAGCATGGAGATCACTGAGTTTATTAATGTTGCACTGGGAAGTGTTTTGGGTACGGATTTGGACAGGAAATACACCCAGAGACACACCATACCATCCTAAATTATTCTCTGGAGATCTCTCATAATTTATTTCCCTGAAAACTCTAAGACCAAAGCCTGACAGTGGTGTGGCTGGACACCAGGGACGTGTAAGACATCCTATGACAATCACATTTGCACACATCATTATTTATCCTTCTTTCAAATGCATTAATGGAAACTTTGGACTACATCCACAGCAATGCAAGCTGAGCTGCTCCACTAGATTTTGTCCCTACATCCATGATCTTCTGATAGTAAATCAAAATAGAAAATAGATGAGAAGAAGGGATTCACTGCAGTTATACAAACTCCCAGCTATCAAAACCATATGAGTAGATCTCTGTGTGAGGTAAATACATGATTTACAGGCTAATTCACTGCTCAGGCCACCTCCAGTGAACTTAGATTAGTCAAGAGATGAGTCTGAGAGGGAAAACATATGTAAACAATTGCTGAACCTCCAAAGGTTTGCAAATCAGTCCAAAAGGATTCTTCCAAAAGGAAGCAAAGGATAAAATTATTTGGGCTATAGACCTGTGAAGGAGCAGACAGCCAACGCTGACTTTGGTCCAAATTACTTATTCCAGAGTTCTTCCTAATGCAGCAATGCACATGGATATGCTACAAACCTGAAAGAGGAGCCCTTTTGCCTTTTTGTTTGTAGCTTTTCACTCTCTCCATTTTCTGTCTGAGAGCCATGCCAAAAACTCCTAGGAAAGCACACCCAATGTCATCGAGGTTGTAGGATTTCACCTATATTTCACACAGGAAAGCTTCATTGCCCTAGGGTTAGTCAGAATCTTTCTTTAGCTCATTTTTGCAAAGGCTGGGCTTGATTCACATCAGTAGCTGTCCAGACTTCACTTCAGGATTCCTCCTGCCTCGGGCTGGAGACAGAAACAGCAGGAGGTGAACAACAGGTTGGGTTTGAGATCTGGCATTCATGGAAGCCTGGGTTCTATCACAACAGGATTACATTTGTATATAAAAGAAGATATAATTTTAAGAAGATGATAACAGATGTCAGGAATAGAGCTAACTTTTATTCAGGAGGTTTTTTTTGGAACAGCCAAGAGGTAGTTAAAGCAAGAGTAATATTGGCAGGAAGAAGATGTGAGAAAGAATGACTTGAGATATATCAAACTTTATTCCCCTGATAACAAACTCAAGTGTTTAGGCAAAGTGTGTGATAATATAAAGAGCCAGAGTTTATTTTTTTACATAATATCTGTAGAAGGAATTCAGGTAAGGTGCCAACAGCTCCCACTGATTGCAGCATTGCTCGTGAATTAAAATCTCTTGTACTAAAATCTTGTTGTATCTTTTGTGTATTAAAATTCCTTGTTGTAACCACTTTAGGAAGTGGCAAGTAAACAAGGGAAGGTATTATGGGTACATAACAGAGGCTTCCTTATTGAACACATTCCTACAGGGAAGTACACGAGGAGATGTGGTTCACACAACAGCCCCATATGTGTCAACTGTCTATTAGTCCTCACCTCCATCAACAGCTTATGGAATACTTAATTATTATTATTATTACTAATTACAATTCTTATATCTGTTTGAATCAAGGGGCCGCAAGAGGAGAAAAATAAGAGAAAGCTCCTCTCCACATGCCAGTCATGTAAAATATACCCAAATCAAGCCAAATTCAGCAAATACTGGTTGAGCTGCCAGACAAGCTGAAGAATAACAAGGATCAGGTACTGGGATCAAGCTGGGATTGCTATGTGGGGGGGACAGTGGCCAGGGAAGGGACCAGACATACTGCCAGGGGACACGTGGGAGGTGGGACCATGTTCTTGGAGATACAGGGGGACGGGGTGTGGGCTTCATTGGTTCTGTTCCATTTGGAACGGTTTTTATTTGGTATTTCTGGAAGTTTAGGGATTGGGGATCTCACCTGACTATTGATTATGCAAATGTGTTGTGGCTGTGTATGTTTATCTGTCCTCTTATGAAGCCTGGCTGAAGTATTTGAGAAAGCAGGAGATGTCACAGATCAGTGACTCAAACAGTCTGAGTTACTTCCTGAGCAACTATCCATAATGAAAATAAATAAATAAATAAATAACAGAAGGAAATATCTTTTTAATGGGAGGCTTCAATTTGGGAGACATATGCAACCAGCAGTAAACTTCTCTTCAAATTTAAGAAAAAATATAGAGATGAATTAATTATGGGCTGGCAGTTGGTCGTAGCCTAGGGACCAACTGTTATTATTAGATTGCACTGCATACAGAGAGAGGACAGGACAAACCAGTAATAAATACACTTGACTCTCCAAAGTAATTAATTTCTCAAAACTGGGAAATTACAAAGAGGTTTAAAAGGTAGAGAAAAAAAATCTGAAAAACGAGAGTGAACATTGAGATTTTTTTTAAGACAAGTTTATGAAGCTGTGAGACCAAGTTGTGTGAAAGTAAAACTTTGTTCAAAGGCAAAAGAAATGCACTAATTAGAAATAAGAATGCAACATGTGACAACTGGAAAGAAAGAGATCCGAACACACACAGCAATATAAATTAAACATTATAAAGTGTAGAAAATTGATAAGGGAAGCTAAAGACATCAAAGAAAATCCCATGGTTAGTAGGATTAATGACAATGAGCTTAATTTTTAGGAATAATTAAGAACAAACTAAATCCTACAAATAGCATAAGACCATTTAGAAATGGAAAAAGCAAAACTGTTTAAACCCTACAGTGAAGGGTCAGGTCTCCATACGTTTCTGTTTATCTAATAAGGCTTGAACAATTTGCATCCTCAAAGAATTTATACACTGCGGAATGCTCTATATCCTGTAATTTTAAAAGTCATTATTAAATTAGTCTTGTGGCAACTTTTCTAGTATTTTTTCTAGGGTCAGCTTCAAAGTAATCAGTCTATCCTTCTTGTCAGTTCATTTATCTCCCTTTTTAAATATACTGATATGACACCACCATATTTTCCTTTTCTAGAATTTCTTTGCTATGCCAATATTGTTAAAAATTACTATCAGTGATTGACTGTGTGATTCTGTGATGAGATTACAAGACCATTTAGTAGACTGTAGGTAACCTAATATTTTGGAAGGCATTTAAAATTGCTGTCACATATTCTAAAACAAATCAAAAAAAGGCCCACTAAGAACTCTAAGGAAATTCCATAACAAGAAAGCAGGCATTCAACAGAACAAAAAAAGGACAACAAATATTAAAAAAAACATAGGTTTCATAGAGGAATAACAAGTAAATAAAAGCTGTTTCAGATTAATTTGGTTTCTCAACAATTCCATGATTTTGAAAATAAATATAAAATAAATGGCATTAAAATATGTTAAAATTGACATTAAAAACACAGAATGATAGGGCTGAGCAACTAGACAGAGCATCTTAAGTATCTCAATAAACCAGGTTCAAAAAAACTGCATATTTTAATATGGTTACAAGATTTGTTCGTTCCTGTTAGACCTTCTGGGATGTTATTGCTGAATGCAGAGAAATGTGTAATGTTTCATAGCCACATGGGTTTTCTGAGCTAGGAGGGGCCATAACAGTCTGACCTCAGGTATAACAGGGCTACTCCAGATATTTTGCAGCCTCTGGCCCAAAATGCTGCTGTCTTTAATAAGAACAATATGAATACACCATTCAGGAAATCTGAAACTCATCTTTGATTGCTAAACCAACCAATTATTCAGAATCTAAAAATGAAGATTAAATAACTCAAAAAAAAAAACCCAAAAAACTCCCTTCCACCTCTGTTAACAAGGACAACTGTCAGCTCTCCAACTCTATAGGATGGACTAGCCCTAAGTAATATAAAGTACAAAGGAAATCATTCCAGTGTCTCACAACAGTTTTTTATCAAATGGTTCTTGTATCAAATAAAAACCTTTCGCACAATCAAAGTTTTTTTTTTTTTTTTTTTTTCACTAGTGATGTCTTGAAAAGGCTGACTTGGAACAGAGACTAGACAGAGCTAAAAGAATAAAGTAGGTATTTATTAAAAGGCCTTAAAGGATACACCTTGGGCAGGACAAGAGCCTGGCCAGGGCTACACCCAAGGTGGACCCAAAATGGTCACAAAATGAACAACCAGTCACGAGGTCTTATACTTGTATAAGTTTTGGGCCATTTGCATGTTGGGGTTTAATTGTCCAGTTACACCTTCAGGTTGTGAAGTCCCATCCTTCTTGTTCTCTCCCCTCAGACCTCTGTTGTTTGTGCTTTTTTGGGCCTGAAGCTTGTAACAGTTGTCCTTGGTCTCTAGCAGGAGAAGGATTTATCTACCTACCATGTGAAGAGAGCTTAATATGAGGCTCAGAACTACACACCTAGGCAGCACAGAATCTGAAAAATATGAAAGCTAAAACTCAAGGCATCACTAAGAGTGCTAAAATGGGATCCTACCTCACTACTTTAGTCCTCTACTTTTAGTTACCCTTTACTTCAATCCAAGGAAATTTTAGGTGTTTTTTTTTTAACTTTCCCATCGCAACCACCATAACCACCATTGCATCCCATCCCCATAAGGTCAACTGGACATTGGCATCACTTCATTTTCATCTTAGGGACACACAGCCACAAACACACGCAGAGAAAGAGAACCATTGATCAAGAATGGAAGACACAGGTCACTGGTTTTGCATTATTTCCTGAACTGGCATCACCATATTTTGTTTAGGTAGTACAGTCAGTAAAACATGCACTTCCAGGGACACCTGCACAGTTCAGAACACTGTGTTTCCCAGTCTGATACTTGCCTGGTCCAAGGACAGGATAGTTATAAAACCTTTTTTCCTGACCCATTGTTTGAACAGTCTCAAATGCCTCATGTCACCAAGGACCTGACTTATTCATGCCCTAAATTTGAGTATTCCCAAGGCTGCCCTAATTTGCCCCATCATGCTTCTACAATGGGGAACTTGTTCTAGTGACAAGGAAAGTGTCGCTTGAAGGAATGTCCCAAACAGTGTTATTTTACTTTCACTCTTGCCACCAAAGAGTGGTTTATCCAGGAACTGCTAAGTTTGTTCTTCACCATCTGGAATTAACCTGCACAGAAGAAATTCCCAAGGGGATATTTAAGCTGGTTTTCCAGCTGAAAAACAGCCTTAGCAAAGACCAACATCTGGCCCAAGTCTCCTGTCATAGACCTATGCTCACTGTGCATAATAAACATGGCCCACTATCATTCTTGGTTTATTTTTGTCTGTCACTTGAGATCGTAAGGGAGGGGAAAAAACAGTAGATAGAGAGGAGAAAGGAAGACAGAATTGGTATAGTAAAACACACCAGTATTTCCAGAAACTGTAAATCTAAAATGGCATAAGTTTACTTCAGAACACGCAAGAGCAACATTTTCTAAAAGACCTGGGAGTTTGTACTGGAGCCTGAAGATAGCATTTGTGATGCTGTTGTGGCATCTCTCACTGGCAAACTGAAGCACACCACAAATGCTGTGAATTGCTCCTAGATTCTCATGGCTGAGATTGTCTTTAGTTCCTGACAGAAATGAACAAATCTGTTCATACTTTCCTGCATTTTCAATCACTCATTCTCATCTGCTAGAAAGAGCACCTTATCTTGAAAAGGTTTCTGGAACCATCCAGCCTTCTTTTCATTCATCCAACCATTTTACTTTCAATTCATAAGCAGCACAGACAGAAAAAATCACTTTTTTTTTTCCCAAAATTTTGTACTTCACAGGCCTAGAACAAACAGCGATTATCATCCTGGTAATCTGCAGTACTTGCAGGTCTGTGAACAGAGAAATCCAGTTTAAATATCTTATAGTTTATTCTTATCTCCAACCAACTTAGTACTTCTAACACAGTTAGGAGTGTGGAGCTACTTACAGATCCAAAGCTCTAGGCAAGCATCTTCCCTATCTTATTTCTTCATGTGGAAAGGTCTGTTTGTTCAGGTAATTTGCTTCTCAGTGTCTTTTCCAGTCTCTTTTTGATGGCCAGCCTCTTACTTATTGCAACCTTCCCAGAGAAGGAATTTTTCACATAGCACTTTTCCCATCAGCTCAGCTCTCTCTCATAATTGTTCATTAGCTGATACATTTATCAGCTCCAAAGCTAAAAACAAGATTTACTTTCCTTATCCTTTATTTTTCATTTTTGTTTTCTGACACCTTCCCATCCCTTCAACTTTCACAGCCATTCTCCACACCTTTGGTTAGCACAAGGCTTTCCACCACCATCTCATTCCTCATGACCTGCTGTCCTGCTTTTTCCCAAGTCCTTCCACTTGACTCCCTTGTTTTCATCTTAAATCACATTATTCCTACAGTGTATTACCAGAAAAGTGAAGAATCCTACTTTACTATCACTTTGTCTTTCTTTTGTATTTTGAGCTTGATTCCAAAAATCCTGTCAGTCTTCCAACACTCCCTCAACAAGTTCCCTTCATTTCTTCATCAACTTTCTCCTTGGGAAAAATTCTTATATGTCTTTAATGTCCTCTACTCTCTGCATCTTCTATTATCTGTTATCAGCATGATTAGATAGGCTTGTGCAATTTTTTTGGATTGTTACTGAGTTTTGTTATTTCCAACATGAGAATAACATGTACAAAAACAGTGTTTCTCCTTTTTTTTTCCTAACAACCTCATACTTGGGCAACACCTGGGCTTTTGGTTTTCCTCTAATGGGGTATTTATTCCTCTGAGACACTGGTCAGCCAGGAGAATATTTATGTGGTAATAAAAAACTTTAACAGAGGGTTGTTTGGATCTAATAGTCTCAGGTATTTCAACACATCTTTGCTTGTCATGTGTCATGCTGAATTACATCGTGGCCTGCATGTGCAGCAACCCATAATGTAACCCATGTAATATAGTTTGAAATGTAATGTACTGGGAAGGGGGCTTGAAGGGAAAAATCACTTTTTCGTGCTGGATAAAAGCTGTGGATTAAGAAAGAAAGCAGCTTCAGACTATTGGGGAACTGGGAAAAGTTAAATGGTAGCTCAGCAACACGCCTGCAAAGAAATCTGCAAAAATGGATTAAATGTAACACATTGCATCAATATTAATAACTTCCATTAATATTTTTCCATTTTACAGCACAGATCATATTTTGTCTGAGTCATCCAACGACTTCTAAATGTTAATTCATGCCTGGCAAATTCTAAATTAAATTCTTACAATTAAATACAAATGCAGAAAGGTAAATAAACATTCACAGAGGACAAATGTCTGGCTGGGACACAGGGGCAGAGCCATGGAGAGAAACCAGGTGTCCTGATTCTCAGGGCTGAGTTTTAGCCTCTTGGTAACATCTTTTGCCTCCAATCTTGTGCTTTTGCTGATATATCCTGGCTTCAGAGAGGATTTGCTTTTTTACTGAATAGTCTGGGTGTTTCGGGGAGGAAAAACAGAAGAGGTAAAACAGATTTCCATTTGAGGTAAAAGAATTAAAAAGTCCTTCTGTTTTTACAGAGGATCTTGTTCTCTAGGGAAATGACACAATTTGCTTTGATGAAGGGGTAGTGAGGGAAGGAAAAAAGAAAAAAAAATCTGTTTTATTCTGGCAGAAATGGTGAAATTTCACCCTTCAGCAATTTGGTGAAAGCTGATAGCTGTGGACACTTCTCAGCCTGGGTAGCACAACAAAAGCCTGCACCATGAGAACTGGCAGATGCAAAGAGAGAGAGAGAAAAAAACATTAAATTACACTTTAAAACTGTTGGCCAGGCTGTCCAGCTCAGGGAATCTGCTC
The DNA here is from genome assembly GCA_024734555.1 of Trochalopteron elliotii. Lineage (NCBI taxonomy): Eukaryota > Metazoa > Chordata > Aves > Passeriformes > Leiothrichidae > Trochalopteron > Trochalopteron elliotii. Next base: position 730,528 of record JANPWX010006184.1, read on the forward strand.
TGCCATCCTCCCTGCTTGCACAGGGCTGGTGAAAACTGGGAGAGGAGAGAACTGAGCTGATTTTTGCCAGCTGGGAATCCAGCACATGATAAAGGAGATCACTGTGAACCACTGGTACAAGGGGAAGATGTGATTTCATTGACCTGGCTCAGGTGCAGTTCCTCCTCCCTGTCTGAAATAAAAATCACATCACAGGGCAGGCCAGCAAGGTCTGGCTCACCCTTTGGGTCTGCAAATAGAAGCACGACCATGAAACAGCTTTGGAAGTGAAGGATATACAAGCCAAGCCACAAAGAATCATGGTGGAAAATCCTAAAAAAGTGCAAAATGTGCTTGCTTCAGTTTACACAAATCAACAGTGGAAAACAAGTCCAGTTTTAAAACTGGAAAAAAGTTACATTGCATTTAGATCAAGAGCCTTCAAGTGAACAATCCCGATTGACCATGTTTCTTTTCCTTTTAAATTCATGATGAATTAAAAGATTAACATAATTACTATTTAATTATTACATCATAATTACTATATAATGCAATATACCCTTTTCAAAACAGAGAATGCAATTTGAATTGCTAATGTAAAATTAAAATTAGCATTGCAGATTATTATTATTATTATTATCATCATCATTATTATTATCCTTGTAAGAATTATTACATTTCAAATCAAATTTCAGGACTGTCTGGCTTTGATACAAGAAAAACTTTCAAAGGTTTTTCCTTTCAGAAGGGAAATGCAGGTCCCTATTTTTGGGACTGACTAATGCCAGTCCTCTCTATCAGAAAAGTGGCAACCATTTCCAAAATCAACAGCTGGTCAGGGGAGAACAAGCTTAAATTTAGGAAATTAAATTGTGCCCCTTGCTTCTCTCCTTTGACTAAAAGGGACACAGGAGGAAACAGGTTCCAATAGAGCACTTATGGATCTGTTCAGTCACTCACTGACTCACAAGCAGCTTGTGACATCTGAGACCTCATAGGTTTCCCCCCTGGCCTCCAGCTGCCACTCCAGAAGGCTGCTGGTTCCCATCAGTCCCGTGTCATATCTGTCAGTGCTGTGCAGATGTCTTGGATATCCAGAAGTGCCTCCAATGGCATGAGAAGCCTTGTGTTAAGGCAACTGAATTCTGCTACTCTAATAGGATTCAGCTTCTGGTTTAGACAAAGCTCCAGATTCTGTTATTAAACACAGGCTCTTAGTGACGTTTGAGATGCTCCAACATTCCTGAGACATCTGCACAACACTGGCAGATGTGGCAGAAGCCTTACAGGAGACCCACAAGGTCTGGAGCAGAAACTGGAGACCAAATGGAAAAACTCACAGTGCCAGAAGTGGCACAATGCGTGTAGTGAAATGAATCTTTTATCTAGTCAACATAGCCAACAGTCTGGTTGACTGTCCAGATGATCAGATCACAGAATCACAGAATAATTAGGGCTGGACAGAACATCTGGAGATCATCCAGTCCAACCTCCCTGCCAAGGCAGGGTCACCTAAAGCAAGATACATTGGGAACACATGGAGACAGGTTTTGAATATCTCCAGAGAGGGAGGATACAAAACCTCCCTGGGCAGACAGAGGTGTCTGCTCCAAGATGAGATTGTTACCTGCCCCAGCTCTGTTGGCTGTATTGATAAGATCTCCCTTGACTTAATGGGAGCATCAGTTTCCAGCTCATGTCAAGGCCCTGCTTTGACAGATGTCGTTCTGAAACTGAGTTGAAGCTCAGTGTTTGCTGGATGAATCTCCTCTTCAGAGTTTAGGAGTGAGCAGCTCTACTGTAAAGACCCCACTGTTCCCACTGGTCTCTCAGGCACTCACACATAAATAACATGGAAAGGGATGGAATGTTTGGTCAGCTCAGAGGGGGCCTTCTCTTTGGGCTCTCTTGCAGACTCATAGAATGGCTTGGATTGGAAGGGATCTGAAAGATCATCCAATTCCAAGCCCCTGCCATGGGCCAGGGCACCTTCCACTAGACCAAGTTGCTTCAGGCCCCACCCAACTTCTCTTTGAGCACTTCCAGGGATGGGGCATCCAAAATTTCTCTGGGGCACCTGTGCCAGGGCCTCACAACCATCACAGGGAAGAGTTTCTTCCTAATATCCAATCTAAACCCACTCTCTTTCTGTTTGAAACCACTCCCCCTTGTCCTGTCAGTCCAGGCCCTTGTAAAAAGTCTCTCTCCATCTTTCTTGTCATCTCCCTTCAGTGACTGGGAGGCCAAAATTAGGTCACCCCCAGGCCTCCTGTTCTCCAAGCTGAATAATCCCAATTCTTTTTCACTTTACCTCATAGGAGAGATTCTCCATCCCTTTAATCATCTCTTTGACTCTCCTCTGGACTCCCTTCAACAACCCAATGTGTTCTCTGTGCTGGGAACCCCAGAGCTGAGTGCTGGGGTCTCACAAGAACAGAGGGGAGGGGCAAATCTGCACCTTTAAGGCTCAGCAGAGCTCTGCTCTCTGATAGACTCTGCATATCCCACTTTATGCTCCTGTAGTTAATGTTGTCACTTGAGTCCACGTGAGGCATGTCTTCAGTGTATCTACAGCAGACTGAAGGTGTTTCTCTGAAAGAAGGGGTGAGAAGAGTTGTGTAGACATTCTCTGTAGCCTGGCAAAATGTTATTCTCCCCAGGAAATGTCACATCCTGCTGAACATCAGTGCCTTTCAATGCTTTCTATCTCTGCCCTTAATAGGCAGGATGTCTGTGTCTGTACTTCTGCAAAGACTATATTTGGGGCAGATTTGAGATTAATTTAACTCCTTCAAAATTCACTAACCTGGCTGAAGCAGTTTTTTTTAGATTTTTCAGATTTCAGGTCCTGATGGGGTCTGTGGGCAGGTTGTGTCCATGGGAAATTTTGTCTCAAGGAGCTGAGCTTCAATAACACACATGGCAAAAAACTCCTCCAAGACCTCACTCTGCACATATGTAGCCAATGAAATTTTAATATTGAATAAAGGAATCACTTTGAAATTCCATCTACACAGCCTTTTCCTTCCTTTACAGCATTTCAGGGGTAACACAATAGCCAAGTAATGCAATAATAACAAAAATAACTCTAACAAGCTATGCTTGATTCCACTGCAGCACAGCCTATAAGGGCAATCTTTTCTTTCTTTTAATAATGCTTTTATTGCACAAATTTAACAGAATTATGCCCTAATTATACTGGATTTTTTTTTTTATTTGCCACTGGGAGGAAATATAGCAGATGAAGCTCTTTGAGAGTGCATGGTTCATGCAGCTGTATTAAATACTTCCAAGTGCTGTCTTTATGGTTGTTAACAAGTCAGGACCAGACACGCTTGCATTTTCTGAGTGCCTTTGAGGATGGCAAGGATTATTCTTGTATTTTTATTAGAGCTGCTCAACTCATTCACTGAGAAATAGTGTTTTCAAAACTGTCATCTGTAACTCAAAAAAGAGTCAAACAGATTCCTAAAATCAGGCAAATTGCATTGCACAGAGCTAGGGCTCTAAAAGCTAATTGTTTCTGTCTAGTCTAGACCATTTTGTTTGGAATCAACACATGAAAATAAGCAATTTCTGCTGAGAGGCTTCCTTTCTCCATAATAGACAGGTCACCAAATGGGTTCTCCAAAGATCCCTATTTCCTTCCATCAGTTTTAAACAGTCTGGGGTGACTGTTTCATGGAAATCTCATTTTTTGACATGTAAATTTGGATGTGATGAATCTTAAAAAAAAAAAAAAAAAAAAAGTTTAATTCAAGCTGAATTAACAGAATAAAGGAAAGCCAGTCAAGTCTCTCAACCTGAGTAGCTTCTGCACCTTCCTTCTGCCGGCCTACAGACTGATTTCTGTTCATTTCAGTTCATTTCTGTCCTGCTGCAATCAGTGGATGCATATTATCCCCCCACAGATCACATTACAAGTTGGCAGCCTGGGGAATCCAGATTTGGAATCACTTTGGCCTTGTGATATTTTGAGTGCCAAGTGTGAAACAGGTGCTCGATTTGCATAAAATTATGATCACGCGTGTTAACCCACACCAAAGGAAGTAAAGCAAAATTGTTACCCGAAACCAAAGACACCAAAAGTAACTGGTTTTCAAATATAGGTTTTCAAAAGCCATGGCTTATATCATCAGCTCATGTCATTGGTGAAAATGCAGAATAACTTGAATAGTTCCACTGATAAAACAGGTGTTGGCTCTTGGACTGTTGGCAAATCTGGTACTCCAGGTTCCAATTACTTATAAGTTTCAATAAGGTTTTAAATATTCAAATGTTTTGTCTAAATTTCCAAAAGATGCCTCAGCAAGCAATTTACAGTGAAAAGATAATTCTGATTTCTTTTCACTCTTTGGCTAGATTGTCCATCGAGAGGAGTTTACTCTTCATCATCCTTGGGAAATGTTTGTAACACCTCACTGTCATTGTAGCACAAAATGACCTGGAAGAGATCTCAACCAGAACAAAATTCCCTTTAAAAATTGTCCAGTGTGTTTGATTTTCTTCCTAATCATGGCTAGGCTAGAATAGGAGCACGAGATGGATAAAATCAGCCAGTTAATATCAGTCCTCAGGTTCCCAGTTTTGCCTGGGAATATTTTCCTTCTTGTGGATTGAAGAGTGTTCAACAGTCAGGGAAAGCACAGTAGGTGGCAATTCATACAATCACAGAATCATCAAGATTAGGAAAGCTCTCTGAGGTCATTGTGTCCAGCCACCAAACCAGCAATGTCAGGCACACATCTAAATCCCTATGAAGAAATTTAAAGTGATAAAGTCTAAAAGATCACAAGCATAAATCATTCATTATGTTTGCAATAAATTATATTTTTGCTAAAACTGGCAAATTACCAATAATGATCAATCATCCTTTTCTTAAAAAAAAAGAATTTACAAGGAAATAAGAAATTTTGTGGGGACTAGGGAGAACCAGAAGTCCACACACCTAGTCAAAAGAACAGAATAAAACAGCTCTGCATGAAAAAAAGCTGCCTCATACAGACCAGTTAGACCAAAGAAGAGTGTTCTTTTGGTGCTGCATTTACTCTGCAAGGCTTTGACTTCAATATTCCCATCCCTACCCTGTAATTTCTGTGTGACTTGGTTAAAACTTTTGTCATCCCTTTATTTTTGATTTTTTCGTATTTACGATGGGAAAAATAATAGCTCTTTTCCCCATGAGGGGTAGTGTCTCTCGTTATTGTTTGAAATACATCTTTTGGGGATGTTTTAAGTGGAATCATTTATCTCTTGAGGCCAAAATGACCTCCCCAAGTCCCTCCTGGCCCAATTTCCTAAGCCTCTGTGACTGCTTTCTAGATGCTGCAGCAATAGGGAGCATGTGATGACCTAGAGAGATACTTTTAAATGACTCAACCAACAGAGCATCTGTGGGTACCTCTGGGACTCTCCCTCACAAATGATCTAACAGACACTTAGGAAGTTTGTCGAGATATCCAACCTCATTTTGCTCAATTTCATCTCGTTGCCCCCAGTTATGAATCCATGAGCCACCCTCAAGGATCCCCTGTCCCTCCTCGCTGCACACATCCTTCAAATGCTGGCAGAGCTGCCAACATCTTCCCACAACACAGTTGGGGACAGCGGGGACAGGCACCTCTTTGGAGCCCCCGAGCACTCAGGAAGAAAGCACACTGCCTGCAGAGATGCCCATGTGGATTTTCTATATTAGAGCAGCAAGCACCTGAGGAGAAACCCACCTGGTGAGTGAGCTTGCATTCATTTAAAGGAAAAAAAAAAAAGGAAGAAAGAAAAAAACCACCAAATGGTGTTTGCCTTACGATCTTAATTCAACCACTTAATTAAAGCCAACAGAGGATTCTAAAGTGAGGAGAAAAATTAGAGCAACAACTTTTTAATTATGCTGTAGGCATTTTCTCTCTCTTCCTTATTCTTCCTCCAAAAATCAAACAACTCCTCCTCTAAACACACATTTAGACAAAGACGATAGAACAATGTTATTATGGGATAGAGCCTGCTTAGTGCTTAGCAAGCAAGTACTGCAAGTTGTCTGCACAAACCCATGACCTAAATAGCACAATCACCCCATGCCAGGGATCCCCAAGTCATGAGAACAGAACAGAAGAAAGCAGGGATAGGAGGCAGCTGAAACAGTGGCTCCTTCCAGGAAAATCTACCAAGTGGAAAACCCTCCTAGTAATGCAGAAGTATTCCAGTGGTACAGCAAATTGCTGCCTGCCTTCAGACAGTGGGAGAAATGGAGGCTCCTGGTCTTCATCTCCTCCCTGTCCTCATCTCCTGGAGCAGCACAGCTCCAGCCTGTCTGCAGCAAAGAGCTGAGACTACATCGCCCACTCTTGTTCTGCAGCATTACTGGTTGCATAAAAAAATGTTTTGTCTTTACAGACAGCAGGTGATTTTGTATTTCTTGGGATGGATGGGGGAATATTCTTGTGGGCATGGACAAGTTTTAAAAGGTTCTGCTTTATGGAGCTAAAAAGGCTGCTTCCAGAACCCCACAAAGGCTAGGCTAGGTCCTTTTAGCTCTTCCTAGAATTAAGTCATGGTGCTAGAGCAAGAAAAACAGTTTGAGTAGCTCTGTCTCCAACCAAACTCCTTTGGGTATTTTTACTCCTTCCTGAAGAAATGGAACTTGACCCAGACAAAGCACTGTAAAGCTCTGAGGCTCTTATTTTCATAACAGAAATCTGTGAAGCTCTAAGATTGTTTTTTTCAGCTCTGTCTGGACTGATAAACTCAACAAGGTTTGGCCATGGCCTAAGCCAGGGTCCTTTTGTTTCTATACTGATTAATTATTATGACACTCCCTTGCATGGATGTGACCTCTGTCAACTCCTATTCTCCCAGACAGTGCCCCAGCATTTTTCATGGGTAAGCCAGGACAGTCCTAGAAACATCCAGTTTTATTTGGAGAAAGTATTATCTAACCTGGAATGTAAAAATTGTGACAATAATGATCTTCACAGTCACATGGGTCAGTTTTTCCTTTTCTGCTTTATTTTGATTAATTTCTTTTAAAAAACAGGAAAGCCCAATGAAGTCCAAGTTGGAATAATTCCTCTGTGCTCTATAAGCCTCTTTGACATTTCACAGAATATTTCATTGCTCTGTTTTAGCTACTCACCTGTAATCATCCTGTCTCTGTTATTATTGCCTATCTCATTTATTTAAATATTGAGAATGCGATTTTTCTGAGAAAAAACCTCTGGATTTGGGTTGCAGCATTTTGTTCTCACTGGGTTATATTTATATCTGAAAGGATGGGGACAGAAAAAAAGGAGAAGGAGATGTAGAGGCAACATCAGTAAAATATGTGCAAATAATAGCACGTGACCTTCCCTCCAAATGGTCTAGATACTACAAAATAAATACAAATAAATATTTTTTTACAAACCACCTAAAAGGTTTTAAAGCCAAAATCTAAAAGAAAATGCCAAAAAGAATCAAATAGCCATGGCAAATATCCCCTCTACCAGAGAGTTCAGCAGGGCAACACTTTCTCATTTCCAAAGCTATCACTTGAAAACTACCTGTGCAACATAATTTAGAATTTACCTTCTTTATTTTTTTGAATGTTGTTTTGGAGGACACTCAGGACCCAGGATGAATAATTTTCTATCCTTTTCAACAGGCTGTAAAGAGAGTGACTGCACAGATCTTATCCTGCAACTTCAACACCTCTGACTGGCTATTAGCTGCTTTCTCACTCTCACTAACATGGTAGAAAAGTAGCTTCAACAGTTGCCTTTCTTTTTTATGCTCTTTGTCATTAAAATAATAAATATGGAGCATCCCTCAAAATAGCATGATCATTTACATTTGTAAACATGGGAAACTTATTGAGAACAAGGAGATAGGACATAACATGTCAAACCTTGTTCTGAAAAATCATCAAATACCTCCTGAGAAACTGTAAAAATTTCCTTTTTTTGTAATGTTAATATTAAAAGTAATTTCCTGGGATGAAGCCATGTCCGGAGTTGACATATATGATGGTAAGTTTAGTCTTGTGGATGTGATTCACAAAAATATCTGAGAGAGATATCAATCTATTCCCAGTCAAATCAGTGGTAAAAAGCTCAGTCAGAAAAGGATAACACTGGGCATTTTTGGAAACTTTCATTCAATGCTTTCAGTGTTCTCTGTGACACATCATCCTACCCAGCTGTTTAAGTGAGCCCAACAATTATCTTCCATGAACCATTAATGAATATATTCACTCAATATATGTTTCATGACCGTGAAACAAATATATTTTTTCTGCCTTACACAACCACCCCAGAACTAAAGAAAGGTATAAAACTGTCTGCCTGTGAGACTGATGCCCTTATTTAATCACAGAACATGGGAAGCAATTACAATCATCTTTCCCACATTGTCCAAAATATTACACTTATATCCTGGTGCTTAGGATCAAAGACTATCTCAGTTCCTTGCCCTCAGATCCTCATTCAGTCTTTGGCTTTGTAGATGGGTGTGCCAGAAAGGGCCCCTCATCTTCCCAGTCACAGGGATTATTTTTGTCATATCAACTTTTGTCCAGAAGATACTAAAATAAGAATGCTTATTTATTCCATGCACACAAGTTAGGCATAGCCCTCACCCTCCCCTGATCTGATTTTTCAAATCATCTTCAGTAAATAAATTATGGAGAGCTTTGCAATGAGATTAACTTGGGAACAGCACTTAAAAGAGAATATATCTTTTCCCGCTAACCCTTATCTTGCTGAACAATCATAATGGTTTGGGAAGTGAAAAGATAGGATTACCAATGCTGAAAAGTAAGAGAGTGCCTGTCGCATTAATCTGAAAGAATTTGGATTATTATGTGGATTACTTCTGTAAACTTGCGTACACTGAGCTGTGTATTTATACCCAAGGCAAAGGAATAAAATCCCAGGCATAAGCAGGCGTGCACACACTGCTGCAGGACTCACAGGGTGAATTGCTTCCGTAGGAATCACAGAGGTACCTCTGAATGCTGGGAAAAAAGAGACTCTTAGTTACCTAACAACCTTAAACACAAAAAAAAACATATAAAAGGGAAAGTGCATCTACAAGCTGTAGACCCCAGACATGAGACGGATTTTCCTCTGTCTTGTGTTGGTATTATTTACGAGGGTCTACTACAGAACTGAAAATTTTGGAGTCTTACAGCAAAGCTGAGATCTCCACATTTCCTTTTTCGCACTGGGAACTCGAGAAAGTTATCTTTGAGCAGGGCTTTGACTGACTTTTTTCAGGGGGAAAAATAAGGGAGATTCAAATTTTCTTTTATATCGTTTAGAAATAAATGGTGCCTTCATCACAATCTATGGATAGGGCACATATGATTATCCTGAAATTATGAGCCTGAACTAGGCTTTGGCCACACAAAAATAATTTTTCCAGTTGTCTTTGTTATTTTATCAATGTATCCTAATTTCTTACTTTTTTCCCAACTCTATCTTTGATATGCTCTATTTTCCTCTCTCCTCACTGTCTTCCTCTTATGGGGAGAAATTTTAGATGACATCTTCAGCCACTCTTTCTTCTGCTGCAGGATAAACTTCTCACTCCCACTGGAAAGAATTGACGCATCTGATGCTGATGTCCCCTGGCTGTTCTGCTGTATCTTTCAGTAACCCTCAGTGACTTCCCTGCTCCACCTGTGTATTTTCAGCCCTTCCACAAACACATTCCCAATCATGCTTACTAATATCCTCCTGTTCCCTACAGTTTTTCAAAGCTGTCCCCAGGAAGAAACTAAACAAACAAACAAACAAACAAACAAACAAACAAACAAAAAAAAAAAAAAAAAAAAAAAAAAAAAGGAGGCAAGCAAATTTCCAGTCAGATTTGACTTTGCCTCTAGGATATTCCAAACTTGCTAATCTCAGGAAAGATGGTCAAATGCATTTCACCTACTTTTTGTTGTCTGCATTGCACTTCCAAATTTCTTCCTGTAGGTTCCCTTTCCTTTCAATGGGGAAAAAAATCCCCCTAGTTTTAGGGGTGTGATTACATTACTGACTTTCTAAGGATGCAAACAATCCCACACCAGAGTGGTGTCCTCCCTGCTTCTTTTATAGGGGATCTAATCAAATCCAACAGACATCTGCATTGTAGACATCTGAATTGTAGGCATCTACACTTAGCTGAATGTCACACTAAACCTGACCAACACGAGCCATTGATCTGGTCAAATGTCCCAAGCAACTATTTGGGCACATTCTCCCTTGGTTTACACCCCTAGGTAAATTCATGACTCCTAGCAAGACAAAATTCATCTTGTTTTCAAAGACTAAAATCATGCTATAAAATCAAAGGCCAAGTTTGACTGAGATGTCGTTAGAAACTTGGCATAGTTTTGTTTGGTATTTTAACCTCAATGCTTTGACTCCATCCACACTGAACAGATTGTGAACCTCTGCAGCTGAAGAGAATTGCTATCACATCACTTATCTGCATGTTAACGTGGTAATTTAAAGACATGAAGGGAAGTCAGTACACCCTTTTTCATCCAATTTTAACTGGAGAAGCTCAAACACAGTGCAACCTCAGGGTGTTGTTGGGTTGCAGAAGAAAACTCTGGGCCAGCTGTGAGAGGGACTGCCAGTGAGCAAAGCCAGCCCAAATGTATTTGTATTCAATACTCTCTTCTTTACATTTCAGTTTTGACTATTTTTAACTTTCCTGAAAATAGTCTGAAGTTCTAGCAATGTCCTTGGAGAAATACCTTGCCTGAAAGAAACATTTGGTTAAAATTACAGTGGAAAACAAACAATTCTAGCTGCTGCCATGTTTCCCTGAATCCCTCTTCTGCTGTTAAGCAAGAGTCTCAGTTCAGCAAAAGGAGGGAAGACCAAGTTTTTTGCTGGCTATGTGAAGGGGGTGGTGGGGTGTTGTTTATCATTATTTGAATTAGTTTTATATCTCTAGAAGTAGCCAGGTTGTTTCACTATCTTGCCACTTTGTGGAGCAGGGATAAAGTATGACAGAGCCAATCTGCTTTGCTCAACCAGTCTGGCCCTGCCTGGACAGGATTTTATGTGTTGGTGATTTACATGGCTTAGCTCCCCCTAAACTACTGAAACTCTGACAAGAAATTACTTCTCTTGTCTCTATTACTTTCTTTCTTGGATCCCATTTCCAAGTTTACCACCTTTCCTGACTTTAACCTTCTCATTATCTCTCTCTTCAACTCCCTGAGATGAGTTTGTAGCCAGGTGAGTGTCACACTCTTCTCCCAGGCAACAAGGACAGGACAAGAGGAAATGGCCTCAAGCTGCACCAGGGGAGGTTTAGGTGGGACATCAGGAAGAATTTCTTCATGGAAAGGGTGGTCAGGGATTAGAAGGGGCTGCCCAGGGAGGTGGTGGAGTGGCCATCTGTGGAGGTGTCCAAGGAAGCACTGGATGTGGCACTCAGTGCTCTGGGCTGGGGGACAAGGTCACAGGTTGGATTTGATGATCTTGGAGATCTTTTTCAACACTGATGATTCTATGATTCAAAGATAAACCACTGCTCCACCAATTAGACCCCTGTCCTGAGAGGCTAAAATCTTTCTCTTTCACAAAAAGATGGGAGGTTCAAGTCCAAATATCCCAACTTGCCCAAGTATCCTGACTCAGCCATAAGGTGTACATACATACCACTGAACTAAATCATTTAAGGTGCTGCTTTCTGGCCAACTACATCAGCTGGTCACTGCCATACCATGAGACCCTCATAGCCTAAAACCAAGGTGGCTTCATGCACCTGCTTGTTAGGAATGTTGTCAGGCCCACCCCAGAACATCAACTGTGTCCAGGAATTGCTTAAACCATTATGATTTTCCATGAAAAAAACTGCACTGGGGCTCAAAATGAGTTCTGGTGCCTGAATCTGAGCTTGAGGTCTGTTTAATCTGCTACCATAGATACACTCAAAGAAATGAGCTACTGCTTTTATTTAAAGATTTTCAACCTGATGCTTAATTTTTAATTTAGTCCAAAACCTTTTTTGTGTGTGTGTGGCTTAGCCGAACTCCCCTTTTGCCTCCAATCAGTCATAAAAGAAAGGAAAAAATAAAAGTCAACTTGGCTTAACCACATTAATCAACACGATTTGAAAAAAGGAAACATAGCCAGGGAGCATAGGAGGGCTTCAGATACACTTTAAATTGTTTTATGCCAAGACCATCATATTGCAATCAGTGAGTAACATAATTCTTATCATGCCTCCTATTTCACCCTTAGTTATTTTTCCTTTTCCCTGATATGACTGAAATAACACCTGGAACAGTTGGCTTCAGCAGGGCAAAGTCTGGTAGGAAGAGTGCACTATAAATACAGTGTAGAAAGATAAAGCTATTGCCTTTATTTGACAAGCTAACTGTTCCCCAAGCACTCATCCACCAGCCTTATAAAAGGAAATGTAGTTACTGAGGCCCAAATTCACCGTTGGCTTAAGTGTGTGCAATTCCACTGAAGTCAACACAATTGTATCTGTTTACTTTCATGGTGAATTGGGACCCAGACCTTTACTGAAGTAATAAAAGGTCAGTCAAACACAGAGGCAAGAGACCAAAGCTGTGGCTTTGCTCAAAGTTCTTGGCATTGGTGAAAGTGTCAGCAAAACAGCTGACCAGTCAGTGGAAGAATAATCACTGGGGTGTATCAGCAAGTCACAGAGGTTTAGGGGCATATTATCTCAGCAGTCATGATAAATAATTACATATTTTCACCTTATGTAAACACAGAGAAATCTTTTTTAGCTTATCTTCTGCTGGAACAGAAGTAAGGTGAAAACAATGAGGCTGAATACCTTCAAGATAACATCGGGTATTTGCATTAAAAGACAAAATTAGTCTGATACTAATGAGTCTCTTGTACCACTACATATAATTCCTTCTGAAGATATTAGTTAGTAGAACTGAAAGCCTCCATTGGCTCATGAGAGCAGCACAATTTGTCCCACAGTTGCTGTCACATTTGGGAAACTCAGACAGTATCCACAAGCTTTGCCTCACCACTCACATCTAAAATAGCAGGAGTCATATCACATATCCAGCTGGTGGGACTCATCCTTTTTTTCTGTCTATAACTTGATCTCATGGTCCCAGGATCTCGTTTACTCATATTGTTACACTGCTTAGGAGCACAACAGGACATCTACCAGGATTCACATTGTCTAAGTTGAGAGCATAGTTAGGAAACTAGTTTAAACAGCTTGTCTAAACTAAGGGTCTCTCTTTAGTCAATGGAGACTGTATAATTAGTAAAAGCAATTACCATCCTGATAGCAATTCTCCACAGCAAAGAGATTTGTGTGCTGCCTGTAGCACAAATGGAAGACAATCTGCATGCAGGAGGACTTGGGAGGGCAATGCAGGGAGTGACCCACAGAGTCAAGAGAAAGCCACCAATGACCAATAACAATGATGTAAATACATTATAAAGCAATCTTACAGCAGTGAACCTACATCATTATTCTGTTATTCAGTATTTCACTCACATTTCTGGATCACAGCCTAAGATATCAGAAGGGCAACATGAAGGAAATAACAACCATGCAACACAAGAAAGCAACAATGACATCAAAAAAATTGCAATAAGGAAGTTTTCAGAATGTACCAAACTTATATTTACTGAGAAATAGCAAATTTTTGTCAAGACTGAATAAAGTGAATTGAACTCATTCAAAAGTTAGATGGCTGGGGATACTAATTTATAGTAGGTAGTGAGATTACAATGGGTAGTAAACCTATTAATCCCAGTTACCATTGAGGATTAAGGATGACAGATCTTATATAAAGTTGAGAATCTCTCAATCCATGTCCTCAGACTCTCATACTTCAGAGAAGGCTGGGGAAATGATGTGAGAGCTCACCTCTACAACAGAGAAGGAAGTTAATCACAAATCAGAGAACTATCAGAGGGCTAAAGCACTTCTGTGGAGACAGACTGGGAGAGTTGTTCAGCCTGGAGAGGATTTTGGGATGACCTCATTGTGGCCTTCCAGTACTTGAACAAGGCTTATAAAAGAGGCAGAGAGACTTTTCACATGGACAAATAGTGACAGGACAAGGGGGAATGATTTAAAACTATCAACTCTCCTAAAAGATGAGAGATTAAATTAGATGTTAGGAAGAAGTACTTTACTCAAAGGGTGGTAAGGCACTGGAACAGGTTGCCCAGAGGAATTGTCTATATCCCATCCCTGGAAGTATCCAAGGTCAGGCTGGACAGGGCTCGGAACAACCTGGGATAGTGGAAGATGTCCCTGCCCATGGCAGGGGGGTGGAACAAGATGAGCTTTAAGGTCTCTTCCAGCACACACCATTCTGTGAGTTTATGTTTGTTTAATCTGCTCTTAAAACCTTTTACTGATGGAGATTCCACCACCTGCCCAGGCAGAGCTAGTCTACATTTAGAAAGTTTACCTAATGAGTAACCTCAATCTTCCTTGCTACAATTTAAGCCCACTGATTCCCATTCTGTCCTCAGTGGATATAGAGAGCATTTCCTTCATTTTTGCAACAAGCTTTTCCTTGGCTGCAATCTGCTTTCCTCTCTCGTTTCTATTTTCTTTACTCATAAAATTAAAAGAAATCCTAAAATAAAGTGTTATAAATATTAATGTAATATAAATAATAAAATATATAATATAAATAATAAAAGTATAAAATATGTAATATACACACTGATTCCATAGGCTTTATAATAAGCAAGTTATTTGCAAGAGTAAAACTTGCATATGAGAGATTTTTGGAGCTGTGTTCTCTCTTTAAACATATATTTTGAATTTTCATTTCGGATTGTTTGAGTTATGGAGCTTGCTTTAAAAATATTCAGGTCAATCTGTCTTTTCCTCCAACTCTCAAAGGGTTAAGCCCCTCGCTGCTAATTCCCTTTGCAAGTCAGATCCTTCATTACAAGCAGAATCCTTAGAAGAGGACATATTTCATTTTTTAACTGGAGCATATCTAATGATCCGGGGGGAAAGCCCTGTCTCGTAGCATTTGATGTAGCCTCAGACAAGAAGAGCAAGGTGGCATCAGCCTCCTCCTATTTAGTCATGAGCCAAGGAGCTGCACCAGCCTACAAGTGACATGCAGAACACATGCATCAAAGTAGCAGCTCAATCTGTACGGCAAATAACCCTCTTTGGTGGCTCAGCATGGTTGCTGGCCCTGAGCTGTACTCCCAGTAATTGACATAGTTGCCCAATGCTAGAAAACTAACTCGGGAACTATTCTCATTAGACGTCCCCCTGGTTTGCTACTCTGTTATTGTAAAACCCAAACACTGAGCTTCCTACCAGCGTGGCTCTGGTTTTAATTAGTTCTGATGGCACTGGGCGACGCGCCAAGGAAAAAAATGAACTTCCTGTGATTGAGGCTTGTTGCTCAGTATGTTGCTTCCTCCACACAGAGATTGTTTTCACAACATTTTTTGAAAAGGAGCTACTGGCAGAAATAATATAAGTTTTTACTGCTTTTGATTTTTTTTTTTTAAATTCTGCCTTCCATACTTATAAAAGGCGGCTCGAAGTCAAGGTTCCCTAAAGTTACTGTGTCATTATATTGCCTTTGTGTGACTCGGCTGATTAAAGACATCCTAGCAGATTAATTTTTTGATAGAATAAGCACAGGCTCCTGTTAAAAAAAAAGTTAAGACCAAAGACTTTTTAGTGTCTTAAATAAATTAATTTTGATATGTTCAGGCATGAGATGGGGAGGGACTTGAGGCTTATATTCAACAGCATAAGTTGCCACAGTGTGAGTAGGGGTGAGGGAAATAGCAGATAAATGTGATTCAAAAGCAGAATTAGTATCTCCATGTGGGAATGTGATGAGTCCTAGCAGTCTCCTTCATTTCTTCTTATGAGGCTTCTCAAGTTAATTTGGTATGAAAGGCTCAAACACGATCACTTTGTACCAGTGAACTCTAGGTGGGATTCACAGCCAGACACTACATTTAGGGGTCTCAGAAGGACATGTCTGTGTTTGTGCTGTCCCTGATCTGAGTCAGAGAAGATGAAAATTTAGTTGATACCATCACTGGAGTCCAGAGAGCAATTGACCTGACCAAATGCAGGTAGGTATTTCTTGTGTGAGCTGAATTGCTTTCCAGGCTCCATTGACTTGTCTGGGCAGGATCTCCACTAATCATGATGGGTTAGACAGCCAGAGCAGATGAACACATCCAATTTCAGATTCTTGACTGCAGACCTACATAGGAGTAGGCGTCTGCCTTCAGGTGTTTGTAACTGCTCTCCAGACTCCCACTGACAACACTGATAAGTGCTTGATTAACCACACACACACAGGTATCCAGTGCTGCCTGAGATGCCCCCAAGCCTCATCCTGCATCCAGCTGTCTCTCTAGAAGAGCGTGGCTCTCCTCTAAGTCCAGGGTTGTATCTATCAATCCCATGTGGGTGTCTCACAGGCCCTTGAATGTCTCAGGTGGGCACCAAAAATCTATGTCAAGTCAGATTTGAGCTCTCGATTTTCAGTGACAGCAATGAGGGCTTGGGCACCAAGTACACACACAAATTCCCATGCTACAATTATCAGAATTAGACAGCTGCAGCAGGGGACGAATCTCGCCTGCCATGCAATTTTCCCTGGATTGATTCTACCTTTTTTGATGCATTGGTAATTCTTTTATGACTAATTCTGTGCTTTATAAATTTCATGTTGGAAGATGGTTTAGGAGAAAAGAGATAAACTCATCCTGAAAGCTTCTTGAACCTGGTTTGTACAGTTGGATGTCAGCTATGACAGCCTGCTTGCCATTGTTCAACTACTTTGTGGCAGCATCATTTCTACAGGTACATAAAAAGATAAAAGAAACTATCCAGCCAATTCAATTATAATGTCAGTCAAGTCAGAATAAAAACAGAAACCATGCTTTTCTTTGTCTTTGTACTTCTGGAATTACTTGTTTTACTTTTTTAAAAAAAACTAGTATGAAGTGCATCAAAGCACAATAATGTATAAGGATCACTCTGATGATGTTTGAAAGCACAACATGTCAGATTTCAGAAATGACCACTGCTGCAGCAGGTATAAAATGGCATCTGCAGACCATGCAAAGAACTGGAGCACTAAACAGGATAACTTATCTTTATACTATTCTTTAGTTTTGCTTATATTTATTTGATTAATTATTTTTTAGGTAGAAGACAGTTTCTCTGAAATACAACTGTAAATATAGAATATAATCACTGCTTCAAGTAAATTTTCTTCTTTGTTGAAAATGTACAAAAATATGCCGAGACAGGTAGGAAAAGGTAGAAAATTCTACCAGAAAACTAAATAAAAATACTCTGGGGATTCCTGAGCCATGGATCACCAGAAGCTGGAAGAACTACCTAGGAATGAGTGCCATGTACTTGGTACAATATACAAGTGCTTATGCACCTTTTATTGAGCTCAGTCAAACACAGGACATTTGACCAGCAGACCTACTTTGCTTTCAGCCCATACTGAGCTGATATTTTCCTCATGTTCCTTGAGAATATTTCCTTACCTGGTTTTGAGTAATGGCAGCTATGGCTGAGACAACTGATGCTTCCCTGTTGCCTTTGGTTTTCCTGAAAAGATTGCCAGTCAGGATGGAATGAAAAACTAAAGTCTTTCATCTCAGAGCACTGATTTTGGATTCTGGAGAAGTTTAAGAAGATGGAGAGTCTTGAGAGAAATTTCTATGAGGAGATTTTTATTTTCAGTATTCCAGGGGCTACAAACACCAACACAATTGGTCTATCAACCATATTCCAAAATATGGCTCCACCTACTATCCTTATATAAAAGCATGAGCTTGGCTTCCAGCAACTCTTAGAGAAGAAAATTTGTGGATACAGAATCACAGAATTGTTGAGATTGGAACATCTGCAGATCATCTTGTCCCGTACCTCTCTTCAAGCAGTCACCTACAGCAGGCTGCAAATTATGAGAACCACACAAAAACTGGATGGCTCTGGTTGAGAGCAGTAATGGGACACATTGGAATTCCACATCCAAGGCAAGACTTTGAGTGCAGAAGTCATGAGTCACAGGATGAAGTTGCTTCTGGACTCAACATCAGCATGTTGGTTTGTCTTGGCACAGGCACCAGGATGTAACTAAAAACAGATGCAAGGCCAGCTGCTCTTTTCATAGTTTCATTGATTTATTGGTAAAAGTAAGGAATCTCTGTGGAGTTGGAAAATATAACCTAAGTCCTACCTGTAAAAGCAAATGCAAACTAGGCAGGATACTGATACCTTATTTATCTGAAAAACTTCTGGTCCTGTGTCTGGGTAACTGAACTGAGCCAGAAGGTTCCCTAAATCACAGAACAGCAGAGTTTGGAAGGGATGTCTCCACATCATCCAGCCCACCCTCTTGCACAGAGCATGGTCACCTTGAACTCAGTGCTGTGTCCAGTCAGCTTCTGAGAAGGGTCTGCTCCTGTCTTATTTGCCCTCACACAGGAACCTTCTGTTCTCCAACCTGAACAATTCCCATTCTATTCCTCTGTGTGAGAAGTTACAGGGAAGTTTATGAGTTCACATTTTATTATGTCCCATAGCTACATCTTGAGTCTGGTCTAAACTTGAGATCCAGGCAGTGATGAATGGGACACACCAAGGTCCTGCTGTGCAGAACTCACCCATGTTCCAGATTTTCTCTCCAAGCATCACCCTGGCCATCATTTGCCATTCCTTAATGTTGTGAAATGGTTTCTCAGTTCTACATAAACTGTAGCTCCAGTAAGAAATCAGGCACAATGCTATTTCAAGAGCAGAAGGCTCCAGGGGAGCCTTAGAAACCCTTCTAATAACTAAAGGAGCTCCAAGAGAGACATAGAGGATCTTTGGACAAGGGCTTGGACTGACAGGATGAGGGGGAATGGCTTTAAACTGAAAGAAGGGAGATTTAGATTAGATATTAGGAAGATATTCTTCACTGTGAAGATGGTGAGAAACTAGAACAGATTTCTCAGAGAAGCTGTGGATTCCCCATCCTTGGCAGTGCTCAAGGCCAGGTTGGACAGAGCTTGGAACAACCTGGCCAGGTGGGAGGTGTCTCTGCCCATGGCAGGAAGGTTAGTATAAGATGAGCTTTAATGTCCCTTCCAACCTAAACATTTCTATTTTTGTTTTCAGTATTTTTTAAAGAAAACACTTCTCAGCAAAAACAGTCCAACTGTAAAACCTTTATGACTTTTTTATTAAAATCTTGTGCCTTTGTTCTGATATTTTTCATTTTCCTACTCAAGTCTTGGCTCCTTTTCCTACAAGAATTTCACAGAAAGGCCCTTTCAAATCATGCTTTTTCTGTCTCAGTTCTCCAAGGACTTTGCTGAAAGGTGGTATTTTATCCTCCTGATGGTGTTTTAGATTCCTAACCTCAGAAAGCATGTAATTCTATCAGCTTCCTTTATAAATCTCAATTTCCAAATGGTTTTGCAGGAGCTATACAGGTTGGCTTAATTTACAGTGTTCTGCCCTGACTGAACGGGGTATCTATCAGAATCTAGTCCTTAAAACCTGTGCATTTAGATTTAACTTACACAGAGCAAGTCACAACCTTCAGTGCTGAAATTCCAAAGCAGGCACTGGAGTTACACGAGGGATTAATTTGATTCTGTATTTAGATTAACAGTACTTGTGTAAATACTGAGTTAGGGCTGATGTCAATCTTTTATGCTAATTGCTAGTTAGACCCATACAAAGACAAGCTTTGCTTGGACCACTCTTTTAAGATTGCTATCTATCTACTGTGGAGAGATTTACATTTGCTTTCCATTAACATTAATAGGAGCTGTCCACATATATCACTCATCGCCTGTAAGAAAAGATAAAGTCCTACTAAGTTCAGAGAACATAGGCTTTCCCAATTGAAAAATCTATTAATAATAAAACCCCTACCATGTAAATATCTGACATCTGAACTGTATAGTAAATAAAGTGGTCCATGAAGTGATTGCTTCAAGGGGAAGAAATGCTTGGCTAGTTCCAAACCATTTTTAAAAACTCGTATAAATCCTCCGGTATTGGTAAAAACATAAATAAAGCAAATAGCTGCAGAGAAAGAAGGAGGAGCAGGAGCATAGTAATTTCAATTGTTATTTTTATTGGCCTTTATTTTGTTCTATGAGATAGTGACAGATTCAATAAAACACCTTGTTTTACACACACAGAGGACAAAGATTACTAGGAATGATACAAAAACCTCTTAGCTAATCCAGATGTAACTGGGCATGAGCTCATTTAGGCTGAGAAGTTAAAGGTGACCAGATGCAATGCTTGCTGCTTTACTCCTTGTTGCTGCTCCTCACAAAATTGATGCAATTTATCTCACTAGGCAAGGAAAACACAGAGATCACTGGCCAGGACTCCCTGGTACTTGGCACTGGGCCAGCCTGGATTATGAGCTGTGTAACTGCACAATACAATGACACACAAAAGACAAAAGCAGAATTGTTTTTTCCTTTCTGATGATGTAAACCTGGATTGATTCTAGTGGGGTTACAATAAAGTATCAGTGGATAATCAAAAGAACCAAGTTTTGTCCATCATGTTGCCATCATTTAATCCTCTCTGCACTGCTGAGTGCTATTTTTCCAAGAGGTTCTATAAATGGGTTGTCAAAAGCTTTTATCTGTGTTTTAAAATATACTCACACACCTATTGTTTTGTCTTTCTTTCCATCCTCAAAAGAGCAACACTGAGCATTAATTAGAGGTCGTTGGCACAGCACTGTGCCATTAGAAGTCACCTATTAGAAAGCAAACTGGATGCAACGTTACATTTTGCAATTAATGCCTAATCACTTGACACTAATGAAATCAGCAAAGTGAACGTCGTGGGCATACCTGGTGTGTGAGAGAGGGGAAGTCTTTCTTCAGAAAATACCATATTATCTGAACTAAAATACCTCATGGGAATGTAACCATTTAAAAATATACTTTTTCAGTTTCACAGGTGAGCGTCCAACAAAATTATTCTGGTTATTTATAATTAATTTCTTACAGAGAACACATAATTTTGGCCAAATATCTTCTTAGAAAAGATAAACAACCCTAAAGAAATAAAATCTTTAGAAGCAACTGCTTCCCCTGGAAAGTTACCCTGATAGATCCAGTGAGCTTTTGGCTTGAAAACTTGGATTTCAATTTATTTAACCACAAGATCTCTGGATCTAATGTCTCTGTCTCTTTGTCACAATAAAGAGCCTTCCAGTGTGCCATGAAACCTCCCTGGAGAGGCAATTTGGGTTGTGCTGATACAGTTCATGGACTGATTTACTCCATTTGGGGTCTGGCCAAGGTTTTACCACTGGCCTTGGTTATTAGGTGGAGAGGAACAATTCCACTCTCTTAAGGAACACTGTGGCAGCCAAAGGTTAGATTGATTTTGGCTGCCATACAGCAACATCTTTCCACTTTATCAAAGGCCTGATAAGCTTGGATTCACTCTTGGTGCTCAGCCCAAACATCCATTGGATTTGTGTAGGAAGTTGGTTGGAAAGAAACAACCATAAGTGTGACAGCTTAGAAAAACTTTGACACCTGCAGGAATGGATGGGCAGGGTGGGAGTGAAGTGTTGCACTTGGCAAGGAAATGAGAGGAGAAAAAAAAAAAAAGCTGGCAAATTCTTACATATTATGACTTGCAACGTCATATTCTGAATAAGCTGCTGAATTGTACTCATATTTTTAGGGATTTCTGAGATCCTTACAGAAGGGACATTCAGGGCCCATCATAAGGAAGTAAAGATGGGCAGGCAAACAGAGAGATAGATACTGAGAATATCTTTGTAGTCTCTCTTTCAGCACAGTACCACAATGGGATCTACAGCATAGTAGCAGAGTGCAGAGCCCTAGATGTAATTTACACAGCTAAAATATAAACGTGAACAAATCATGGTGTAAACACAGAAAACATGGAACTATTTCTCATCTAAGCAAAAATATATTAATGCATTTCTGGTGATAATAATTTAATTAGGAAGCTTTATTGGTTACAGACACAGGTCATTCTTTTGGTGCACAAAAGATTCGGCAGACCAAAAATAATAAAAATAATGATTAGAATAAGCCTTCCAAAACAGAAGAGGCTGACAATGAAAAAGAAACCTTTATCGGGTGAGTGTTAAGAATAACAATAGACAGCACCTTTAATAAAAGTGTAGCATTGATATTTTACATCTAAACACTTTCAACCAACAATGTTGAGACCTTCCACAAAAAATAAACAAAATCCTCCTAAAAAAATGCAATGATTGCACATCTATGTAGACAGGTGTGTTGAAAGAGGAGATGCTGTGATAAAAGAAGAAAACCAAAAAAAGAATGGAAATGGCCGATTCTTCCTTTGTGACATATTTTCTCTCTCATCCTTGCATATTTGCATTAAAGTGATTGTGAATAATGTACATTTGACCAGTGCTGTCTGCGGAACTAATGCCTATTAAAGTGATGGGAAGTAGCATATGTTGTGCCTTGGGCAGAGAAAGTCCAATCACCCCCACTGTGTGCAAGTCTCCAACTAAAATGCAGGACAGCCTGGGTTTTATCCTAAATGAACTCAGCAGGGAGAAACAGGACATAGTCTCTCATTCCACATTTAAGCTTCTAAACTAAGGCTTAAAGAGTTAGATTTGGAAAAAGGGAACTGTAACATCCATCATGTAATTTACTGGTGGAGCTAATGTTATTTTATCTTTTTCTGGTGCTAGGAATACAAAGGAAAGTGGTGAGGTAGGGGAGGTGAATGTGTATGTAGGTTGTTTCATGAACTGAGATGCATTTGCTTTATTTGTAGCTAGAAAAGAAAAAAGGAAGGGGGGAAGAAAGGACAAAAAAGAAAGAGAGGAAAAAAGAAAAAAAACCAACCTTCTCCACTCCTGCTATGCTTTCACATTTTCTGCCAGTGCACAATTTTGTCAGTAATTGCAGAATGGTTTGGGTATGTTTGGTTTCACTTTTATGTTCCTGCACTGTACTAGAAATGTTCTGTTATTTGAACAGTTTGTAAAGCTTTTTTGAGTTGTATTACATAATCTTCCCAACGACCTCCAGCATCAAGTTCAGATCTAAAGCAGTCTTTCTTCTACCTGTGTGAACTTGATAGCTGGGGAAAAAAAAAAATAAAAAAGGCAATTACAGAGCTCTGTGAGAATAACAAATTCAGCTGAACTAAGGAAATAAAAATTGCCGAATTGTCATGTTTAGACCTGTAGCAACAAATTTTGCTTCATTACCTTCAGCATTACAAAAAGGAGAGGGGGCAGGGGGTAGAAGGGAAAGGAGGCAAAGCTTTTTTTTTTTTAATATATATAGTATTCATAGGAGGACTTCATTTCCCTTTCCCATGAAATAAATCTCTCTTAAATAGAAGTGTATCTCTTAGTGATGTGGAAAAACATTTGCTGCCAATGTGAATCAGGAGCAGTGGCAGTGAAATGAATGGATTGGTATGGAATCCCAGTTAGAGCAGTGCACAGTCTGTCTGTCCCACCCAATCCAGATTAGTGCTCAGAAGAGGGATCAAAACTTCTTTTTTTTCAGCATAAAGGTAAACTGAATAACTATTCAATGTATTCTGTAATCTTGACACCAGATTATTAACATGCCTTAAACATATAATTATTACTGGGTATGGATTTTGGAGTTGATGCTTTCCACTGTTTCTTCATAGAGTCTAAACTAAAAGTTCTGACACCAGCTAGAGTCAAACCCTTAGACCTACCACTGAAATACAGATGCATATTTGAAATATGAAATTCAATTACATCCCAGGTTCAAAATCCAAAGTGAGCTGCTTATTTGCACTTCTACTCAGCTAGTGACTGTAGATAGAAAATATTTCCATTTTTTTCCTGTTTATTGCTGATGCTATTTAACGTTAAAAGGTAATGGGTGAATAGAAAAAGAAAAAAGAGAGATAGAATGTATTGCTGAGATAATTACAAGTAGATGTTATTCCCATTAACATAGCTTAAATTATATGATTAGACTTCTATTATTTTCCTCACTGTTACCTAGGAAATGCACACTGGCTTTGAAGGAATTATTTTAGGTTTTATTTCCCTTTTTTTCTTATCTTCCCTGAATAATTCCTTAATACCAGCAATAGTAAAAGCCCTGTTGAATATTCAGAGACTCAACTCTATTCCACCACAGTGAGCATCCTGCACCCACACTCTGGGGCTCAGCATTGCTTTAAGCCACTCCAAGCACATTTGCCCACAAATATTGGCCGTGTCACCCAAGGCTCTTCTGCCCCTTCCCTTGCTGTTATCCTTTGGGACTATGGAATTCCACCCTGAGCTGGACCCCTAAACTATGGAGCCTCACTCTGAGCTGGATCCCCAAATTGATCTTGCTAAAGAGGGTGAAGAGAGGGAGACAATGTAAGTTCAGGGAAATAATTTGGGTGATTGCTCAGTGAAAAACAACAATCACAACAAAAGAACACAAACCAAACCAAACAGCATAAAAGAGAAGCAGGAGATGTGTGGCTTCATGTGGGTGGTCTTCGTACTGCAATACAGAAAGCAGTTTAGTCAGTTAAGAGCAACTGTGAGATCTCAGCACTGACAAACAAATATCTTATTGAATCATCTGCCAGACTGAGCAGGTCAATAAAAGTGCTGCTTTACCCTTGACAGGAGCTGAAGCACTTGCAGACCTGAGCTTGGCCCTGCCTGGCTGTGTCTGCATTCACTGGACCTGCTCCTGACTCTTACTCCAACTCATGGGCTCATGTTCCCAGCCCCAAAGAGGTGCCTGACACCCTTTGGGTGGGCTGCAGGCTGCCCCCATTCTTCCCCAGAGGTGGGATTCAGCTCAAGATTAAGAGATTCAACTTTGATGTCTACAAGCAGTGTCTAAGCAGGAAAGAGTTGTTTCTGCTCCTATCAGCAGTGGAGATATTAACAGTACAGTCAGTGAAGTCGTGCCAGGGTCATTTTGCCAACAGATTCAGTTTAGCCAGAGTATGATTTAAACTCTCCCAGCCTCCAAAATAAGATGGGCAGATTAAACTCTGTTTGGGAGGCTCCTTGGTCTCTGCAAATTCAGCCAAAATCATTTCCACCCTTGGGTCCTGGCAGTGTTTCGTTTCCTAGAGCAGATGTTGCTTAGACATCTGCCTTAAAAGAAGATTAATTGTTCTCCAAGCTCCACTGACTGTATTAACTAAGAATTGGGTTCAAGTGCTCAGCCACAGGTGCCTAGTG
The DNA here is from genome assembly GCA_024734555.1 of Trochalopteron elliotii. Classification (NCBI taxonomy): domain Eukaryota; kingdom Metazoa; phylum Chordata; class Aves; order Passeriformes; family Leiothrichidae; genus Trochalopteron; species Trochalopteron elliotii. The sequence continues at coordinate 755,717 of JANPWX010006184.1, forward strand.
CCACTTGTGATAGAGTATTTAATCAGAAGAGTCCAGGTCTCTTATGTGTCCTGTGTCGCATTATAGGATCACAGACCTATAATGTGACCCCTGGTTGGGGTTGGGAAGGACCTTAAGGACCACCCAGTTCCACTCCCCCTGCCCTGGACAGGGACACCTTCCACTAGAGCAAGTCCCTCAGTGTCCGATAACCTGACTGGGATGTAGCCAGCAAACCAGCAGCGTCACGGACTCAGATGACCCAGTAAAGCTTGGTTTGGAATTTAGTTATCTAGAATTAATTTATATATATATTGTTCAGAAAGAGAATCCTGCACTAGAATTCCTGAGCTCACCACTCCCTCTAATACCTAAAGAATATGGCAATGAAGGGACACAAGCTCCTGATGCTTGTTGCTGAGAGCAAACTTGCAATGGAGGCTTTACTGGAATGAGAAATTCAACACTGAAAATTTCTCTCCTTTTACTACACTGAGTAGGGCTTGATCCATCAGGCCTACTAACTGTCTAAATCACTATTTTGAGTTGATATGTTGTCATAGTCAGATTAGAGACCCACAAGTGGCTATTTGAACATGTCCAACCCTTTCTCTTGCTTATTCCCACACATAACAATATCTAAATATGTTCCTATTCATCTTATACATCTGAAACTAGAGGGGAACAAGGAGCAAAGTCCAGAACTAAAGGTGCACAAAACTTAAATAATTTTAAGCATCAACTTTGACTCCACTTAGAGGGCGGCCTTCCTTCCCCTACGTCACTGGATGCTTATGTTGGATACAGACTGTGGCTACTTCAAACCCATGATATAACAGCATTAAAACCTCAATATCAAACCTATGATATTAAGGCATTTTAAGTACAAACCTTATTCAGGTGTTTAAAACTTAGAGTTGAAAACTCTTCTCACTGCAAAAGCTCAGAGGAAGAAGATTTCACAGGTCCTGAGTGGTGGGAACAAAACTTCAGTTGTCCCTCACAAAGTTACCTCAGTTACTAGGGGCCTGAGCCATTTCTATCTTTGAGTTCAGCCTCGATGTTTTAAGTGGCCTCATTCCCTAGTTTATTTTGACTGTCTCTTCCCAGTCTTTGTTTTTATATACTTGCCCATTATTAGTTCACTTCTCACAATTATGGCTCCACTTCGGGTGGTATGTTTTAACTGCTCCCCTGACACCAGCATTGAAGCATGAAACAGTCTCTGGGCACCCTCTTTGGTGTATATCCTCCTTAATATTTTTTCTGAGTTCTGAGATGTGCTCACTGCTGCTTGCCTTATGTTTCTGTCTTTCCTTCATTCTGCAGGCTTTTTAGTTCACATTTAAGAAACTGGGACAGGAAAAAAAAAAAAAAAAAGGAGTATGGTTGTGAATTACAGCCTTAAACAAAGAGACAGATAAGACAATAAAAAATCCTTATAGTTATCCAGTCTGACTTTACTCATACATCTGAAAGTTATGCAACATGATCTTTTATGATAATCTTCCCCAGACCTATTAAGCAATGTAATGACGAAAACAAAATGATTAGACCAAGGTGAAGGGTTGGGAACTAAAGCTGGTTCAAAATTTCAACTCATACTCCACCCTAAGGTAATTAAGCTTTTTAACACCAAGCTGACTGGGTTTAGGTGCTTCAGTTCTGTTCACTATTGCAAAAAACATTCACAAATGCATACCAAAATTGGAGACAGCCTCAGAGCTGTGCTCAGTGCTTGAACTCTTGTCCTTTTTGAAGTCAAAGAGACTTTCACCATTAACTTCAACTGTCCCACAGTTTCTTTCCTGGTGCTTTTTGTACAAGCACTGAGACAGCTTTGAAGAAAGGCAACTATTCTGTGACAAACTGAGCTCATAGCTTGGTAGCTCTTTTGCCCCATGGGAATATTGTACCTCAGTGCTAAAAAGCTTTATAATAAAATGCAGGAGATGGTATAAATAGACTCAGTAGTGCAACTTGGTCAGTAAAAAAACCTAATTCCTGCAAAGATGGCTGGACAGTACCACATCCTGCTTGGTTTTTTTGGTCTTATTTATTGCTAATTTCAAGATGCATCTATTTGTCCTGTGAGTGGATGTGTTTGGCAAAGAAATTACAAGCAGCTACCACCGAGCACAGATGTTCATTGTCATCATTGAGAGCAACAAATATCATCAGTCCAAACCAAGATCACTCCTCTAAGGGGAAAGTATATATAGCTATCATTCAAAAACCTCAGCCTCAGATCCTTGATAGTTCAGTAACTCACAGTTTTGCCAGTGGGGATGATAGAAGTTTCTTTGTTGTGATGGATGCATTTGCCATTACTCACCATACCAGTTCTCCCCTCCCCTCCAGCTCTTTTACTGTGGTACAATATCCAAAACCCATGAATCTTGCAGTATCCCAGCAGCCTGCCCCCTAACATTCCAGCTTGACAAAAGTGGAGCTAATAGTTCAAACAAGCCGAAGACATCAAGTAGAAAAGAGTCAAAGGAGACTTTTCATTAAAGGCATTGACTATTGGGGAACTGGGAGATAAATGGTGTTGCAGTAACCATCCTTGTCAAATCAGAAAGTGTCAATGTATTGATTGCCTCATTATCACTGAATTAATTACAGCTGTGTCTTGCTCTAGATATTTAACTTATAGCTTGATATTAGGGCGTGCTTTTCTTGACAAAACAATGAGGTTTTGTTTCAAGATTCTCTGACGTTTTAGGTTTGTACTTTTCTTGCCTTTTTTTTTTTTTTTCTTTTCAACATGAATTTTATGTTTTGCAAAAGGATGGTAACCTGGAAGATTAATCTCTGCTTATCCATGCAAACAGACACAATATCCCTGCAAATTGCCAGTCTGCCAGCCCCTTCTGAGATATTTCTGTGAACCTACAGCTAGAAGGAAAAGGGCTTTGCATCTATGTCACTGGAATCAGTTTGACTCTATATTCATGATGTGATGGAGGCCAATGACTGTGCCTGTGATGTGCCTGTTGGTAAGCAAGGGAAAAGCAAGATGTGCATTGGGAAAGCCAATTTAGCCCATGTGATAGAGCAAGTAGTCACAGCTCTAAAGAAAATTTAATTTCAATGCTCTCCAATCCATGCACAAAAAAGCATTGTTTATATGGATATCCAGTTATTACCAGATCAGCTGCTTTCCCAGTTTGGGGATCTACCTGAGACCATCGTCTCTGAATGGTTCCCACCGAAAACCAACAGCAGCAGGAAAACTATTCAAGGTCTAGAACTGTCCAGGGCTGTGGTGGAGTCACCATCCCTGGAAGGGCTTTAACCCCTTTAAGATGCACAGATGTGGCACTTGGGAACATGGGGTGAACTTGGCAGTGCTGAGGGAAGGCTTGGACTCAATGACCTTGAAGTCTTTTCCAACCTAAACAATTCTATGTTTCTATGAGCTAACAGTGGACTGCATTAAATGTAGCATTTCAGAACAGAAGCCCCATGTGAAATAAGGGTTTGTGAGTTTTTACTTCTGCTCTTTATCAAATATATGTTTTTGTTTACTTGGTTAGCATTGTTATATTTGATTGAAATTATCTGATGTGTCACCTCATCATTCATTTATTTCCAAGTGCCCACTTAGACAAATATGGAAATACTGGCATGGGAAGTTCAGGCATCATTTCTAAGTTCTTTCAGGAAAACAACCATAGGTACAAACCAGCTTGGGTGTCTGAGTAGACAGGGAGGTTTAGTTTTGAGTAAGCTCTTTTCTCTTTCTGTGATATTATCAAACATCACTTAGGTATCTTATTTATGTTCTTATTTTAAAATGATTTATTTTCTACTTTGATCTTTGAAGGTGTCATAATGAATAGGGTGAAATCTAATATTGGATCGTATCTGCAGGTACATCAGAGCAATACTTAAGAAATCCAGTGCTGTTAGGCTTTGCAGGCTGATTTATCTTTGTTTTAATGATGTAAAAAAACACTTGGAGAAGAAAACAAAAATACATTATTTTCTAATGTGGGAGGGTGCAGGACTTTCACGGGTACTTATGATTTTGACTGTTTTTACACAAGGGATACAATTAACATGCAATTAGTACTCTTTTTTTTTATTGTTTTGTGTTTTTTTAAGGTAAAACTGTTTTCACTGTTTGATTTCAGGTCCAGAGTGAAAGACAAAAAGATCAAGGGAACACACATCCTTACATGCCAGGTTCAGCTGTGGAGATCATGTTGCTGAGGGAGAACCAAAGAGGGCCACAATTGGCAAACTGTCTCAAATCACTCCTTAACTACACATTCCCTCATCTGGGTTTCATTCACAGCTTTTTCACCCCATACTTACAGCTTTTGGAGGCTGAATCCTGTTAAATTGCACCATTGGTAGCTCCTCCACATGCAGAAACCATACTTGATCTTAGCTGTGTGCTGCAAGACTGCAGAAACCACAAAGTCTAAATTGAAAAACATCCCTTTCCTCCCACTTTAAGTGCTGGACAATCTTGTTCACTGGCAGAGGAAGAGAGGGATTATTATCCTTTGAAGGAAGCAGCCTAAGAAACCATGGACATGCAGTCTGAGAGCAGACAGACACTTGTTGTCTGTGTTGAATTTTTATCTACAGCTTGCACTAGGCTTTGTCTGTTTAGGAGCAATTGTAAGGGAGACACTTCTGAATCCAGATCTTTACAGTAACACCTCCCATCATTTTCATCCATCTCAATATCTTTGGGGTTTTTTTCTTTTTTATAAACAAGTACAACTTGTAAAATAATAATAATTACCTCACAAGACAGATATGAAGCTTAATTAAATAAAGGCTGATTATCAGAAACTTGGTGCATGTGCAGAGCCTGTCTGCTATAGCTTTTCTATTGCTAAGCTTTTCTGCAGATCAAGCCTGGGCTGCACAAGTGATATGAATCATCTGTATCAAAAGAAATACGACTCATTCAAGGCAGAGCCATCCAAGACCACAAACGAGACATTATTTTGATAATGAGAGATTTATAGAGGAGACACAGAGGGAAGGATCTCCTGGTTCTTTTAACCCAGCCCCTATTCTAGGCCCCTAAACAATCTCCTTAAAAATGTAATAATCTTCACTTGAACATCTTGACTGAGAAAGACTAGCCAGCAATTCATGCAAGATAGAAAGCAGATGAGCCTCCATCATTTTTACACCTAAACTCAAACCAGACTTCATCAAGCTGTTATTTTACTGCTGGTTGAGACTGGAAGTGGAAATGCCAAAGCGTCCCAAAGATGGGCAGCATTTGTGATGGGATGAGAAGCAGATGTTGAAAAAATCTCTGAAAAGATGAACTTTTCACAGAAATTTCAACATTTTTTGCACAATTCAAGCCCAAGACTTCAAGAAACAGGTGTATGCATCCTCCATTCCAAAAGAGCTCTGTTTAAAATATATTTTGGGGCACATCCAACAGTTCCATAGTCATTGGAAATATCCTGGAGCATCTCAAAGGGATGGGAACCAACACATGAGTCACTAACCCAAGTCATCAGTGTACCTTGATTTTAACTGCCCAGCTGAAAACAAGTTAAACCCAGTAGAGTGAAGGTGCCCTGCCCACATCAGGGGCTGGAAACATAATCTTTAAGCTCCCTTCAAACTCAAAGCCTCATCCAACCTGGCCTTGAACACCCCCCCAGAGGTGGGAATGTGTCTTGAGTTAAGAACAGATTGAAATCCACCCCTCTCCTGTATCATTGTCTTTCTTTGTGGTATCAAATTGGATGTTGGGTCAAAACTCTTACTACATTTTAATTTCCATGGAGCTTAATGGACTTACTGCCCTCATCCAGTTGTGAAGTTAACTTCACTGAAGATTGCTCAGCTTCTGTGGTGCGAAGACTTAAGTAACTACTGTGACTCAAACATGCTCAAATAGAGAAATCCATTGCATTGTCTCATTTTAAAAAATGGAAGCCATAGGTGGGATTCATCTTAGCTTAGAGTGTGTTGAAAGTTTTTATTACTTTAGTCATGCTAACACACCTAAAGGCAGACTGATTACTTGCAATTAAAATTGTAAGTTTCCCAGCTAAGAAAAATAGACTCTTTCAGCAAGTTTTTCATCTCAGCTATGTTAAATTCATATTTTAGTTCTATTGATCTCAGAATTACCTGCCTTCCCCACTGCATACAAAGGAAATCTGCAACAAGTTCCTTAAATTTAGACTTTGAAACTATAAACGCCTAAATTCCATCTGAAAAAAAAGCACTGAGGCATAATTTAACACCTTAACTCTAACTAAAAACCTGGCTGCGAGCATCTTCTGACAGGATATTTACAATAAGATATTTGTACATGGAAAACTATTTTTTAAAGCAAAATAAATTTAAGAATGAATGAGTTATATTGAAAGTTTTATTGGTCTACAAGGAGCTAACACAACGTAACATTTTGACTCATGAGGGTTTTTTAAGAGCGATCAAGCCAAATGGGTATTAAGTGAGGATACTGTAAACACATTCATAAAATATTATTTCTTTCTACGTGTGCATTATCTTTATGGTTGCCATATACCTAAATATTAGCATTTTGCCCTGAATTCTTGTAAAATCTCAGAGTGCTTTATAGTGATTAATTAATTACTTACAGATCAAACTCATTCTCTTGGATAGAAAACTACCTGGTGGGTTCCCCAAAATACAAAGTCCTTTATGGTTGGTGAAGAAATAGGGGAAAAAGGAAATATTTTTGCCTCCTGCTTTGCCTTCAGGAAGACACTTTCATAGTGCACCACAGGGCTCAGGCTACAGTTTTTCATTCCAACCCTTTTGACCAGTTACCTGTGAATATCTGAAACTGCTGGTGGAAGGGCTCATGAAATGAAGAGCAGCTTCACACTCCACCAAGGGCATCGTTTTAAAATAAGTAGATACTTCACTCCCATTTATTAAAGCCAAAAGGGATTTGGAAACAAATTTCATTTCCTAAAATTCCTCAATGGATTTGAGGTGTTCCTGTCTCTGAGGGACATGTGAAGCTCATCTCACTAACACCTATTAAAGGCGACACTAAAGTCAGTGTTGAGCACTTGGGCCAAGCCAATCTTCCAGTTTCTGTGTGTGGTTTCAGTTCCAAAGAAGTAGGAACCTCCAGACAGTGATTCACTCCATCCTAAAGCAGGTTGCTTGCTGATTAACCAGGACCAGGAGTCTAATCTGTACACAACCAGCATGAAGAGAATTTAATCCCTTCAAAAACAATCAGCTACTGCTATAATGCAGGTCTTACCCAAATTAAATCAGGCTCTTTTAGTACCAAGTCAACCAGACCACTTGTTTCAAGCCCAAATAAATATCTCCAGTAACAACCAAAACCAAATGTGAGAATTACCAACATAAAGGCTCGTTTCGATGAAAAAATAAATCCCTGTATTTCTAAGGCTATTTGGCTTAAATCAAACAACCAGCTAACCTTTGAACCAGCACTGGGAAGTTTCCATTCCAATGAGAGATTTAGGAATCCATGCCAACAACCTACACTCCATCCCCAGTTGGCAGGAGCTTGGCAGGGATACAAAAAAACATGTTAACAATGCTGCTTTTTTTCTATATATACAGTAAACCTTATGTGTATCAACACACTTGTCTAAACAGCTTTTTGAATCTGACTCACAATCTTCATGAATACATAAAAAGTTCCAGATGTTAAAATGTCCCAGGACGTGCATTTTTAACCAACTTTGTTCTGCATTTGTAGCTTGACATGCAAAGAGGGCATATTGATTAGAATTACTGGCATACTTACTGCTTCAGCTTTCCTGCTTCCTACTGAGTGGTATTTCCATGGAATGACTTGTCTTTGTGCTATTTATTCCTAGCACGCTGCTCTTGGGATCCTGGATGCTTTGGAAATTCCCTTTTCAGCAGCAGCTGGAGAGTTGGAAAGAGAAGAAAGGGAAAAAAAAGAAAGGGGAAACGCAGTCTGAGACTTCACAGGTGCAATGAGGGTGAGGTTGAAGGGAGGAGGAAGAGAGGATGAGGAGAAAATGTGTTTCTCTTCTCTGCCTTCACAGGAACCAACCAGATAATGCCCAAGTCTGTGCTGAGCTCAGCTCACCATTGCCGTGTCTGTGCCAGAGCCTTTGCACTGGTGCAAAGTCACTGTTTACTTTAATTCTTACCCATTATTAAATTTAAGATTTGGAATCCCCTGTAGCCATTTGCTTTCATTAACAGTGAGTGTGTGCACAGCCAGAAAATTCAGGGCCTGGGAGGAACACACTGCAGAATGTTACAGCTTCAGCAAATGCCTGATAGGAGTGAGGCATCCTGGATGATTTGGATGGGAATTATCATAAAGGCTTAGTGGAGCTCAAAATCAGATGTTGTGATTCTTTCTCACCTTGCTTGCATTGGTGTCATACCAGTGCCACATTTCTGATTTTGGTTTAACTACTTCTGAACAAGAATAAATAAATTTTAGGTGGATCTTTTTGAAGTCTCTTAATTATTCTGTTATTAAAAAGGATAAAGCACTTAGATGATGGTCTGTAAAGGGTTGATGGAGCCTGTGCTCCTCTGTACTTGGAGTGATATCTTAGAATGTTATCCAGTTCATTTATTGCAAACACCCAAAAGAGGCACCACGGAAAGCAGCAGGTATTCACTCGATAGAGTAAACCCAAGTGATGACATTTCAGCTCCCTGATGAGTCAGCTGGCTGACAAAGAGCTCTCCAGGGACTAAGTGCATGTTTTACCTTGTGACTTTCCAGTTAACAGTGCATACATGATGACAGGAGCAGGAGCCTTCCATCCCAGCACGCAAGCCAGCTGCAAAGCAATTTTCCCTCTTTTTCCCCTGGTCCCATAAAATTTGCATTCCTCTCTGCAGAACAGCCTGTGCCTGGTGTTAGGAATGAAGGATAAGTCCCTATTTCCTTCATTTTCCTCCTTTGCCCCAAATCTCCTGCTGGAGACTAAATTTTGATGTGGAAGATGCCTTCTGGGCAAGGCAAACCATGTGTTCTTCAGGACCACGATGTTTTAGCTGAACTCCTCTGGCAGAGTTAGGAACAGCCTGTGCAAGCCTGGCTTGGGCACCTGACACCATGGATCAGGCACGACAGCAGCTGACTCAGCAGAGACACACACAGCCCCAGGTACAATTTAGGGATAAATGAGAGGTGGGCAGGTGGGAGGAGCTTCACAAACTTGGCTACAGCAGTGAGTGCAGGGTCAGGACAAAATAACCTACTTTTGACCTCTCAACTTGAACTTCTGGGGTTTCTGATTAAAATTAAATATAAGTGTTAGCTGGGAATCTCTTCTCCACTGACAGTGTTGGCTGCTTTCCATCGTAGATATTTAATACTTGGAGAGCCACCTGTATGCTGAAAACAACACTGAAATGCCTTTACCTCTAACTGAAACCCACCTTCCTTTATGTCTGAGTGACACTTTACGTATTTGCATGCTTGGCTTCACCTGGCAGTGTCAAAATACAGGCATAGGATTTTGGTGTTATCCAAGTGGTGGGAATGTGGCCTCCTGCTCCAAGATTTTGCCTAAGAGTGGCAGCAAAAGGACAGATGAAGGACAGATAATGGACAACACCGCAGGAATATAAATAATGCTTTAAAACTTCAGGTGTACCAAAGCTTGAACAGGTTGAAGCCTTTGGCTTCTTAATACTTAGATCAGCAATCTAAAAAATGCATCTCAAACACTGCAGAAATTTATTTGGATTGGAGGTGTTAACCACAGGAAGAGTCAATTCACCTCACCTATCTTTGACCATCAAAAAGTCGTACATCTGTCTTCACTATCTAATCAGTTCCTCTAACAGTCAGTGGAGAGACACACAAACCCCTCCATCCCAGTATGAGTGAGATGAGCTGGAGGATCCTGTCTGCTTCCACTGACTGCTGAGAGATGGCCAACAGCTTAGACAACCAGCTTGGATTAGGAACCTGCCATCTAGACATGTGACATTCCATGAGACTCATTCCCCCCCCAGGATGTTCAGGATTCCTTTAAAAGTCAGAATCAGAATCAGAATCATTAGGCTGGAAGAGACCTCTGAGATCATCAAGTCCAACCCAACCCTAACCTCAACTATGAGCCTCATCGTGAGTGTTGTTGCAGTAACAAATACTGCTTTTTCCTATTTATGCTTCCCAGAAGCAAGTTTTGAGTGTATCTCTTTTCCTCCAACAATGATTCACTGTCATTCTCCTCTTCCCCTGTTTAAACACACATATCTGTGCATGCATATGCATATAAACTCTATATAGATGAACTAAGTGTATCTTCAAGTATAATACAACATGCATGCATTTTATGACATTTGATTATATATGAACAGGGAAATCTGACAAAGTCTCCAAATTTCTGCACTGGATTCCAGGCATGGAATACTTTTTGTATTAATTATTCATGGAATCATGGAATGGTTTTAGTTGGAAGGGACATTGAAGCTCATCCAGTTCCAAATCCCCTGCCATGGGCAGCAGCACGTTCCACTTGTACAGGTTACTCAGACCAGGGCAAACTCCTGGAAATTAAAAGCCTTACCAAATTATCATTAATTTTATGTGCTTGAGGGTTATTTTTAAACCACCTTCCCCCAGGTGCTGTACTTGGCTTGTTCTGGGATACTTAAGTCATGTGGGATTTTGTACCTCTCTTATCTCTTCCTCCAAACTAAAGTCAGCTGAAGGTTTTAAAGCTCACACTTAAAATTAACTTCTTGTCTGTTGAGTCTTATAAATGTTCTAATCTATAGCTTGTGCTTCTGATCTATGGACAGATCTATAGCAACTGTCAGATGCACAGTTAAAATGACCAGCTTTTATCATCATTTGAAGCCAGAAAGAAAAAAATAAAACAAAACCGAAACAACAAAACCCACACAAAGACAAAAAAAAAAAAAACCCAACAACAATAACAACAACAAAAAAAACAAAGCCAAAGACAAAAAAAAAAAAAAAAAAAAGAAGACAATATATACACAGTTTGTTTATATCCTAATAATATCAGTTGGACTTTTTTTTTTGCAAGAAAATAAATTACCAGATAAATAGCTTGCTTGGATACTAAACAGATTAGCCCTTCATGCCATTTAAAGGAAGAAAACTACTTTGTAACAGGAAAATTATTTTTATATCTCCTATCTCACCTGGTGCATTTCCCTTCCATTCTGCTGATAATCTCAACATACTTTTTATTAAGAGCAATTCCAGACTCCATTATTGTTCCAAGTTCTGACATTCACATAGGAAATGAAAAACTGCCCTAACCTTCCTTCCTGCTCATAAAGTCCTGGAAGAGGTGGATAAGACCACAGAATCTTTTGACTTAGGGAAGACTTTTTTTTTTTCCTGCATTTGCATAAATCCCCCAGGCAGGCAGGAAGAGACAATATTTCAAACCCAATCCCAAATATTTCATTTGGAGCGGTTATCTCATAATTACAGAGCTGCAGCCAATTAGCAAAAATAGAAACTTGTGGAATAATTCTGTGCTGTTAGAGATGGAGGAAGGGGTGGAGCTTTTGGGCTTTAACATGTATTATATGCAGATCTACAGTCCTGGACTAAACCAGGCAGTCCCACAGAGTGACCAACGATTCCTTTGCCTGGAGGGTACACACACCCTGCACACATTGATCCAAACACCTTTTCCTGGTGGAAAAGTTTTCTGTTGTGAGACAACCACTGCTGCCATTGTGATTTAATAAAACAATGAAATGTTTTGGGCACTCTGAGGCACAGGCTTTATTTGCCCACCAAAAATGCAAGGAGAATTTGGAGAAGATATAATTGTCTTTGGCAGGGAACTAGTGTCCACACACAGAACTTCCCTGGAAGCCTGATAATTGCAGGGGGTGGAAAAAGCCTTTTCTTTAACACCACCCTCAGAATCTGCAATAACAAGAGCCCCCAGTGTTGTGTGGGCCCAGATTACAGTGAGGTGAAGATGGAACTCTGGGTATCTGCAACTCCTGCTGGAAAACTTCCTTTGAAAACCCCTCAAACTCCTCACTCCCTCACCAGCAGATTGGACTTAGTGATTCAAGGTTATTCCTGTATTGTTCTGAAGATTTCCAAACCACTAATTTGCTGCTCTGCCACATGCTACTTCTGTTTGTAGGACACAGATTGCTCAAGTGTTTTACAGGTGAATTTACAGGTGAATTTACTGGAGGCCGTGGTGAGAAGGCAATGGGGGCAAAACTTTTCCATGTTCATGATATATTTATCATTTGTGAATCAGATATGGTAGTAACTCTCTAAATAAAAGAACTTCAGGAGTTGGACTTGATAATCCTTGTGAGTCCCTTCCAGCTCAGGGTATCCTATGATTTTAACCTCTGCAGCATTTTTTGCAAGTGAAAATTTTGGTGTGTTTTCCCTTGCCTTAAGATCAGAGCCTGTCCCTGAGTATAACAACAATCACAGGGTTCCCTGTGATTAGTGGCCTCTTGGCCAAACAGAAGGGTAAGGGATTATCTCATACAGTCTGTAAGGTCCCCCCACCCCTTCCCAGGCTCAGGAATGAGGAACAGTCTCAGAGCATGGCTGTGTATACAACAGGTTACAAGCAGAGCTGCCACAAGAACGGGGTGTTTCCTATTCTCTGTGCCATGCAAACAGCTCCACTGCAAACCTCTTGTAGACCACTTACAAGATCTCCGGGGAGAACTTAAAACACCTTCCAGTGCCTGGACGGGCTCCAAGAGAGCTGGAGAGGGACTTTGGACAAGGGCCTGGAATGACAGGGCAAGGAGGGATGGCTTCCCACTGACAGGGGGCAGGGGTTGATTAAATATAGGGAAAAATTCTTTGCTGTGAGGATGGTGAGGCCCTGGCACAGGCTGCCCAGAGAAGCTGTGGCTGCCCCTGGATCCCTGGAAGTGTGCAAGGCCAGGTTGGACAGGGCTTGGAGCAGTCTGGGATAGTGGAAGGTGTCCTTGCCCATGGCAGAGGGTTGGAATGAGATGATCTTTAAGGTCTCCTCCAACCCAAACCATCCTATGATGCCATGAGTAATGTCTTGGAGTGACTTTCCTAAATCACATGCATGCAAGGGTGTGGATCCCAGGTTTACACAGAGATTCAGTGTCAAAGGATGAGCAAATTTACCCTTCTGTGTCAGCTAAGGCCAGATGACAGGAACAATCCAAATTACCAGCTGTTTCTGCGTGAGATCCCTGATGTAGAAGTGCCATGTCACCACTGCTGGCAGCCAATCACTTTGTGTCCCAGTCCCTTTGAAATAAGCTGGATCTCTGGATGTGGTTGGAGAAGAGGCAGGGAAAGTCTCCAGTTTCTTGGCTACTGCACAGTGTAGGACTAAGTATGTTTATTCCTGAAATGGGTAAAGATGCTGAAGATCATGTCCAGTACAAATATGTCAAAGCAGGGAAGATAAAATGCTCCTGCCCATCAGATTTCCTTAACTGCAGGAAGTCCACCTGTGGCTGTTTCCAGCCCTGTCTACACTGGTGGTGTTTCTGCCTACTAATAAATTGGGCCAGTGTGGTTATCATCAGATTTTTACTTGGATACTTTCAAAAATTGGTTTGTTTGGGTTTTTTTTTCTATACATGTACTACAAGGAAAGTTATTTACATAAGGATGATAAAATCACATCCTTGATGGAGATCCTGTGTCACATTGGTTCTAGCCTATCTCAAATGGCATGACTGGGTGTTTTGCTGTGAAAATTTAGGGAATTTTCTGTGTTGCTTTAAAAGGCAAAAAATGTGAATCAATTTCTTTACAGTGGACAGCACTGAAAAAAATTAAGGCCAGGCCTTTTATCTACTGAATCAATTATAATTTTGCCCCTGATTGAAATAAAAGCTGAATGAGACTTCATAACTACTTCCCTGAGTACTTTAATAGCCAACCCTGTGTCTTTATAATGCCTGTATTTATATGGCTTACTCATTTAACTACATCCTTTCCCCTTCATTTATGCTACAAATAAACAGAAATTGTTGAGCTGATGCCTAAAAAAAAAAAAAAGGAAATATTTGCTACAGTAACAACTAAAAAATAGGATTCTCCTCTGGCCCTGCATTTATTAAGGAAAAATTGGATCCAGTAATTTTTATTACATTCATTATAAAACAGACCACACACTAGTTTCTTTTAGAAATGTTTAATCAGGGTTTTAAAATTATTAGAGTGGCTTCTAGGACCTGGAGCACCTTGGGATGTGCAGAGGGTATCTACTGAAGGGTCTCACCACTTCCCCTCCTGATTTGTTCCAAAAAAATACATTTACTGGTGTAATTGCAAAGATCTGGCTATGGAAGCATTGTCTGCTGCAGCCTGACACCAGAAGGTGTAATATTGTCTATTTTTGCATCAAAGTCACCCAAATGAAGAATAATCTGCCCCATATGGATACTGATATGACTCGATTGTGCCATTTGGGCCAGATGCCAAGGAAGTGGGGTCTGATAGCTCCAAGCTGTCTGCTGTGGAGGATGGACTTGTAACTCCTTATGTTACAAATATTGGAGTTTCCCACTGTTTGAATCTTCTTCTTCTTTTTCTTCTTTTTCTGAAGTCCAGGAAGGCTCATCAGAATGGACAAAACCTGGCATGCTTTTCTCCTTTCTTGAGAAGCTTTTCTGATGCTCTTTCCATGTCTTCAAGCAAAATGACAGTTGGCTAAATGACACCCTGCTTTTTTTAAAAAAATAGAATATGAAAGCAAAGAAAAAATGAAGTGGTTAAAAAAAAAGAAGGAGGAACAATGAAAATTAGGAAAATTAAGATCTGGAATAACATAATTAAAAACCAGAAGATTCAGAAATTACTAGAAGAGCCTGTAATTTTTTCATTTTTAATTTTAAGTTAGTGGAAAGAATGAGGAATCAAGACAGGCCAAGTAATTCTTACAGCTGACCTTACTGGTGATTTTCCTCAAATCCAGGTCACACTCCAACTCTTCCTTGTGCACTGCATCGAGTTATTCTGCTACTTGGCAGAGCAATTAGCAAGTTGACATTGAAAAGTATCCAAAACGTTGTTGTTCTATACAAATGCTAAATGTTGTTGCTATCATGTGAATACTGCTGCTCCAGGATCTCACAAGGTAAAGAGGGACCCTGGTGTGCCTCTGACTGGGGACACAGCCAGACCAGGCTGAAGTCATGCACAAACTGTTGCATAGGTGCTTCAGGACCCTGCCAAAACAAGGTCTATAAATGCAATATATGGTTTCAAACCGTGGATCATGGCCAGCCTGTGGAAATCTTGCTCAGGTTTCAGCCTGCAGATTAACCAGGGAGACTTGAGGGAAGGAGGGACTCCTGTCCCCATTTTTTGTGTGGCTGCCAGAAGCTCCTGCTGCTTTTTACATCCCCAGAGACCATGGGGAAGGTAAAAAACACCCCACAAATTTTCAGCTGGTGAGTGCATCAGGAAAGCCTCTCCTTCTCTCCCTGCCACCATTCACACCCAGAGTTATATTCCCTAATAACCTTTCACATGGCCTGACAAAGGCCTGGCCAGTTCCTCTCTTTTCCCCATAATAAGAAAGAGCAGAAGAAACTTTGCAGTTTATGGAGGCAATAATCTCATTAAAGCTTCGCCATGGCTTCCAGAAGTTTTAATAAACCAGCTGGCTAATCACAATAATCTCCCTCCCCCCTCCACTTTATGGAAAGATCCTGCGGTCAGGAAATATAAAACTCTCAACACGTTGACCACAGCAAGGATTACAGCCTCATGCAGTGACACTTTTCCAACTGGAGATCTTGTGTGCTGCACAAACCTCAAACAACCTCATAAACAAGTTTGAAGCAGACCTAAAGCCAGGCTTGCCAAGGAGAACATCAAGAGTGATTCTGTTAATGAGGTCTGGCTGGAGCTGAAACACCTCTCCTAAGTGTGTTATTTTTAATCAAGTCATTTCCAGCAGGAACCTTTATGGGAATATACAGTGATTCATTCCTTAAAATTTACACTTGAAGGCCCCAATCTTGGGCCACTGATGTCACCAAAGGCTGTGGCAGTGACGGGTGGGTGTTGGAGCAGACACCAAGCTCAGTGACTCAATGCCCACAGCTCAGACCTGAATCCACATCCTCAGACTCTCAGAGAGGGCTGGGAACATAATCCAAAAGTTGCCTCTACAACAAAGAATGTTAATCACAAATCAGAGAGCTACCAAAAGGCTGGAGCACTTCTATGGAGACAGGTTGGGAGAGCTGGGGTTGTTCAGCCTGGAGAAGACTTTGGGATGACCTCATTGCATCCTTCCAGTACTTCAACAGGGCTCAAAAAAGAGGGAGAGAGAATTTTCACCTGGGCAGATAGTGAGAGGACAAGGGCAAATGGGTTTAAAACCGTTCTCTCTTCTAAAACATGAGAAGTAGTGCCACTTCCAGTCCACAACCACTTCTATTCAAAGTGTACCTGAACTAAGAGCTGCTTCCCCAGAGAAAAAGGAGATTTAGGGTTAGTGTCCTGTTCCACTTGAAAGATTTCAGGGCCTTCATCTCCCAATAAAATCTCTTAAACCACCAGGGCAGTTTATGAAAAAAAGAATCTCATCCCCTTATGCTGCAATTAAGTGACTCCTGTGAAACCAGGAGTGAGGAAACAGGGGGGAGTCTGATTTCCCTTTGGACAGCTACTGTGCCTCCTAGACCAGTCTTTGTACCACAAACAGTGGCAGGTGTTAAATGTGGAGACCACATCCAAAGGCCCTGTGCTGCTGGCAGACATTGTGTGCTCCCCCTGTGGCAGCAGAGCACCTGCAGCAGTGTCAGAACAAAGTGTGGCTCTAAAGATGCTGTGAAACTTGAGCTCAAGTCTTACCTATCAGGCCTCAAAAGCTGAATCCTCCTAGGTGAAAAAAGTTAAATCCCCTTGCACCAAAAAACACAACACAAGGAGGGAGAATATTCTGCACTAGTGACTAGATTCCTGAAAAAGTGCAATTTTTTATGTCTGAAGACCTCAAAATTCTTCTCAGCATAAGCTAAGCAGGAAAAATCATCTTCTTGCCACTTATCTCTGCCTAATTTAGTAACTTATTGGATACAGCCTCTTAGTTCATTGGGGGCATCACTAAGCATAAGAGGCAATTCATAGCATCTTCTTTGAGTCCTGTGGGTGTTTGTAAAATCCACTGAGAAATAAAGATGTAGAAATTATGTTCTTCCAGCCAATCTGTACGCTGACCAGGTACTCAGGTCAGGGTTCTACAAGGCACCCACTGGAAGTTCTTTCTATCCATGTAGAGGGAAACTTTTCAATTTTTACAGATGTCTCCTTATAGTCAAGTAAAATCTAGGTAGAATAATTTTAATCCTTGGCAAACAACCAGAATATGGCTCTCTATCCCCATTTATGAACATTAAGAATGAGGGTTAAAGCAGCCGTTCCAGTGGAGCTCAGAAAATACAGCATTTTTTCCTCATTCCCATGCCATGTCTCTCACTCAGCCACATTGTTTCTCTAAAGGTTTTCTACTCCTGGAAATGTACTATTTCTGGATAATGGTTCCCAAGTAGTTGCTTAATTAAAGCCCCCATGTAGCCAGTTTTATTCCAGAATTCTGGAATAGCTATTCTGGTAAATTCTGAAGTGTCAAGAAGCCCTAAGGCACGAGAAGAGAAGTGTGTGCCTGTCTCAAGGAGAAGCTGTTAAAAGGAAGGTGAAAATAATAGGAAACTTTCGTATATTGGTAAAAGGCAATGAGTGTGTTGCTGGTAGCATCACTTTAAATCATTCTGGCACACAAACAACTGGAGCTGCACAACTAGTTTGGAGGGGAAAAGAAGGATTGAATTAATGCACCTTCTTTTTTGATTCACACATGGTCTTTAAGGTTGCAGTTCCGTCATTATCTGAATTAACATTCCAAATAATTTCTTGGAGGCATCTCAGTCTCAGGTCTATGAGCTGTTGATTGCATGTGTTTGATACATGAAAATCAAGCTGTGCTAATTAGTTTTGATTTTACATATAGTTTATGATGTGTTAGCTCTTTGCCATGATTGGATTAATGCAGCTCTTAGAAACACATGTTACACACGAAAAAGAAAAAGTATTTTCAAGTACCTCTGACACAAATATCCTCTAACAGTCATTGGAAATTCCTCGTTTGTGCAAATTTTCCTGCAGTAAACTTACAGGTTAAAGTATACATTAAAAAATTTAGGCACTAGGAGCATGAACAAGACCAAAAAAAAAAAAAAACAAAAAACCAAACAACAACAACAACAACAAAAAAAAAAACCAAAACAAAACAAAAAAACAAAACAAAACAAAACAAAACAAAACAAAAAAAACCAACAACAACAAAATTCATGCAGCATTTTATTTCAGCATGAAGTCAATGCTTTGTAGACTAGCCCAGCACTGTTCACTACTGGGTTCATTAATTGCATCCAGTAATTTTGTAGCCCTTTTTCCTGGCAGTGAGAGTGCTCTGCTCACACACCAGCCCCATCAAACACACACACACACACTGACCTTCAGCTTCAATCACACCCTCCTGCCTGCACTAACATGTACTCACCCAGACACTTTCACATTGGGTTACGTGCCCAACTCCTGGCACTCACATCCAGTTATATCCAGAGTGTTACACCCACACTTAATTACAATCACACCCTCACACTCCCCGTCCAGTCACACCACCAGTGCTGCCCACCTCCCCCCACGGTCAATTATCATCAGATGTGATTAAACCTGCAGTTCTGCACCTATAATCCTCCCCTGGCATTCACTTCCACTTATGCTCAGCAGCCCTCCCTGGGATGCACGTCTGCTCGTCACATTCACGCATGGAAACACTGGGTTTGTTCTTGCATTCTGACAGTGGGGTTTGGTTTTTTTTTTAGTTTTCCTTTCAGTGGCACAAAGAGCACCCACTTCTTGTTGAGGAACAAAAAGACCTGCTGTAGCCTTCTCAAAAAATTACCTTGAATCATTATTTTGACACTTCCTGAAGAAGGTATACTGTGGTGGTTTTTATTTCAGTTCCTGGTGGGACTTTAAATCGAGGCACCATTTTGCAAAATGCTGTGTGCTTGAAACAAAAAGCAGTGCCAGCATTGTAGGTTCAGGCTGTATCCATCTTTCATCTGTAGGCAGGGATGGAGTTTCTCATGGAGGAATACAGTCACCTCCTCAATCCCCTGTTGGGATTGGGAATGTTACGAAAGCAAATTCCTGATGTTCCCTGACACATAGCCAGGCACCCACCAAGCAGTCTGCAGGCACCTGAGGTGATCCAGACAAATAATCCCCTCTGCATGGCTGCAGGGCCTTCCTGAGCAGCTGGTGATGAGCAGGGAAATCCTTCTTCTCACAAATTCAGAGAAAGCGTTGTTGTCAGTGACCACAGAGCCAGAGGTGTCCAAGGGGAGGTTGGATGGGGCTCCCAGTAACGTGGTCTGGTGGAAGGTTCCCTGACCATGGCAGGGGAGTTGGAACAACATAACCTTCAAGGCTGCTTCCAACCCAAACCACTCCATGATTCCTTGCTTCTGTCACCTCACCCCTCAGCCCATCATGTCTTCATGTAGGCAAGACCCATCTCAGAGGTGCATGAAGCCCACACAAATGTTAACAAGAAATCTGGGAGGCAATGGGACTGGTCTCACCAGGTGCATTCAATCCCAGGAACACTAACCACAGCCACGAATATTAATCAAAGATCAGTAAGAGAAGAGGATAGAAGAAAATGTTGTGTTCAGACACTTTAGAGGCATAAAGAGAGGAGACTCATCCATGCCAACCCATGTGCACCCACATGCACAGACATCACATTATTTTTTTCAGTATTTAAAACTACAGTCGGTCTGAACCAGACTTAGGAGGAAGCTCTGAGAATCTGAAGTCATTTCTAAAGCAGGTTTTGATTTAGGAAGATGAGGAAAAGCTCTGACTAAGAAGCCAAATTTCCAATTGTATATTTCTGATAGAGAAACTTGGACCAGGGTTTTTATTAATCATGACAAGATCCCAACAAAATTCACTCCTGAAAGTAGTGGCAGGTGGTGGGAGAAAGGAAACAGAAGAAGAAGAAAAGAAAAATAACTAAACCAAAACCATCCAGACCTAAAAAAACCTGCAGGACAAGACAGAGTCTGTGGATAAGTGCCTGCCCCCACAATGGGATACACATGGCCTGTTCAAAAATGCCTTTGCAGGAAGCCAGGCCACAAATAAAACAAGACATGTGGTGTGGGGTTGAATTGGCCACTTTTTTTATTAAATAAACAATTGATCCCCATCAAGTAACTCTAAATCGTTCAGGAGGTCTTTGTTGATCCTGACCAGAACTAATATGTGCAGATAACCTGCACTTGGCATTGTGATTATCATTCCCTGCACATCCACCACCCATCAGAAATACCAACTCTGTGCTTCTCAGACGGGCAGGAAAGAAGAGGAGAGAGAGGGTAGGGAGGGACACAAAAAGAGGGAACAATCTCTTTTCATCATCCAAACATCTTCAGGACTGTCCAAGCCCCCCATTCCATGCCCAGCACTGTGTTCTGCCCAGAATTCCATGCAGAAATTAAAATACCCTGACTGCTCCTGACATAATTCTTGGCAAAGCCAACAGAAGGAAGTTAGAAAAATATGAAGGGCTAAATGCATCATGCCATCTCCTCATGGAAAGATTAAAAGCCAGATTTTTGCCACAACCTAATGGCTTTAAAGATACAACAGAAATTGTAACTCAACATAGAAAAATTAGAAAGTACTTCACCACAGCATTGTCATAACCAGCAAAGATCACAATGACAAGACAGGAAGAATATTTTGACCAAATGCCTTCCAAAGCTCTTGTGTTTGAAGAGGGTGAGATTCAGGTTTGGCTGCTGTGAATACTCCAGGTTCACTCCTGTGATTATTGTGGCTTCAAATAAGTTGTTTTGCTCCAATGTTCTTGTATGACTTCAATAAATCAGAGATATTTTGATCGACATTTTTCCAAGCTGCTGTTGGCTGCTTGCTCCTCATTCTTTTTCAGGACACCATATTTTAGCCACCATTTTTTTAAAGCCATTCTAAGTGCCACCACTCCATAGTCACCACTCTCACGCATCCTACAGAAATGGAAGCATTTTGGAAAATCCAATTTGACCCTGATGTAATTGAGATAACACCCGTGAGCTTCTGCTGTACTTGAGGCAAGGTCAGGGCCAAGGGGCAAAGATCTGGGTTCAGAAGAGTGAAAATCTTTATGGTGACAGTAAGGATTACAATTCAATCATTTGCTAGGAACAAGAAAAAAAAATTGTAAACGTTATTGCTCTCTAGGAGGTGTATTCTGCTTTTCAGCTGATGATCCATCACTGCCTATTTTGATTTTTCATCAAAATATGAAAAATTACTTCAGAGTAGTATTTTTCTGGAGGCTTGATCCTCAAAGACTAGACCCAGACCTGAGGGCCCATTGGGATCTCAGCAGAGTTTCTGTGCCACCACTGGCATCCCCAAACTCAGTTAACTTTCTGTTGATAGGGTTTTTGTGGATTTACACCCAAAATGATCCATGTCCTATGTTTGTAGTGGGCTCATTTCCTATGGAGTAAAGGAAGGGAGAAAAATCATGCAGCACAACATATGCCATTATTAAAACAAAAAAATATGCTCAGGATACAGCAGAGAGGGCAACTTTGCAATAAAAAAATCCCAATCCACATTTTGGGTTCACACCTCTCAAACAGCTTGTGGGAAAATAGTAACAGCGACAACAATAAACACAGGAGCAACAAAAATGTGGAATCCCAATGCCTGTGCCCACAGTGAGAATAAAAAATGCAAAGCCTGGGCCACCTCGCCTTTAATTTCCTAACTGCTGTTTTGTAAGGCTGTGTCATGCTTCTCAGTTCAAACACGCTTTGGCTCTTTATTATTCATGGGCCTTTTTCTCAGTCAGTGGTGTTGAATAATAAAACAGCCCAGGATCAAATGGGCCAATTCTCCACGCCTGACACCAACTGCTACTGTTCGCTGGGCTCTGCCAAGCGTTGCCTCTGATAATGAGTGGGATTTGGTTAAACAGTAAATTAATGAATAATGAAATATCCAGGTTGATCAGTTAGAGAGCACGCTTGCTTTGCCCCCGGCCAAGTGCTCGGGGCAGAAATTACTCTCAAACGGCACTTGCCTGTGTGCTGGGCTGGATAACTATTTTACAGCCTATTGCTTGACAGGATGTTGGGAAGGGAGCGAGGGGAAGGGGGGAAGTCAGGGAAGCAGAGCGGGCAGGGCAGTCTCCTTATCACCCCGCATGGAGGGGAGAAGGGGCCACTTTGGGGTTGTGCAGAGCCCCCCTAGAGAGGGGAGAGGGTTGCTGGGTTGAAGGAGGTGGTGATGAGGCTGGGAAAAGGATGAGCTCCCTCTTAGGTCTTTCTCCCTCTTCTCCTGGCTCTTTTATTATTATAGCTGTGGTGTCAACAGTATTATTACTACTATTATTATTATTATATTTCCTAGTCAAGGTTACTGATATTACTGGGGGCAACCCAAATTTCCTCCCTGCCCCATCACTGTTAATTCTCACTTTCCATCAGCCCTGAGCTCCGAGCGTGTTTCAGAGAGGGGCCATCCCTCCTGGCAGGGCTTGGAACCCAGACTGCAGAAAGAGGCTCCCGCAGCCGTGTGTCAGGTGTTTTGGGCTAATAAAAGAGCCTGTGAAAGGCTCTGTCCCACGGGATGGGGCACAGAAACAGAGAGATGGAAAAAGCAAGTGTGGAAAGGAGAAAACAACCCTGAACTCTTCATTTTAATAACCCCGTACCCTTCATTTTCTGCATCGGGGGAAATAAGTAGCTGTGAAATATTTCCCGCAGGTCAGTAACACAAGAACGTGTATGTACACAAACACACGGGCACGTTTTTTAACGCTGGAGAAGGGGGAAAAGCCCTATTTGGTTCACACACGGGACTGTACCCCAGCCCAGGGTGTTTTTTTGGGGTGCTGGTACTGCTCCACATCAGCGAGAAAACCACTACAATTATCACCTTTTATCCAGACGGGAAAGTCTCTGTAACCAACTTAGGTTTTTTGGTGGGTTTTTTTGCTGTTGTTGTTTTGGTTGGTTTTGGTTGGTTTTGGTTTTGGTTTTTTTAGTTTTTTTGTTTGTTTGTTTGTTTTGTTTTTTTAATGGTTAGTCTTTCCAAACTTCCCAAACAAGCCCCAACTTCTAAGCCGGAGCAAGGAGGGTGAGGAAAAACAATATATACATATTTAAAATAAAAGAGAGGAGCAGAAAAGCCATCTCTTTCCGAAATGCGAGTTTTCACGTCGGGGGCTCAGCTACTTTCCCTCGTCTCATGTCACTCCTAAGTTAAAGTTTAGAGAAACCTGTGAGGCGTAAGGAGAAGGAGGTCCCTGCTCTGCCTCGGCCATCGCCCCCGTCCTCCTCCGGCAGCTGCCGGGCACAAGGAAAAGCCTCCAGGCTCCGGCTGCAATGGCAAAGTCCCGGGAAATCGGGACTGGAGGCGTTTAACCAGAGCCTCCTTCACTCTCTGAGCCTTCATTCATCCGGCTGCACGGCGCTGTGTGAGTGTAGGGAGGGACAGGCGGCTCTGGGGCAGGTTAGAGCCGGTGTTGGCTTCATTTCTCCAGCAGAACCATCTCTCACATTCACCCTCTCATCTTAATATCAAAATCCAGAACTTTTCGTTTTCAAATATTTCGCTTCTTTCCTTCCTGCTCTCTGATTTTTTTTTTTTTATTTTTTTTTTTTTTTACTGCAGACTATTTCCGTGAAAACCATTTACCCAAAAAAATGTTTTCTAGCCCCGTTGGCAGTTCTTCCACGACCACCCCTCACCCTCTCCCCATCACTACCAGTTATTATACTGTGATTTTCTATACAGAGCTCGGATCAGGCTCCCTTTTTCCCAGCCAAAACAAGCTTCACTCTGTACTGGAATAAATCAGAGTTTCGGGGTGACCGGGGCTAATCTCACCCCAGTCGTTGGTCGCAGCTTTTTGAAAAAAGCTGCACCTTTAGGTTAAGTTAATGGGAGTTTCACAGGAGCAAAAAAAAACCTCTGCCAGGTGATGCTTTGTGCACGAAGATAAACTATTGTTAGTGCTGATTTCATGAGGCAAAAAATCTTCCCTGGTATTTTGACGGATTTTTTTACAAGAAAAATAAATGCCCACACGCATTTCATTCATACTGGTTGGTGTTTTAAACGATTAAAACG
>JANPWX010006184.1:784837-797960 GCA_024734555.1 Trochalopteron elliotii
AGGAAAGGAAAGGAAAGGAAAGGAAAGGAAAGGAAAGGAAAGGAAAGGAAAGGAAAGGAAAGGAAAGGAAAGGAAAGGAAAGGAAAGGAAAGGAAAGGAAAGGAAAGGAAAGGAAAGGAAAGGAAAGGAAAGGAAAGGAAAGGAAAGGAAAGGAAAGGAAAGGAAAGGAAAGGAAAGGAAAGGAAAGGAAAGGAAAGGAAAGGAAAGGAAAGGAAAGGAAAGGAAAGAAGACATCAATCTGATCTTGTCTTGTTGAAGATCTCTGGGAAAATGTAAGTGAGGAGGAGACCAGCAGGAACATTCCTGCTTTCCTGACACCACCTTTCCAGAGCCCAGTGTTCAGTGTCTGAGCACGGCCCAAGAGGCGGCAGGACACACCACTGCCTCTCGAAGCAGCGAACTGCACTTTATTATAAACAGACGCATAGATGTGTTTTGAATGTGCAACCTTGACACAATCGCCGGGATCCTGGGAAACTCAGGGTGAGCCTTTTCTCGTTTCGTCGGGTCCCGTTTTAAAGGGACCCCTCGGTTTCCACAAGTGGGTCCTTCTGCTTAGTTACAAGAGAGCTTTTCCCGGTGCATTTGTGTTTTGTTTTGCTTTTAATCCCCGTTTTACATAACTGTTGCACAGTTCTTGAACAACACAGAAACTTCCTGATCCCTCCCTCTCTCCCTCTAAACAACCTCCCCCCGGACTCCGCTGCGAGCGGCAAGGGTTGTTTTTGGAAGGTTTCATGCAAAACATGTGCTCTACTAAAAATAATACCATGGGTGCGATTAAAACAAAAGCAAACAAAACTAACAGAAAAAGCGTGGCATGCAGCCTGGCTTTGGGGGAATCAGCTCCAGTGCCGCCGGTATTCCCAGCCCAGCGGCATCCTAACCCCCACACCTGCCCGCAGCTGGGTCAGAGGGAATGAGAAGGGGAGATTTGGGGGTCCCCGATCCCCGCCCGGCAAAGTCCCAGTAATAATTAGGAAAGGGAGAGCGGGGGGATTCCCTTTGCTCTTTTTCCCCCACCTCGTTTTCCCCGTGCTCGGACCCCGGGCGCTGCTGTCCCTGTCCCCCCCATCCACACACCCACCCACCCGCCTCCTCCATCCCGGGCCCCACAGACTTGCTCCGGGCATTTTTGCCATCACACCACGGAGAGAAAGTAGGTCACGGCTGAGTCCGAGCCTGGCTGAAGCCGAGGCAGCCGAGCCTCGAAAGCTTTCCCATAGAACACACTTTGGGCTCGTCGTTTGCAATGTTGTTTGGTTTTGGTTTGTTTTTTTATTATTATTATGATGAAGATGATGATTTATTTTGGACACCGTGGGCGATCAGCTGAGCCGGCTCCTGTAGTCCAAGCTGGAAGGAGAGGGAGAAGGGAGGTAGTTTGGGAGATGGAGGTGGGGATGGATTTATTTTTTCTGCTATTCCCCCATCCCCTCCGAGAGAAATATTTAAGTTGCAAAAACAGATCCACCGCCTGTCAGGGCTCCTGCACCTCTCCAACCACCGAGCGTTCTCTTTCTAAAAACCAACAGATAAACCCCAACCCAGACGAGCCTTCACACCTGGTATTTAACTGAAATAGTCCACCGCAGTAAAAGCGAGGCTTTAAACCGGTTTTCCACCCTCAGGGCTCCGTTCGAGCACATGTGTTGTGTTTGTTTTCAGGGTGACTGTGCGGAGGGTTAAATTGACAGTCCTTTCCAGGAAAAAAAAAAAAAAAAAAAGAAAAAAAAAAAAGAAAAAAAACCCAAACACCACAAAACAGAGGGAAAAAAAACCCCAAAAAAGTGTTTTCTATAGTATCAGTAAAAAACTATTAATTAAACAATCCTGCGGCCCTAATCTGCCATCCCTCCTCCTTTCCCCAGCCGCAGGGTAAACCCCGAGTCACTCCGGAGTGGCTCCGGGTTCGCCCTGGGGATCCGGATCTCCGCTCAGCTCTGCGGCGATTATAAACCTAAATAAAGCCGATTTGAGAACGGAGGGGAAGGGAAGGGGGAAGGGGGAGAAAGAAGTTTTCGTTTGATTATTTCCTTTTGCTAATTGCTGGTGCTGCAAGTGTAGACCCGAAGGTAGAAAATAAACCCTCCTTGTGAATAGGAACATCACTTCCGATCTCTATGTAAGAATATATATAAATATACATCTATTTACAGACATCCAGGTGTACATAAGCCAAAAGTACAGTTACAGTAACATAAGGATGGGAGGGAAAAAAGTTTGCTGAGTTGCAGGTTTACATAAAATTTTTCTTTCAACTGTTCATGCTTTAGAAAGAAAAAGATTTAACTCCGAATTCAGCTGGTTAAAGCAAAATGAAACAAAAGCTCACATTAACATGACATGAGGTTTATTATAGGTCTGCTTAGAATGAAGAGGTGAGAGTGGAAAAAAAAATATGGACACTTTTGAGTCAGACAGAAATAAAATACCAACATTTCTGAGAAGCAATATTTATTGTCTTTTTTTTTTTTTTTTTGTCTTTTCTTTTTTTTTTAATGTAGAGACATGTCCTGAATTTCCCCAAAGCCTAGACTGGGAAAATAAAGACTTCTTGGCGTTATAAGTAAATCCGTCTGCAGAATCGAAGCAGCACCAACATTCAAAAAAACTGAAGAGGAAAATACAACAAAACACAACAATCTCTTTTTTTTTATTCTTATTCTTATTATTTATGTAAATCAGGTCATCACTGGACAAGAAACCAATTTCTACCCATTACCATAACAGCTTGTCTATAAAGAACAGAAAAGATTCAGATAGGATACTATCTAGTCAAGCGGGACTTTTTTTTTTGTTGGTTTTGTTTTTTCTTTCTTTTTTGTTTGTTTTTTTTGTTTTTATACTTTTCATTTTTAAATTCCCCCACCCATTCACAGAGGTATAGAGTCACAGATAAATAACCCAAAAACTACTTGCTCGCCATATTTACACATTCCCGTTAAATTAAGCATAAATAAATATATACAAACTCAATACTGAATGCCTCTCCGCATTTCTTCTCAGGAAGAGTCGATAAACTGATATTTCTCACTGCATGGTCAGATTTTTCAAGAAGAGGAGGTGAAAGGGATCGTTTGGGGCATAAAAGGAGAATTTTTTATTAATTTTTCTTTCATCTTTTCCAGTTTCTCATTCGCTTTTTCAGAGCTTTACATTTCTTTGGGTCTCTTTTTTTTTGCCTTTATTTCTCGCTGGCACACAGTGTTTCATCTCTCTCGAAATGTTCAGGCGTTTGCCAGTGTGTTTGGGGATGTTTTCTTTTATTTTTTTTTCCCTTTGTATAAGAAAATATACTATTTGTAAAAAGCCTACGGTCTCTCTCACACAGGGAAGCCGGAGGGGAGGGGGAGGTTGTCTGGGTCGATCTGCTAAATGCTTACGGCGGCTGGAACAAGCACCAAATTCTCCGAGAAATGTATTAAAACAGCTCTGTGTGATAAACCGGTCAGAAAGAGAGGAGCAGGGGAAGGGAATAAGCCCTTCGGGCACAGCTAAAGGTCTTAAAACCATCCTTCCCCCGCTCCCTCCCGGCCCCAAATGCAAATTTGGGGATTTGGGGAGAGATTGGTCTGGGATGCAAAGGGACTTTAAAACAGCTTCTCACAGAGAATTTCTATTAGGTGGGACAAGACATAACCCGATTTTAAAGAAACCATCGGGTTGTAAAAGGATTCCCATAAAATTGGATTCTTGTTTCCATCACATCTTGTGTGAATAACAACCAGGAAAAAAAAAAAGTCAGGGAGCATACAAAAATAAAGATCTTTCCAATGGCAAATAAAGAATTGTTATTAAAAAAAAAAAAAGTGAGACTAAGAATGAAATAAAATTTACAGCAACCCACCTGTTTGGTTTGAAAACAAACTTTTCATCGTCTCTCCTCAAACTTTTCCCTCGAGTTACAAAGCAAGACTGCCGTGTTAATCCTCCTGTTTATTGATTTATGATCCCGAGGAAACCAAATCTTTTAATAACTCAATTATCAGATAAACGTCTGAGGTGCCCCGCCAACACAAGTAGTCGGGCTGGGAAAGTGGAGGGGAGCAGGGAAATACCTTCCAGAAGGAGGTTGATTTTAATCTGGGGGGAACCTCTGTACTCAGCACTGACAGGAGCCACCAAGCAATGGATAATTCCATCTGGGACCAGCACTAGGCTGGGGGGAAGGACAGAGAGATGTGCTCCTCTCCTGTTTTCTGCCTGATCGCATCAAATCATAAACCTCATGAATTTTGTCTCCACACTTTGGGGAGCAAATGGGGGGAGGGCATCCCATTGCAATCAGTAGGGATTTGGCTTTATTTTGCCTGAGCACTGCAGTCTGGTTTGCAGTTTGTCTCCTCCAGGTAGAAGGCACCAGGGACAGACTGAAACTCTTCCCTCAACCTGCTCAAGGTTTAGGTCATGGTCCAGCTGACCAAACCTGTGTCTAGGGGAGATTTCTGCAGCAGCAGGATCAGGCCCTCACATTTGTAATTCTTTCCCCAAGAAGTTCCAAGGGTCCCCTCTCCCGTGATCCCACAGTGGTGGTGGATACTGTCCTCTGCAGTTAAAAGGGGAATCCCCTACGATTCCCCAAAGACAAGGAAAGGCCATTCCAAACATGGCCCCAAAGCCTTCAGCTGGAAGCTCTGGGGTGGCAGAGGGCAGGTTCCCATGGCCCTGCACATGCAGCTGGGGATGTGGAAGACTGAGAGCTGATTTGGGATGCCCCCACACCCAAAAGCCCCACTGGGCTGGGTGATGTTGAAGGGCTGGACCCACAGGTTCCTCACAAATCCTATTTCCTGGGGGAAATAGGCAAGGCAACATCCAACACGTGGTGCCCTGCTCCAATAAACAAGATATTCCATCAGGCAGAGAAGGGAACTGTGCTGCCAGGTGGGGCCATTTGTTCCTCCCCACATCCCCTCCTTCCCTTTTCCTTGCATCACTGCTGGGTCATGCCCTACACTGGAGCCTGGATTGTCCTTCCCCAGAAGCCTGATAAATTTTGGGGTTGTTGGCAAGGGAGGATTTGGAGGACTAGGGGCTGCCTGGATGTTGTTTTTCAATCCCAGCCTGCTGGTGGGGGTTCCATGTTTTGACCATCACACCTTCTCTGGTGACATCCACAGGGATGTGACAATCCCTGCCACAACCAAAGCCACTGGCAGGGATGTGCCAGGGTCTAAGACTGCCTCCAACCCATCCCAACAGCCCATGGAGAAGGCTGCCTGCCTCAGTTCCCCCATTTTCTCACAGGAGAGCCCCCACAGCTCACTGCCCCCAGAAGAACCAAAGGTACATGAGTGAGGAGCAGCTCAGGAGGGGGCAGTGCTCCTCGGGGCTGGATGATCCCTGGATTTCTACTGCCACGTGTGCCCAAATCACAAGTAGAGAACAGCAGCTGAGACCTGGCTGCCTGAAGATTTGAAAAGCAGAGCAGACCCTCAGCTGTAACCATGTCTCAGAGAGCCAAGGGCACTAAGGCAGACAAGAGGATTATTTGCTTTTTTGTTTTGAGAACATTTCATCAAGGGATGTTGAGAGTGTTGCTGAATTATTTCTCCCTCACTATTCACTTTGGAAGGTATCTCAAAATTAAAGCAAGGCTAAGGTTTTTGTCTCTCTCTCTTGTTTTGAGTTCAGGTATGCCTGCTTGGGATGGTGGGACTGAGTCCTGCAGCCTTCACAGGGATCCTAGGTGGAGGCCTGACCCCACTGGAATTTTGCCAGTGACCTCAGGAGATTTTACCCACACCCAGTTCTGACATAAGCAAAAAGATGTGTTAGTGCATGAGCCCTACCCCACTGAGAAACACATGCAATTACCCGACACAGCAGAATCCAAACAGAAATTCACATCCTTACACTTCAGAGTTATTTTTACCATAGAAGACAGAAAAATGTATGTTGAAGCAGAAAAAAAAACAAAATAAAAAAAGAGAGATGAAAGAAAGAAGACTTCCCCTTCATCCCCACCACCCCAAATCATATGTATAAAGACATCCTGTCAGACACAAACCACCAAAAAAACCATTGGAGTTAAGAAGTTTTTGCCCCCCTTACCACACCGACTTGTTCTAAAGCAAGAGTCACAAGACTTTTTTTTTTTCCAAAAAGAAAGCTTTCTAAGAGAAACAGATTTCCTCAGACTGAGCTCAGAAATCAGGATATTCCCTGGCAAACCCTCCCCACTCCCATCACGAGGAGCCAGCTCACATGGCAACTCTTTCCTCCCTGGGTACAAAACCCTAGTGCCAAGCAAGTGCCGCAACATTCAACACAGCTCTTAATTCTCTTTGCAACAGTACACCTCGATTTCAACTCATATTTTTATCTCGTTCAAATTATTCCCTTTGAGCTTCTTTAAAGAAGTGCACCTACAGAATGCAGTAACAACTGGCTTTGATTTGAAAAAGCAAAAAAAGCAAAAAATAAAAAGTATCAGAATATCAGAATTGTGGATTTTTTTTCTCTGTACCTGATATATTGTGTAGGGATCTCTAGTCCTCTTTGAAGAAGCTCATAAGCCAAGCGGGCAAAGCTTTAGGAAACAGAAGAAAATAAAATAGTGCATACTCCTGAGAAAGAATTACATACTTCATATCACTCATTTTTTTGTTGTTGTTAACAGTTCTTTATAAATGGGGGAAGAGCTCTCTCACACACACTAGTCAAGGAAATTAAGGACTGAAACATTGGCATAGTTAGGAATATAAAACTCCTTAGAGAAAAAGAGATCTCAGAAAAACTAAGAAATCAGATAGAGCTGACATTGTACCAGACCTTACTTCCAAAATTTTGCAACCCATTATAGACAAGGCATTTTACCATCAAAGACAAAAAATTACTAAATTTACAAAGGTATGTTTGCATGCATTAATATGCGTGGCTACGCACACATAATTTTTATATATATATATATGTATATATCCACATATATACATATATATCCACAAACATACACGGGATACCCGTGCCCCCTCAGGGAGCTGGGTGTGCACATACACAGATGCACACACAGAGGCACACACGCACCCAGACACACCTGTAAACGCTGCCAATCTAAACAGAGAGAGTCTGTCTAGACCAGGGAAAAAAACAAAAAAAGAACCAAAAAAACCACACAAAATAGTTCTTAAAAAATCAAGCTGGCAGATTCAGCTGACCCCGAACATCCCTTCTGGTGGCACCTAAAGATAAGATGCTGCTGTGAATGCAGCTGGTGTTGATGGCTTGGTGAGGGGTCTGGGAGCTCCCCTCCTTTCCTAGTCTAGACAGAACCAGGGTGGTGAGATGAGGTGGGAAGAGCTGAGGGGAATGAGGCCATGGGGTTGCTCAGAAAGGAACACTCTGGAAGGTTGTTTTAGTCTAGGTAAAGACAGGACATTGTTCAAAAAAGAAAAGAATATTATAAAATAATAATAAAAAAAAAATGATAGCAAGACAGACCGTGCAGCTCAAGAAATCAAAGCACCGACACCAAAAATGTTTCTCCGATTTCTTCCAATAAGTTATTCATTTCTTTCTTTTATTATTATTATTAATTATTATTATATTCCCCTCCCCCCCTCCCCAATCATTATTTAAAAAATGTGAAAGAACAGAAGTGGGGAAAAAAATCCTGGTAGTTGTCTTCACATGTTCCTGGCAAGAGACTCTGAACCACTGGTCTTGCGCCATTGTGCTCCTCTGATCTTAAATTATTGTCTTTCTTTTATTATTATTTTTTTATTTTATTATTATTATTATTTTGTCCTACCTAATAGAATTCTTCCAAAGCCCAATCCAGTATTTTTAAAGCTAAAATTAAGACGGTTTTCTTTTAAAAGATTATCTCTCTCTCTTCTCCCTTTATTTATTTAACCTTTTTTTTTTCCTTTTCCTTTCTTTCATTCTAATTTCTTTTTTCCTCTCTCTCTCTCTCTCTCTCTCTCTTTCTCTCTCTCTCTCTCTCTCATTTTCTGTGTTTCTCTTCCTTGTCTCCAGTTTTACTACCTGGTCCTTCGCCAGATGTGTGCCTGTTAGCAGTGTTGTTGTTCAAGAACATCTTGTCCATGCCTTTGAGAGCTTCAGTCAGGTAGTTTTGGAGGGCCGTGAGGGCGGCGCAGATTGCGGGGGCCCCAAAGCCGTGGGTGATGAGGCTGAAGTGAGTCAAGCAGCTCTGAATGCCCGGTTCCAAAATTGGGGTGGGCCGGCTGTTCCCAATGGGCGTCCTGTCCTGGGCCAGGAGATCTGTGAATTCTTTACAAAGTTGCCTGCAGGGAAGAAAAAAAGGCAAAAAGAGGGAGAGGAGAGTGGTTGTTAGGCTCATCCAGCAATTCTCTGTGACAGCTGAGGGGCAGGTTCAAGCCAAAAGTGATCTCAAGACATGGGATGGGACTCTTTTGGCACCATCCTTTCCCTCAGTGGTTCTTGGGGACCAGCCCTGCTCAGAACTATGCTCTTCAGGGGATAACACCAGCTCTGGAGATGGAAATCTATCCAGCAGCCACTAGGATGGTTCTGAGACATGGTTTGGGACCCTTTTGGCACCATCCTTTCCCCCAGTGGTTCTTGGGGACCAGCCCTGCTCAGAGCTATGCTCTTCAGGGGATAACACCACTTCTGGAGATGGAAATCTCTCCAGCAGCCACCTGGGTGCTTCTGAAGCACTGTGAAAACTCAGCCCTGCCCTGGTGGCTTTAGAGGCAACCAGGCTGAAAGGGAAATGTGCCCTGGATCTGCCAAGCAGCCAATCCTCCTGGAGGCCTGACCCTGGCTCCAAGCAGCTCCCAGAAATACTCTTCCTGAAGGAAAGCACAGCCATGCACTCAGAGCTGTTGGGTGGCACAGGGACCTGGTGTAGGGAAGGGCTAAAACAGAGCCTCTCTGAGACTGCTCAGGCTGGGCCACCTTATTGAGAAAAATCAGGATTTTGGGACTCCATGCTGGCTTATTCGTGTCATGAGAAGCCAAGCGAGCACTTTCCATTTTATTGTGGGGGCAGGACACCTCAATTAACACATCAAAGTTGACATCTGGCTCCTGGTTGTTTGCCTGTACCTTTGAAAAATCAGATTTGATTTTTCTAATGATTTCACACACAAACATTTTCTTTTGATTTGCTCTGGTCCAAAAGACCTTCAAGTCAGCAGGTGCCTGGGCAATGAAGAAACCCTGGAGGTTGGTGGGGTTCCCACAAGAATAGCTTCTTTAAGGATACCCAAAGGAATCAGTTTTTTAAGACAGGTGCCTACCCAGGGACTGGAGATAAAAAAAAAGACCAGAAATATTAAAAAAAAAAAACAAAAAAACAAAAAAAACCAAAAGAAACCCTTAAAAAAGACATTCAGCTCTCATCCTCTGAAATTCTCTGAAATTCCCAGTGGATTAAAGGTTTCAGAGGTGGGGAAAGATAAAGGTCTACTTCTATGTGTATTATCCATTAAGAAAGTGCAAGAGAGGAAACTTTGAATTTGGAGAACAAACAGTAATGAGTCCAACATTTTACATCTTCAAAGAGCAAAGCAGGGTCTGTGAGCAATTAAAGTTCTGGGACATTAATATCTTCTGACCCTGTGGAAAAGGGCAATCAAATTCCAATCACGTCTAAGAAACATCTGGACAAATTTGAGCAAATGATTTTTCAACCCTCCATATATTTCTTTAAATTACACTGTCATCGGAGGCAAGCCACCTCCCAGAGCATGAAATAAATGAGAGCTGTTTGGGCTGGGATTTTTCTTTCTTTTCTTTATTCCCCACCCCCCCTTTTTTTTTTTCTTTTCCTGGCAGATGAAGATGTGTGAACACTCAGCACCCAGTGCCCAGTACCCGAGCAAACCATGAAGCACCCAGGGAGCAGCCTGGGAGGCACAGCCTGGTGTAAATCATCACATACAGCACACCCACCGAGGAAATCCCAAGAGAGAGAGATGGGTTGGGGAGGCCAAATCGAGAATCATTAGCATTGCATGATGGTGGGCTTTTATTTTTTTTTTCCCTTTTTTTTTTTCTTTTAATCTGTATTTTTAATTAAATCGCATGGGAAAGGCACTGCAATTTGGTAGCAGACAGACAGGTGTGTGTGAGCAGCAGGAGGGACAGACAAACACACAGTGGAAGCAAAATATAAATTTTTGGTCCACTTTACATAAAAAAAAAACAAGACCTATTTAACTGGGGATGGCTTGGAAGTGATGAACAACAGCTAGGGGAGCATCGTCTACAATCTCTGTAGGGGCACGGTCTGATGGCAGGAACCCCACTGCAAAGAATGAAGAGGTCCTTTGGGCAATTCGGGCATCCTTTCTCCCCCCCAGGGCTGTTGGAAATTAGAGCCTGGAAATTCCGTCTGCTTTCCAAACGGGCTCAGAGGAAGAGCTTGGGGACAGGGAGGATTTTCTCCGGGGAAGGGCAGAAGGCGATGAGTTAACCTGGCACTCACTTTGTAGCAAGCAGCATGTTTTTCCTGGAGTGGAGGTCGCTGGGGTCCGTGTGCTGTCTGTTCAGGTACTCAGAAACAGCTTTGGCTGGGAACTCCGTTTCACAGATGTACCCAAAATCCCGAGCTAAATGAACGGCCTCACCTGCAGGGAACGAGACGGGAATTAACATCTCCGGGCACTCCTGGCCCCGGGCTGGGCTGGCTCCGACCCGCCGGGACACCGGGCAGAGCCTGGGGGTCATCAGCTCCTTTGAGCCGTGTTTGGAAATCATCATCATCCCTCCCACCTCAGGGACAGGCTCCAGTTGTGTTTCCCCGCCCCACCAGCCCTATTTTGGGGACAGGAGTCGACGGGACGGATTTTGAGCTGATGAGATTTGTCTTTGCTGCGCTGCACTCGTGTCGGTCTGTACCCATCAGCTGCTGGTGCAGGACGGAGGGAAGAGTTCACACACACAACCACACACACACACACAACCACACACACACACACAAAACTTCAACTGGACCAAAGAAAAATGCGAGAGGAAACTGGTCAAATCCTGAAAAACTAAGGACCCGAACTTCTCTAAAGAGCAGAGAAACCATTCCTGTTTCAATACCTCAGACCACTGTCCAAAATTTTACAGATGTGAATATATTATTAATATTAATTCTTTGTGGGACGTTATAAACGCACTTTATCCACACACAGGGTACTTGTATCATTATCACAGTTATTGCCACATCTGTAAAACTATGGAGATAACTGCATTTAGCCCGATGGCGCTTTAACAATCTAGATTTTTAACTGACCATCATGCAACAAGAACTCCTGTCTGCCAGATGGAAAGATAACGACTAATGGCAACTTTTTCTGTGAACAAAATAATTATTATTCTAACTCTAATTCTAATTCACTTTTCCTGCCTGCCTGGTTTCAGGTTTCTTGCCTACAGAGGTTTGTGTCATCCAGCTCCTACTGATGTACTTCATGCCACAAGAAGAAGACAGTAACTGCAGAAAGAAGGAAAAGAGGAGGGAGGAAAAAACCCCCTCAGACTCTAGAGGGATTCCACCAGATTATAGCTCAGCCCCTCTAGAATAAAGCGTTAAACCCTTTAAAGCATTGCCCGAGGGACCAGGGGGAAGATTTCCAACAAGCAGGTATGTCTAATAACTCCAGGACCGCGTTATTTTTAACTGTCGGGAGTCGCTTTCCAACGTCATCTCCTGCTCTCCAACGCTTCTCGCTAATCATCAAACCGGTTAATGAAGGCCAGGGCACCCGGCAGAGCCTGGAGCGGGGGTTCCCGAGCCGGGAAAGGTCCTCCCAAGGCAGCGTTTGGGCAACGAGAGCCGGGACCGACCGGAGCGCTCCTGTTCCCTGGCGACACAGGAGCAGCTGTGCTAAATCTGGCTGCTGGCAGGATGGAGGGGGAAAAAAAATTTTAAAAAAAAATAAAAAGGAGATAAAACTCCATCAGGTGCAGCTTTTTCCAAAAGGAGGGAACTCTCTGGAGGCGAATTGTTGATTTGTAAGGGAACCAGGGGAGACGAGGGGAATGTACACCTTGCTGCACACTTGACACAGATTTTAGCATCTGAACCTCACAGCGGCCCCGGGGAGGGGCTGGCGCTGCTGTGAGCAGAGTGCGCGGTGTTCCGCACACACCCTGGGGGTGAAACTGCATTTATAGGGCGCTCAAAGGCACTTGTGCCCCCCTAAATGCTTCACACCTTCCATAGCGAGACCCTGTATCCGTAACCCAAACCAAGCCTTGCACTCGGCATCACCCACACGCGGGTACCAGGAGGAGCTCCCGCCCCTCAGCCCCCCTCTTTTTGGGGAGTTTTCCTTCAGCTCTGCAAGCTCCAAGGTCCTGTCGCTCACATAACTCAATCAAAAGAGTGGAAAAGTTAATATCTAGCACAAATATTTATGCTTGCTCTACATGCAGAGAGATAAGTGGATTATTTATACGCCTCTCGGTGTGTGTATGTGTAATGCAGATACATATAATTCATAATTGCAGCCATACTATTCCGGTTAGGATTTTTTTGGAGCGAGTCCAACTTCTCAGCATAAACACGCACATAACCCTAAACTGATTACTGGCTCTAACTTTTCCTTGTCTATACAGTAACCACAAATCAAAGAAACTCCCTGGCCACCAAAATGACATTAGCTGACTTCAAATGACACGAAACTTCAGGCTGCCCTTCCCTCTCTCCTTCCTCAGGAGTAGCTAGTCTCTCTGTTCAGCTCCAGACACCTGAAGGGAAACCGAGCTCTGCTACTTTTATTTTGCTCTGCTTTCCTGCCAAAAAAAAAAAAAAAAAAAAAAAAAAAAGTATTTTTGCATTATTTTTCTTATTTTTCCTCACTTGGAGTGGCCATAAATCAGCTCAGGAGGAGCAAATCAGCGGTAGGATGGAGTAGATCTGGAGTCGGAGATCACAGGGTGGAAATTAATAGCATGAGGAGGGCCCTGCAGAGTTACACAGGCACACAAATGTTCACGCATATATCCACACGTACACACACAGACACATTCCCTCACTCTTCACGAGAGGGATCAGTGACCCTCCAGCCGGTGACTTCATTTTTGGGAATGGTATCCGTAACCATGACGGTGTTCCTCTTTAACCCACCCTGATTTTCACCTCCACAAGGTTTTCCCACCTGATTCTGAAACTTGGTGGTGGGGTTGTTTTTTTGGG
>JANPWX010006184.1:798055-815555 GCA_024734555.1 Trochalopteron elliotii
CGCCCTCGGCTTACCTTCCACCAGGGAGGTGAGTAAAGTGACATTTGCGGCCTTACGCCTGCCGGCTGGTAAATTCAAACCGATTTTTTCTAGCCTTTCTCGCAAAGATCTCCCCCCGTTTTTCGATTTGGCTCTAGAATTGCAAAGAAATTAACATCATGATTAACCCCGCAGTATTCCTGGAAGAAACGTTTAGTCTGTGCAGGCAGCGAAGCCTGGGAGGGTTTTCACTCGACGTTAAGGACTCTGGGGGTGTTGATTTCTGCTCGGGTTTGCTGAGATTTTCTTAATTTCTCCCAGGGGTAGAAGTGGGGATGAACCCACTTTTCTCCCGATTCTACCCAGGGAAATCAAATAACGCCAAACAGCAATAATTAATGGAAAGGTTCTGATCTAGAGAGCGAGTGGGTATGACACCAACTTGTATTAAGATGTAGTAAAGGGATGGGCAGAAAGGAAGAGCAGGATTAAACCCTCTTATTCCAGAAAAGAGCCAGAACAAGACGAGGGGTTAAAAAAACCAAATAAATCTGAAAAATTCAAAGGTGGGGGGGGGGGGGGGGGCGGTGCGTCTGTGGATAAATCGAAAAAGAAGGGAAATATTTATTAAACCGTTTCCCTCCTGTGAGTGTGCTCCTGTGCGAGGAGGCGTTGCTGAGAGGAAGAGCTCACCTGAGGCAGGGTGCGTTATAAAGAGGGAATGGATCACCCGGGGGAAGATTGGAATATCTGTCAGAGGTTACTGATAAGGGCAATAAAAGGGTGAGTGAGCCATACGTGGGAAATTCAGAGCTATTGTTCGAACGCCCATACATATGTAAACCCCCAGGGATGAAATCTTGCCACCTGCGAAGTCAGGGAGAGTTTTGGCACCCAAGAACGAAGTCTATCCCAACTCTCTCCTAATTCTTACTTAAACTTTGTGTAAAAATTAGAAGTCACACTCAGAGAAAGGAAACCAGAAACTACAGAGAAGCCAGACTAGCTTCCCACTATT
Source organism: Trochalopteron elliotii (assembly GCA_024734555.1). Classification (NCBI taxonomy): domain Eukaryota; kingdom Metazoa; phylum Chordata; class Aves; order Passeriformes; family Leiothrichidae; genus Trochalopteron; species Trochalopteron elliotii. The sequence goes on from JANPWX010006184.1 coordinate 799,053, forward strand.
TTATATGGAATTAAATAGGACTGGTTGGCAGAATTGCAAGAGAGCAGCTTTCTATATTTCATGTGCTCTGAACCAAAATCATGTTTAAAATTTAGATTCAGATACGAACTGAAGTCAGCAGCCGCCAATAATTATGGCTTGGGCCACGTCCAGAAATCTGCTGAAGTTCAATAATAATGCTTCTTGACCTTGGTAATTATATTTTCTACAGAGCATCTCTCAGATGTTCTCCCTGCTCCATTTGTAGCTGTACAGAAGGAGGAGGCAGGTTAGCATCTGTAAGTAAAAAATCTCTGCTGCTCTCCTTGGCAGCTGAACAATGATTACAGACATTCACATGGAACAGCAGCTATTTTAGGAGACCCCGATTCTCACGTGTATATCTGGGTGACTGACCGCATACAGCAGAACTTCCCCCCTCTTCTCCAGAGCCCTTGACGTCATCACAGAATTTTTTGGTTTTTTTTTTTGCAAGGGGGCAAAGGGGGGAAACCCCAAGCATCAACTTAATTTTAAAGCTCCTTAGAGCCAACGTATCCCAGTTGCTGCTATAGGAGTTTTCAAGACATTTCCTCCTCTAAGATTAGCAACTTTTAAACATGATCTAAGTTTATTCACTGTCAATTTGCATTCATCTGTCCCTGTCTAAAAGTCATGATTTTTATCCCAGTCTGGTGTCTAACTCACACACAGAAAATGAAATGTTGTACCCTCTCAGCCTGAGTGTGTGAGCTGGTACCTTACGCTGTTACCTCGTGGCTTCTCCCCTGTTGTGACTGGAGACAGAGCCTGAGCTCACCTTTCTTACAGACCAGCCGTGCAGACAATTCACAGCCCCTCAGGCACTGCCAAGGAGAAAAACCCCTTTTCTCCCTGGTAGCCTTTCCAGCTAATGGCCTCAGAGCTTAAATCCTGCATAAAAGCACAGTCTCCCACTTGTTGTGATGGAGTGGAAACCCGACCTCAGGGTTATTCCTTGCTCCCTGCTCTCTTCAGTGCCAACAATGCCAACTATTTTGAAGTCTTCAGCAAAATCCACCAGGACATTAGTGGGTGATTTACACAAATATTAAGCAGCAAAGGCCTTGAAACCAGCTGCGAGCTGTAGCAACTTTCTCTCTGTGTGAGACACTAAGTTTCTGACTTTCAGAGCTACTTGTTGGTGGCTTTTTTTCAGTCAGGTACTTGCCTACCTTACAGTTTGCCTGTGAGATCCCTGCCAATTTCTGGTGTGACATCACGTGTCGTAATTGACATAATTGCCTGATCGTTATTGCCATATAGAGAAAGCCTCGTGGGTTTATCTAGGAAATCCCTAGAAATACATCAGGTCCTGAAATTCTCCCAGTTCGGCCCGAAACACGCCCATCATGGCATTTTATCTTGTCCACTATCTAAGAGAGAAGCGTGAGAGGAAGAAAAGATAGAAAGTGTGTGCATGGGCGAGGAGAAAATCTTTCTGTCTCAGTTCCTTCATTTGTGGCTAAACAAGGCCAAAACTTTCCCTGCTCTCCATACATTCATCCCAATATTTGAACCCAGCATATTTCTGCCTGACCACCAGCATTACACACACGGGCTCTGACAGTAGGATCGACTCATATTTGAAATTATCTGTTTTCCAAGGATTTCTGGAGCATGCAGGGAGGCCCAGACCCTTCCACACGTTTTCCCCAGCCTCTTACCTTCTAAGCACTCCTCCTAGGAGGGACGCGTTCAGACACTCTGGAGGGGAAAGGCGTCTTTGAACTTCTCCCACAGTTACTTTGTACTTTGAAGTTGAGCTAAGCAAAGACAAGCGGCCAGGTACAGAGCAAAACACCTCTCCGGTGTTGACCGAAATTCCACCCAGGAAGCCATCTTTATTCATCATCAAAGAAGTGACAGATTTTGGAGGAACCGGAACTGGAGAAAGAAAAGGGGAGGAGGGGAGAGAGAAACCATCAGGCCACGAAGGAGCAGGGGATAACCACAGTCTCCCTGACATGCACAGAACAGCAAAATGAAAGGGAATTTTGAATCTCTGGCTACCTCCAGCAACCTAAAGGGTGCTGCTCCCCCAACCTCTAGGACAGTGCTCCATGAATGATGGATGGAGAGAAGGGTGGTACAGTACAGCCTCTATGCGGGGTTTGATCATTGGGAAATAAAATACATATTGGCAAGCACCTGGCAACTTTCGGGTTTGAGCCTGTGTCTCACCCAGAGCCCCCCGATGCCTTTTGTACAACGGACAGCGCCTTTCTGGAGGGGAAAAAAAGAGGAAAATTTACTTTTTTTTGGCTAATGTTTCCATTACTGCTAAGCTGAGCCAGGAATAAATTCACTACACAAAGGGAGTTGCTGTCTTAAATAAGTATCAAGGCTGGAGGATACAGCAATAAGAAGACAGCTCTGTTATTGCTTTGTGTTTTTATTAAGTCTGGTTTATGAAATAAAATGAGTCTTTTCCTTCAGAAAAATGAACACCAGGAAAAAAAATATCTGGTCTAACCATGGTGCTCTCCACTCTGATCATATTGTGCTGTCCGTGAATTAGTAGGAATTCTCTTGTCCCTAAATTAAACTGATTTAGTTACTGCAACACGTATTTAAAGGTAGTTTTAGGGAAAAGTAAAAGGAGAATGATAAAGTGAAACTTAACAAAATAAAACCGTGTTGTTCTCTCCAAGATAAAAAGAAGTATTTCTTTTCTCTGAGAAACCAGTGAGGTTATTTTAAGAGTAACAAAGGGATTATAAGGAACAAATTCCTATAATAGCAACCAGACACACTCAGAAATAAACAAAAAAAATATATATTGGTTAAACTAAAACTGAGAGCAATTCCCCCGTGACATGAATTTTGTTTACAAATGAACTTAAATAGCTCCCTCATAATTGTGTGTAACTGTTATGATTTACAGCAGGTGCTCTAATCAATCACCCAATCACTTTAATTTATAGGGAACCTCGCTGCATTTTCCCAGTTGTTTCATTTCTGCAAGTAATTGATAACAAACCATACTTAAGGTATGTTTTATGCAGGAGTTAATAAGAGCTGACAGCTGCTACTGCAGCTTCCTCTCGGATCCGCGGCAACACGCGTTTCCTTATAGAAAATCCACGCTGGAACTGGGGCTTTTGCTGGTGGGAGAGCCCTGGCAGTCCAGCGGGCATGTTCCAGAGGAGAAGACTAATTGATTACACACCCTCTTCAAGCAGATACTGCTCCACAATCTCCCGTTTCCACTCAATCAATTGCAAAACCAATTCGGCAAATAATAAGGTTCTATTATGCACGTATGCCAGCTATTTAGGTAGTTATAATACATGTCAGTTAAGTCATAAAAGCCCTGTTTATTTGCAACATATCTGGAGAATCAAACCATTAGGGTTGAGCGGATATTTAAGTCGTCTGGAGCTGCTAAACAATAAGATCGGGTATCCTAATATATTACCAAGTGCTAACTACTGGGCAATTGCCAAATTTATAACCTCAGCGCATGGAATAGACACAACCGTGTTTCACTGTTTTTATTGCAGATCATTTCCTACTGCCAGACCAGACCCCCACAATAAAAGCTCTATAACAGCTAAAAACCAAAAGGCATGTCGATTTTAGATATACATATTGCTTCGTATGCCTTGCATATAGTCTCCAGTATAAACAAATTATTTTGAGTGGCTTGACTTCAGGGAATCGGAAAGTGAAATGGATTCCTATTTCTCTATTACTTTTAGTTAGGCACTTTATGCAGCTCATAAAGGCGGTTTCAAATAGTTTGAGAAGGGCTCAGAAACAGTTATAAAAGAGTTAGAGGCCCGTTCCTGCTCTCATTGCTATTATTAGGATTTTTTTTTTTTTGCCATTGATTCTATAGGAAAAGACTCGTTTGTATATCAGAGGCAGTGCCAGCAGATAAAAAAACTTGTATTTGTATTTCCCCCTTCATTATACATAAATATATATCTTATTTCATGCACAGTGATCTGTTTGAGTGAAGCATCAAGTAGAAAAGAAAATATAAATTAAAAAAAAAAAAAAAGTTGGATTTAAGCAGTGCCACCAGACAGATTTTTATGACTGGCATTTTTTTTTTCTTGGGACAAACACACGGGCTCTGTGGCTCGAGTACACCTTTACCGTGGCTATATTTAGTGACCAGTTTATCAGGTCACTGTCCAGTGAACTGAGAAATTAAACAAGAGGCAGCAATTCCACTAACATCTGATCTTAGTCCAAACTCACTAAAGAGAGAAGGACCCGTGCAATTCTTAAATGCACCTCACCCCGCTCGCTTTGGCCTTTTGGAGCACTCATTACATTAGTTAACCTTTGAATTATGGATTTTCACGTGCTCGGTTGTTTGCTTTTTTTTTTTCTTTTTTTTTTTTTCCCTTTGCAAATTGCTTTTGGGAAGCAGGCTGGCTCCCTTCCCTGCTCTGCTGCGAGCTCCTCAGCTTTCTTTTCTTAGCAGTGTTTCCCTGAAAAGGAAAGGATGAACAAACCCATCATCTCTGAGCCCGTTGGAGAGGCTTGCCAGGCGGTGTAAGCATATCTATCGCAATTTCATAGCTTCAGAGAGATCTATTCTATCTGGGCTCTACATCTCCTGTAAATTACCTAATGCTGCCTCAAAAAAAGTGTTCGCCATGGAATGAATTATCTCTATCTATATCATATCTATATGTTTATCGTGGCTGGGGCTTTGCAGACACAGCCCAGACATCAGCGGAGATAACAGAACGTGGAGCTTTTGTGGGCGAGGAGATCTCCACGTCCGTGCGCGCAGCTGCGTGTGTCAAATCCCTGCGCGTATGTAAATAAACCCCAATGTAGAATGTATTTTTAGCCAATGTCAACTTCCCCAGTTGGTCAGGGACTGCCACAACTGCTGAAACGACACGGAATGACACACACGTATCCACACAGCGTCCCCGCCACTCCTGCTTTCACCTCATCCCATTTAGTTCTTGTCATCCCCAGCAGAAACTGTTCGATTTCCTTTCATCCCCAAACTCTACTTGCTGCGTGTCTGAGTATTCACAAATACATATTTCCCCCTTTCAAAATCTCTGTCTTCTCCCTTCTTTTATACTTCTCTATTTACCTCCTTTGTATCTCGTTTTTTGCTCTCTCCTTTTTCATCCCTTTATCTCTTTTTCCTCCCTCTTTTTTTTCCCCCTTTCCTTTCTCTCCTCCTGTGGTTACTCCCAGCCTCTTTGTCATTTCTCCCCCTTCCATTTCTCTTCAGCTTATCAATAAACCGGGAGAGCAACAGTAGCCGCTTGATTTGTTAGTAATTATAAGCATACTGCTCCTGCAAACGGGATCTCTAGATGAGTGAGATCGCTTTAGAACGACAGCAGGAAATGGTGGGGAAATGGAGCATGGCGAAACTCAGCGTGAAGCTTTCAGTTCTTTACATGTTTACAATTTTCTGTGCATACATTAAATCTTACGCTTTTTTTTTTTTTTTTTTGGTGGTGCTTTTCTCGCCACAAACGTGTGAAAATGCGCACAAATGTGAACGCACAAGTGGAAGTGGGGTGAAAAAAAGCTGTTCCGACGACAGTAAAACTAAAGAAATAATAGATTTACGTCCTGCAAACAGCTGTTTAATAAAGGTTTAAACTATGGATATCATTGCTGAATAATATCATAGTCGAACAGCCAGTCAAATAATCAATCAGAAGAAATATTTCTTGTCTTTCTTACTAAAAAGGTGGTGGACAACATAATCATTAATGAATTATCAAACTATTTTCAATTTTTTTTTCTCTGCCTGCTGGGCTTTAGATGAGTAAAAAGTCCTTTGTCCATGCTACCAACAGGACTTTGCTGTGAGTGGTGATCCGGTTTGACTCAGTAGCCAAGCCTAAAACGTCCGGGAGCAGAGTCTTAGGCACTGAAACTAAAGAAACCCGGATTTTATCTTAATTTTAAGGAACAAATACTAGAAGTGCTTGTTCATCTTGCATTTCCTCCTGTCCCCCTGGTCCTCTCCTCTACCACAACTCCCGTCCCCTGAAAGCCGGGACTAAATTTCAAGGTGGAACGTATTCCCTGGAAACTGCTTTGCATTTAATTAAAGGGGGTCCTCAGTTTCAGCGGGTAATCCAGGAATAAGCACGAAACTGAAGCACCATCTCTGGAGCCCCAGATCCATCACCTGAAAAGCTGAGGCCAGAGTGGTTCTCGGTTAATCATTTATCAGCTGCTCCGCGGGGTGGGGAGGAAACTCGTGCTGGATTATTAACAGCTAGAAACGAAAGGTTAAGACACCTTCTTTCATGTGTTTCCTTAAAATAAGAGGAACAACGGAGCGTGTTTGCAGGACCATGAATTAAGGTCTTCGAGTTAAAATGGCCTTTCATGCTAAATCAAATGTGAGTGTGCAGACGATCGTCAGAAAGAGCTGAAAGTAAATAAATACATCAGAATAATTTTAAGGTCACTGACTGTGCCCCAGAGTCACAAAAAATTAACTTGGGACTCAGGCCATGCAAGGTTTTGCAGGAAGACAACTTCTTTCACCACAGAGAGTGCCAAGGAAATTTCAGATGAACATTTGACAAGGGGACCCGATCTTTTATTCCTGACACATGGCAAACCTTCCCTTCATTTCAGCAAAAATCGAGGGAAAGGCCTCAAATCGTGCAGCCGGTAAGCTCTGAAAGCTGAGTTAAATCTGATATTAATGTCCTTGGTGATTATTATCATCGTGATGATTTATTTGGCTCCCTCCCTCCCACTCCCACCACCCAAATCTTAATGGAAGTGGGAGTTAAAGATGATTTTTTAATGTCTCGTTGGATTTTTAGACTGCTAATGTACCGCATCCTTCTCATTATTAGTTTATTGATTGTTCATTGACCAGCCCCCTTCAAATCGTATTAACCACCCTCTGCCAGTTTAGATTAGGGGAGTTTAAAAAGCACCTTTCATTATTTCAGCGCCACCACCACCACGGTGGAGTTCAGCCTTGGTAGCTTAATGCTCGCTCTAATGGGGCAGCTAAGAGACAAGGGGCCACGGTCCCTGCCTATTGCATTAATAGCTCAAAGGGGGCTAATACAGAAAATTAGCCTTAAACGAGCTCTGGAGATCTCCAAATGAAAGAGCCATTTATCACGCTGGCTACCTTCACTCCACTCGTTTGCTCTCTCTACTGGGAACAACTCATTTCCTCTTAACTAAATTACTTCAGAAATGTCAAGTAAGCTCAGATAGCAAACATAACAAGAGCCTGGGTATGTGTAATCTGTGGTGTGGGATCGATACGTGAGATAAATCAATAGCAGTGTATGAATCCCTCTATCATTTCCTTAATATTTTGGCAAACCTTTTGCATAGAGAGATAATTCCCTCTGCAGGCCTCAGAGGCCATAAAGGAGCAGACACAGCCTGGGTGATATAATTAAGTTTAGTCTTCAAGTCCCCGTCGTACTTTTCCCAGTGCTTTGCAATTAAAGAATTTTAGGCACTGAACCAGGATTGGGTGAAGCAGACCCCCTGCGTCCCTTGTCTACCAAATGTGAGTCACAGGAGTGTCCCACTGCACAAAAAATCTGTCAATACCTGTCTGTCTATCTATCTGTGCCATCTGCCTGAGAGAACGACTCGCAGAGTTTAAATAACTTGTTCTTGTTTCAAAGTGCACCCTCACAGCTACAAACTGCAGGGAACAAAGCGAAATTGATACTGAACGCTCACTGCGTTGCTCCTTCCCTCGTCCTGATTAAATATTGACTGCCACGAATGCGACCTGCTATTTATTATCCATTTCTCTTCCTCTGCACCCAGGGAACTCGTGAAAAAAAATAAAAATAATAAAAATACAATATTCCTTTATGCTGGAAAGTTTCTGGGATTTCGGCCTTACTTCTAAGGAAGAAAATGCTGCTACAGTGACTTTTAAACAGTTGCAAATGCATCCCAGGCTCTTTTTTAGGAACCTTACTTCCAAAGAGCATGTGTCTCCTGCTCATCATGTGTAAACTCAGAGTATCTCTCCTCCTGGCTGCAAATAGGCACAAGTAATCCCACCTAGATGGGGCTGGGTCTCTTTAAGCAGCAGCTGCTCCATCTGGGGCCCTTGCAATGCCCACACACACACGAAGCACACCTAAATATATGCCTAATACATATAAAAACCTATATCCAATACGTAATGATTGCAGGCATTCACATTCTAGTGCTGCTCGCTGTCTAATTGCACCACCCAGCACGCACAGGGAATGTTTCCGCTGTCCTTGTCAGCTGAAGGAGGGAGAGACACAGGCGGGCGTGTGTGTATTTAAAAAAAAAAAAAAAAAAAAAAAAATTTGGATTGTGTATTCTGCGAAAGACCAACGCGGAACAACCTTAGAAAGGAGTCTCTCCACCACAAATCAAGTACCAATTAATCAAATATACCCGAGAGGGAGAGCATGAGGTGTCAAGTGGGGGTGGGGAAGAGGGAGGAGAGTGAGGAAAAAAAAAAAAAAGTTAAAAATACAACCAGAAACCATCAGGTTACAGACCTTGAGTATAAACCCCACCAAACATTCAAACTGAACCTAAACAGCAGAAACATACTACTTTTTTTTTTCCTTTTTAAAGTTAAGTAACTTTCTATTTCTTAAAAAAGACCCCAAAACCCTTCGACCTTTGAACCGATAGTCATAAATGGTGCTGTCAAATAGTCTTCAAGTTTTCATTTGTCCTCGCTCAAATAACCAGACCTTGATCATATGCGTGAAAGAAAGACCGTACACGGAAATTTAAATTAAAAAAAATAAGTAAATAAATGAATTTTTAAAAAGAAACCACAAACAAAAAACAATCCAACAACCAACAACAAAACAAGCAATGAGTACACGGAAGGACCTCATGCTGCCTTCAACACATTTTGGATAAACATCCTCCCTGTTATTTTGTTTTACGTCCTAGAAAATCATCGCCGTTGAACTATTTGTGCGCATTTGACGAATAACAAGGTCCTGGAGATAAGTGCCGTTGATAGTAAGCATAAGGGACAGCGCTTTTAAACCTCATCTCTGGTAGTTAAAATTGAATCTAGAAATAGAAACTCCTTAGATAATTAAAGATAGCTTTCCCTCCATTTGCAGCGTGTGATCTGTTTAATGTCTATCAGCATAACACAACACTAATCGCCAAGCATCTTCGAGTGACTGTCAGAGAAATGTAAAAAAATTAAGCAGCTGCAATACGCCCAAAATGAGTTATTGTAATTACATTTAATTAGTTTAATTAGTTAATTATTTTGCTTACAGCTGTACGAGAGACTGCAAACATTTGTTAATATCACATTCGCTTTAACAGTATGGGGTGATTCTGCAGTTACACTAAATCATGGGCGCATATGTAGAAAGATGTAAAAAATGGGCACGGGGGAAGGGGGGAATCTTGGGGGAAGGGGGGAACCTTGGAGGGAGCGGGGAAGGGGCTGAGCCTTTCCATGGGCATCTCTCCCTCTCTGATTCGCCTGGGAAATGCATTTAAACCCCAGAGGGAATCAACTCCTTTCCCCATTAAAAGCCAAGGGGTCCCCACCGAAGACTATCGGGGGGAGGGAAGGGGGGCGGTGGAAGCTGCACTGGAGCGCGGGGTGCCCCATTACAGAGCGTTCGTGTAATTAAACCCTTTGAAGGGCGGGGGAGGCGGGGATATAAACTTTTCCTTTCGCGTGTCTTATCCCTTCATTCTATCTCTGCTGATCCGATCAAACTATTCATCTCGCTGCCACGGGCGCCTGCTTCCCGGAGAAATTCATTGCCCCAAAGTCAAAATATATCATGGTGATATCGCCACACAGTAAAAGTTTGTCTAGCTTGTTGGAATAATCCATACCTTTTTTAATGACAGACTGGTCCAATAAGTTCATACCGCTGTTATTGGCATCTTCAACTGACTGTGGATATAAAAACATCACTATTCAAATTGACTGGATATTAAAGAATCGCGTACATAAATCATGTCATTCCAAACTGGAGTCCCTGTTATTTCCATTTATATTAATTCACGAGGGGAGGAGGGATTTTTTTTATATTGTTGTTATTATTAGTATTATTGTTGTTATTATTATTTCCCCCAATCGACAAGGAAATTAAATTCTTACAAATTATATAGTCGTCTAATAAAACAAAAGGAGGTGTGAAGCATATGGGGGCAGTACTGGTTTTGTTATCTTATAAAACATAGATATCACATAGACTTCTTTGCATTCCATAAAGCTTTATATTTCTTCCTTTGAAAATGTGGCAATTTGGCAACATCTGCAAGATCTATTGCATGACATAAATGAACACGATTAAGGACAACTTAAATGTTCCCTCCCCTTTCCTCCCCCTCCTCCTTTTTCTTTTCTTTTTTTTTTTTTTTTTTTTTTTTTGTTTGTTTGTTTAACCCTGCTACATCTTAATAATTCAAGGGCCATTTACTTTTTATATATCATAGTTTACATTATGGACTCTTAATTAAAGCCTGAGCCTTTCGGAGCACTGTGCAACGCCCACATCGTACAGGGGACGAGCAGAAAAAGAGATTTACAGCTCCCGAGGTTGCTTCCATGTCCTGAATTGGTGGGGACGGGGAGGGAGGAGCGGGAATACACATTATCAAAAGTATGAACCATCAAATTGATTGCCTAGGAAAAAAAAAAAAAAGCCTCCGAATTTCAAAGCCTTGTTTCCCCCCTTTCCCCCCCTTTCTTTCCAGCCTGCCGAGGAGCACACCTGTTATTAAGGCATTAACTTCTTTAGCAGGGAGGAGAACAAAGACGGGCACAGAGGACACAGCAAATGTTGGGTTTCATTTCTCAAAACGAAAGCGGGATATACAAACCCCCCCCCACCAAACAAACCAAAATTACTGCTGGATCTGCGATCGGGACAGTAAAGCCATCTCCGAAAAAGAAGTGTTTAAAGAACGATTTATTACAGAATTCCCACAGGTTCCGTTTTAGAGTAAATTTGAGGAAAAGGGGGACCTTTGGGTTTCTTGGCTTTATTATTTTATTTTTCCCATTGCTATTACCAAAGGGTTTGTAGTTTTCAGTGTTATTGCATATTTGGGGAGTTGTCACGCTTTTCCTTGATAAGCAAAACAACTTTACAACAAAGCAATGATTTACTTCAGCATTATTTTAACTTTATCTCTGCTACGCCGAGGAGCTGAGCTTGTCGGGATCCTGCCCTTATCTTCTTCTCTGTGCTCAGCGGAGACATTCCAGATGGAATGCGGGTTAGGAGAAAATTACATCTCCCCAAAAATGAGATGGAACAATATTTTCTGTGAGGGCTTTCCTTTCATTTTCCTCGGACCCACCCTCAAACGAGAGCACACACAGAGCGGTGCCTTATGTGCTGTGTTTGGGCATGGCTGTCTCTCTCTCTCTCTCATAATCAATAGGCTACATACCTAAAGGGCACAAAATAAAATTACAAAGTCTTCCCTCCTTTCCCTGAGCAGCTCCCAAGGAGAGATGATGATGAGCAAATCCTGCAGCCTGCTGGAGTGCAGCGTGGCTCGCACCTCGATGGCACAGAAACGGAGGTAAACGTGAAACATCACCTTCCCCCTTTTTATTTTTTTCCCTCATCTTTCCTCCTTATCTCACCTTATCTCTGGAGCCGATGGTGGCGCGCACCCTTTATGCGTGTGCGTGCACTCAGCTCGCTCCATCAGCAACGTGGGTTAGTTGTTGTAGTTAATGAGAAGACTCCTGTCTGATTTTCTATCTAATTACGCCCTCCTGCTGGGTTTTTGTACAGGATATTCGCTCAGCATGCTGGCAGTTAATAGTCACAGAGAGGATCGTAAAGATTTAATTAGGACTGCATGCGGAAACGTGGAAAAACAACTCAGACTTTTAATTACTAGACTTCTTTAGTTAAAAGTGATACCAGGGGTTACTTTATAAGAGACTTGGGTGTTTTGGTGCAACTTAACTTTCCGTGGCTCTAGCTGGCACGTAGTAGCAGTGTGAGTGAGGAGGAGGAGGAGGAGGAGGAGTGGAGGTGTGTGTGCAGGGAGGGGAAAGGTGATGAGCTTCCAGATATACTTGGAAAATCTGGAGAGGAAGATTCCCCTCCCTTCCCTCCTCCAATAATCTGATAGCATGAAGCTTCCTAAGTACTATCTATAACCACATTATTCCACTTCTATGGATACATCTGAGTGAAAACCTTAAAAACTGAGCTCTATCTTTTCCTTCAAAAAGTCTACAGAATCTGAATTTCCCCCTCCATTTCTCCTTTATTACTATAACCCTATTTTTGCCCAGCCGGTGGGGGGGAAATAAAATATCTGGGGTTGCAATGGTGGATTTTTTTCAGAGTCCCTATTAGATGATGCAAATTTTTGTTCAATAAGTAGGTCTTGGCTTCTCTGTTCCCTGCCTGAAAGTTGTAAATCACAGACTGAAAATTCCTCTCGAGAGGGGCAGCAATAGCAATGCAGTGTGTCCTGTTTACAATAACAGAGCGCTATCGTGTTACAATCACTTAATTCTAGCCCTGGACAATGGCTCACACATGGACTGGATTTGGTGTTTATAAAATAACCACTGTTTCTTTCTGTCACGCACCCTCTGTCTCCTTCTCCCCAGCCCAGCCCATCCTCAAGGCACATATTCGAGCAGACATGCATAAGCTGAAGCAAAGAGAAACATCTTTATCCAACTGTACATCTAGTTGGCCTTCAACTTTTTTGGACTACTGAAATAAGAAAAAAACCTCAGCATCTGAAACTCTTCCTTGAAATCATATCTAGTGATGGGGGATAATGAGTATACGTCGCCAAAATAAAAACCCTGTTTCTAGAAAAGGTTTCTCGAATCTAGAATAAATCCATATTGAATATCAAGATGGAAAACTGCCCAACTTCATCTGTCACTAGTGGGGGGGACAAGAATAGAAAATGCTGAGCGGCAGCCGCGAGTTCTAGGCTGCTTTTCCCTCCTGCCTGCCTTGACTTGCAGTTGGACACCTCTTCCTTCACGTGTTTCTCCTTGGGATACCCTCCTCTCCCTCTCCCCCTCCTCCCCCAACCTGGGAACAAACTTTCAGAAATCAAGGGCCTGTTTAATTTCCTGCTGTCTCGGTTGCCCAAACCAAGAGCTCCAGCCCTGCTTGTCCTGTCCCATCCTATCCCCGTCCCATCGCACCCATCCCGGCCCCGCCAGCCCCGGGAGGAGGTTGCGGGGGACCGCGGGTGGCCCCGCTGCTCCGGGAGTATCGGGGGGAGGCACTTTCCGCCAGTGCAGTGCCCTTTCCGCAGAAGGGGTGTTTCACTGGGAAACGGATAGAGAGCTGCTTTATTTGAGCTCCTTCTTTCCTATAATTTCTCCTCTTCCTTTCCTTCTTTATGTCTTTCTCTCTTTCCCTATCTTTCCCCCCCTTTCCCTCTCTTCTCTATCTTCTCTTCCTCTCTCCTTTAGTAGTTTCTGCATTTTATCTTTTTCTTCTCTTTTATTTTAATCTCTTCCTTTCCTTCTCTCTCTGTTTTACTCTCTTTCTCACAAAAGCAGCGCAATTACCGGCTATTCTTTGGGGAAAGTGAAAATATCCAGGCACAAGCAGTACTTAACGCCTATCGGCCGCAGAGAGAAAGGAGAACGATCTCCTTTCTGCATTCACAGAGGTAAAACCCGCCTTGACTTGCAAGCCACTTTGTCCGAGGCAAGAATGCAAGACGAGACCTGCGCATCGCACCCGCGGTGGCCGGGGGCTGCCCCCAGGTCTCAAAGCCACCTCGGGAAACCGCAGAGACCCGACGGTCACTGAACTCGGAGGGCAGGAGCAAATCCGGACTGCAAAACCTTTCTTTTTTCTGAAACATTTCGCCCCAGCAAAGCTCGGGGATTTTCCCTAAGGCAAGCCTCAAGCCAAAGCAATGCATCCCCTCCGCTTCCCTGCCGCTGATTCCTCTCATATTCAGCACCATCCTTTCTCACAGCTATTTTTAATCCTCCCAGCTCCTCTTTTCCCCTTAATTTTTCCCTTTCTGTAGCTTTGAAGTCGTTATTTCATTCATACCTTTATTAATCCCAGCACTAAATACATATACAGGTATGTTATATGAAAAATAATTTTTTTGGGGAAAAAAAATAATAACACATGTAGGGGAACTCTCAAAATCCCGATTAGGAAAGCCTGAGGCAGGATTTGGACCCTGGAGGCTCCAGTCCCGGCCTCGAGGGTCCCCACGGGCTGGCCATGCCCTGCTCCAGCAAGGTGCAAACCGGCCCAGCAGCGAAGCTGTTAAGGGTCCTTCTGTTTTTAGGAAATAACACGTGATGACGAGTTTCGCGTGGGATGGAAGAAAGCTGGGAAATCCTGTGCTTTGAGCCCGGCGAAACTCCTTTGTTGTCCGAAAGAGGGAATGAAACTATTTAAAATCAGTGCTACCCTACCAAAATGAGAGGGGGGGAGGGGACGGACACGGGACTTGTTCCTGATCACCAGCTATTGCTTTTGCTTTGGGTTTTGTTTATCATTTCCCTCGCTCCCGTATGAAAAATGTAGTAATTCGACAGTTTCATCAAAATCTCTGAACGGCAGGAAATTGGTTGGGAGGGAGGAGAGGGGGGGGTGGAGGGGAGTGGAAGCTGAGATTGCATGGGAAATAACTGGAATTTGAAAAGCCAAGCTCGAGCGCTGCCAGCTTTTGAAACACGTGGAATATTTGGAGCAGCATGTCTGCCTTCCCCCTACACTTTGCTGCCTCGCTGTGTAGGGGAGGGTTTATAAAGCACAGCCTGTGCGTGACAGTGAGGAAATAAATTTTCTTATTAAAAAAATATAATAAAAATAGAAAAATAGAGAGAGGGGGAGTACTGCAGTTACAAACCCGGCGTGGAAAAAGAGCAGCATTGCTGGAAATCCCTCAGTGATCATTCCCAGCCCAGGGACGGGGGCTCCATCTGCATTTGCCCAGGAATAAAAAACGAGGTGCCTTACCTGGACCTCCTCCATGCCCGGGTGTCCGATGCCGTGCAGGGAAAGGCTGTCCCCCATGCCGGAGTCAAGGCCATGGTGAGCTGAGTGCAGGAGGACATCTGGCCTCCGTACTGAGTGGTAGTCCCGCCTGGGGTCCAGTCCCGAGAGCTGGGGCAGGGCGGCCCGAGGCTGTGGCAGCAGTGACCCGGTTTCTGATCCCACCTCTTGCCTCTGCCTCTGTCCCCAGGGGTGCTGCTGGGGCTGATGCAAGGGGTTTAGGGAGTAGGGGTCATTGACATGGGAGTAAGGGTCCTGGCTTTGGTGGTAAGGAAGAGGCTGGTAGGGGGGTGGGAAATAAGGCGGCTGGAAATCCGAGGATGGGGTGTGAGAGAGCGGAGGAGCGCTGGAGTAGGGTCCCTGCGAGACGGATCCCAGCTGGGACAGCCTGGAACTGTGGCTGGGCACTCCATCATGCCGGTCCTACGAGCGGAATGACATACAAACAACGACAAAAAAAAAAGAAGACCTTTTTTAGAAAAAAAAAAAAAAAAAGAAAAAGAAAAAAAAAAAAAAAAGGAGCACAAACCCACCCCGAAGTGAAATGAAATGAAATAAAACAGGATGTAAACAGCTGGAAAGTGGGATTCAAATGTGCCCCCTTCCCCCTTCCAGTTATTAGAAATGTTCCAATATTTTGCACCCACATCGTGTCTATTCCCAGGAACTATCAAGGAGGGGGAAGGGGCGGGGGGTGTGAGGGAGAATTGCTAAATGTCATAATTAAAAATGTAGGACTAGTGCTCCAAATACATGTACGATCTGCAGTTTCAGACCAGAGGTATAATTCCCAATCTACAGTCCCCTCATATCAAACCAAAGCTTAAAAAAAAAAAAAATTAAAAAATTAAGAGCACCAAACCACCCGTCGATCCAGACAACCCACCCCTTCTCCTGTCTAAAGTTTCCCAACATCTGTTTACTCCCTCTGCTCAAGCCCTGTAACTCAAAATCACCAACCCATTTTCACGTGGAAAAGCCCAAAAAGAAAGTTGCACTGCTCGGAATACTCCGAGGTGAGAAGTTGTGTTAAAAAGGACTTGGGAAAAAGAAAAAAAAAAAAAATAGAAAAAAAAAAAAGCCAAAATAAAATCTTTGCTTATAAGGAGTCTGCTCCCTTAAAAATAATTTTTTTAAAAAATCAAATCAAATAAAAATAAAACATCGGTATTGAACAAATCCAGGCGCTATGATTTCTGCAGCAACTTCCAGTGTCTTTTGTTTCCTTTTCCAATATTATATTCCAGAGAATGGGGTGGGGGTTAATTGTAATGAAAAGTCTCTGAGTTGTGCAGGGGGGACAGGGGGGTGGGGAGGGAGTGTGTAGAGGCTTCAGAGAAAAGGTGGGAGAGGAGTTTTGTCCAACTCCAACGCACCGAAGCCGCGAGGTTAAGGTAAACAAGAAAAAAATATCTATTCCACAAAGTGTAGCTCAAACCCCCACAAGCAATGGCACACATGGTTAAAAAAAAAAAAAAAAAAAAAAGAAAAAAAAAAAAAAAGAAAAAAGAAAAACAAC
>JANPWX010006184.1:820555-826653 GCA_024734555.1 Trochalopteron elliotii
AAATTAATATTTTTTCGATCCTCCCTGTGATAAAATAAAGGCTAAGTTGCCTCTGCACTGCGATTCATCATTTACAACGAGATATGATGCTTTTCCCCACATGCAATATGCTTTTATTTACATGTCCAGAAATTATCCTCTCATATGCAGTTAAGCACCAAAACTGCGTCTCATCAAAGCACATTCAAGCAAATCTAAAAGGAGTAAATTTAGATCAATGATTTCCACTAGAAAGCCTTAGACTTCAGGCTTGGACTGTATATTTTATAACTTAGAAATACTTTATACGGGGAAAAAATAAAGGGAAAAATAAAGAAGTTTAGCAAACCCTTCTGTCCACACATTTGAATAACGTTTACTACTTTCAGAAAATGATTAAAAATAGAGTTGGATTTGTGCATTTCCCGGGTAGCCCTCGGTTTGGAAGGGGAGAGGAGGAGTTAGACCAGTTTTAACCTTTATTTCGCCCCCCCCCCCCCCCCCCCCCCCCCGGCAAACCCTCCTTCGCATTGTCCGATTTTTTTAACACGTTGCACGGCAAAGAGTCGGCACAGGCAGCAGAGCCCATCTCTGCCTTTGAGAGGAAACAATCGAGCTTTGCAGTGGGCTGGTGCACCAGGAGGGGAAAAAATGGGGAAAAAAGATGAGGCACAGAGGCAGAGAGACAGGGAAAAGAAGGTGTTTCTAAATTCAAGGTCCTGTCTCTGGGAATTTCAAGCTCTGCCTATAAGGTTCCTACAAATCTTTGTTATTCTGCACGGGATCCTATGGGAAAGTGCACAGTGTCCTTTGTACTTTCAAAGGTCCTACAGGTAAAGATGCTTTTATATATATATATATATATATATATATATATATATATATATATATAATCTCGGAAACGAGGAGAACTTCATCAGGAGACACGTTTGCTGCTGTGTGGTTGGCTGGTGGGAAGGGTGGGCTTTGCTTTTTCTGTTCTCTTCAGCCTCAAATTAAGGCAGAATTTATAAATTCATCCCTTTCTCCCCCAGCCTCTCCACCACCCTGTCAGCCCTCCCCATTTCACAGTGCCCATCTTCTTCTAAAACCTCGACCCACAAAAGGCAAGAGGCAAATAGTGGCCAGATATTACAGCAGGAGCTGGACAACGGTCTTGCTAGAAGTTATGAAAGCAGATTCGAGGGGTGTTTTGGCTTAGTACAGCCAGTGCTGCACCGAGGAGGAGCAGAAAAAGGGCACATCTTTGAGTGGGTTGGACTGATCATTTCTACTGAGGTAATAGGGTAAGAAATGCCGAAAAAAGAGGAAGGATGTGAGCTGTTTGCATGGGGACGTGCGGAGATACCCACCCAGCCACCCTTACGCGCCTATAGATCTCAATGACCCTCTTAGACAAATACCAAGCTCATAAAGGGACAGTTTGCCGTCACTTTTGTGAAAGTCTTTGAGTGGTGAAGGCTGGCACAGGGCAGCAGAGTGAATGAGCTTCGTGAAGGCTAATGCTTCACAATTCCGTGGCACCCTGAATTAAATACGCTCCGCGAGCTGGGGGAGGGGAGAGGAGGGGAGAGAAAAAAAAAAAGAAAAAAAAAAAGAAAAAAAAAAGAAGACTCTAAAATAGATTTGACGTCCACTGGCTCCGTGCTAACATATTGGTATAGACAGTAAATCCTGACTTTTAAACCCCACTATCTTTACATTTCTTTAGCATTTGCAAAACATGACAAACGAACAAGCGCTCATTTGGAAAAGTAAGGTTCTGCGCGTTTTATTTTTGCCCTGGTTTTGCACCCCCACCCCCGCAGCTGCCTCCGGTCTAATTCAGCAATTCCGCGCAGCAGCACTTGCACCGATTTATCCCTCAAACGTGCAACGAACCCTGCGTCCAAAAGGCGACACACGTACCCAAAACTGACCGCTACAGCCCATACTTTCAAAACTAAAAAAAAAAAAAAAAAAAAAAAGGGGGGGGGGGGAACCCAGTAATTTCCCGGCAGTTTGAGTCGCGCTTTTCCAATCCCTCCCAAGCAAAACACCTATTTTTTTTTTTCAGCGGTGAGCTTTGCAGGGACATTGCAGCCTGGCAAAGGAATATGTTATATATTTTTATTATTTTTATTATTATTGTCATTTTAAGGATACCTTTATTTGTAGCCCTGCCCCCGGCGGAGGAAGCTCCCGGTGCCCGCGGGATGCGGAGCTCGGAGCGCGTTCAGCGGGGCAGCGGCGCCCTCTGATGGGGACTCGGTCCCGGCAGCGGCGCCGCCCGAGCAGCTTCCCTGCAAGATCGCCCTCCTTCCCACCCCCCTGCCACGGGCAGGGACACCTTCCACTATGTCAGGGTGCGCCAAGCCCCGTCCAACCTGGTCTTGGACATTTCCAGGGACGGGGCAGCCACAGCTTCTCTGGGTAGCCTGTGTCAGGGCCTCACCACCCTCACAGAGAAGAATTTATTCCTCATATCCATTCTAATTCTCCTCTCTTTCAGTTTAAAGCCATTCTCCCTCGTGCTGTCTCTCCAGGCTCTTGTCCCAAGTCCCTCTCCAGCTCTCCTTGAGCTCCTTGAGGCGCTGGAAGGGGCTTTAAGGCCTCCCTGGAGCCTTCTCTTCTCCAGGCTGAACAAACCCAGTTCTCTCAGCCTGTCTGCCCCAATCCTCAGAGCATCTTCGTGTTCTACTGTGTACTTGCTCCAAGAGGTCCAGGTCCATTTTTGGGAGTTACAAACACCCACATATTTCCTCTGCTAGAAATGATGCTGATATGATTTTTTCCTCCTTCAGGATAAAGTTGCAGGTTCTTATTTACATTGATTTTTGATTAACAGGCCATTCGGTGTTTGAACCTCTACCTTAAAATCAGAGTAAGTCTTTTATACCCCATGTTCAATACTGTGAGTATTACTCACTGCAGAATAGTGAGAATATAGACTCAGTTGAATATCCTAATTATCTCAGTGAAATATCTGTTAATAGCCCTGGAAGGGAGTTAACCTACAATAATAGGATGGCTACTTTGTTGAGAACTGGAAAAAAAAATCAATAAGTTGTGTTACCTTTATTTCATATGCTTTTCCCAGAATTATTGTTACAGGGGTTTTGTTTGTTTGTTTGTTTTAAAAATTTTACCTGCCCCAAATCAAGGCCCTGTTGCAGAAGTGGGCTTTAAATTTTGCTCTGCCTTTTAAATCTAGCACGGATCTCTATAAATAAAAGTCTATCTCCCTCGGTATCCAACTCCCAGTAAATCCGTATTGTTGGCTGGAGTTTAAAAGAAATCGTTTATCCCAGCGCCCTCTGCTGCTCGCTGAGCTCATGGAAAGGCAGATTTCCGAGTTCTGGCAAAATCCAGGCTTCCCGAACGTGTTTGGTACCTTTTCCTCCTTACCAGCTCCTTTGTTCTGCTGTCCAACGTGTATTTCAGAAATCACTATTTTTTTTAAGAGGTTTTTTTTTTTTTTTTTTAAATTATGAGGCTCTTAATTTGCATTGCAGGTTTCTGAAATTTTATTGCCAGCCTACTAATGGATTTACAAAATCATTGCTTCAGTGAACACTTTATACCTTTTCTTTGTGAATAATACCAAGACTCTTCTCTTAAAAATCTAACTTTCCGTAATGTTTGCTGGTAAATCTGTTTTCTGCTGCATCTCCAGACATAACCATTTTTTTTTCACAGAATCATACAGTTGGAGGATGACAGAATAGTTTGGATTGGAGAGGGATTTTAAAAGGCATGTAGTCCAAAACCCTGCCATGAACAGGGACATCTTCAACTATGTCAGATTGCTCCAAGCCCCATCCAACTTGACCTTGAATGTTTCCAGAAATGAGGCACCCATCACCTCTTGGGTTATCTGGGCCAGTGTTTCACCATCCTCATTGGAAAATTCCTTCATTATATCTAGTCCCAATCTGTCTGTTTTCAGTTTAAAACCTTTGCTCTGTCATTATAGGCCCTGCTAAAAATCCTGTCCCAGGAAAATTTTTCATTTTCCTGAGTCCACCAGTGGTTTCTTCAAGGAAGAGCATCACCAAACCCAACAGGAAGAAAGATACCTAGAGCAGCTTTTAACAAGGTAGGAAAGCTCAGCCGCATGTGTTGAACCCTTATGGACTGGTCCAAACTGTTTTTTACATTTAAAGCCCCCAGGTCCCTCAGTCATTCCTCACAGGACAGGTTCTCTATATTCCTTCACCAGAATCATTTCCCTACTCTGGACCCATTCCAGCACCTTCTTTTAGGGAGAGGCCCAAAACTGAAGACACAGAGTTTGTCTAATTGTGATAAAAAATGAGCTCAAATGTAACTCACTTATCTCTGGTACCCATTTAGTGACAAATTTTTGATGTCAGGAGCCCCAACTGGTGAACCCTCACATTGGTCATGGCCAGTTTCTCCCAGATGAAGCCTCACACAGCCCGTGGGCTCTTTTGAAAATGGAGCCCCTCCAAGAGTTTGCTGCATTACTATACTGAGAAGAACTCTTGTGTCCAAGATTAATTTTGTGTGCAATCCATGTGTTTTATCCCTCTGTACTGCCTGGGGTTTTTTTCCCCCAAGAAATTCAGGTACCTGATACCAACAAGGACCCCAAACTTGAGACAATGTGGGAAACTCTGGGTGGGATGCAGCTTTGGCATCCCCTCTTCAGAACTCTTCTACAGACCCCAAACCCTCCGGAGCTGAAACAACAATCAGACCTCTTGGGTTAAGAATGAAGAACATTTCAGGCCTTTTTTTCTCATTCCACTATCCTTTAATCTTTATTTTGGTATGATGTGGGTACTCAGCTCAGGTTGAGTGAACTTCAGAAGTGCTTGGCTCCCTAAGACCAGGAGCTCAAAGCCTTGCTCAAGTTCTACAGCCCCACCAGACGAGCTTGGATTGCCCATGTCATTGCCCTGTGTTTCCTTGTCTTAGGACCAAAACCTCTTTGAACAGGAATACTGAGTACTCACAGCAGTCCCTGACTGACAGGAAAAGCAGGAGTTAGGTGATATGGAATTAAATGGAATTAGCTTTAAACTGAAGACTTTAAGCACAATCTACCACTGCATGATTTATCCCTTGGAACACAAAGGGGAGGCTAGGAAGTCTCAAGAGCTGCTGTTGCTGCTGTATGGTTTCCTTCATCTCCACATTCACCTTTTGAAAGTGAATTAATCCTTTCTAAACCTTCCTCCTCCTAGAAGCCAAAGAAAACACACAGAAAAGTTACCAAACTTGTTTCCTTGAAAATTTGAAATCAGTCACATCAAGTTATGTTTCATTTTTCTCAGCTGGGATATGGATTATCACTGAAATTAGCTTGTGTATCTGAATAAAGCATATCCTTTTTATTTCTCGATTCCTATTTTTCTGTTCCTAAACAACCTCCCAATACCTAAATAGAGTCACAAAATCAAGAATGGGCAAACTGCACCCATTAAAGGGAGGTCTTAGTGTTAGTGAGTATTTAAAATGTGTAGAAGTTAGGAGATTCCATTTTTCTTAATTTAATTTAGTTCAGCTATACTTATGTGGTTCAGCTATACAAAGTGTTTGTATGTGATTTAGGAAAGAAATTAAATTATATTTATGTGATGAAATACAGTTTTTCCATTTTAGCATGTAGGTAGTACAGAAAATTATATATTTAAATTTCATGGCAGGAAAGAGTTAATCAGTTTTAAGAGAAGAGAAGAAAAATTAAGACCTGGCCCATTATCTATTTTGAGAATATAACTTTTTTTCCTCCAGTATCACTCCCAGCCCCCTTGCTTTTTAATTTCTCCACTCTCTTAACTTGCTTTCTTGCAGTAGGCACTCAGAAAATATGACCACAGGCAATGCTTTAGGGAGAGAAAAAATTCTGGGTACATGAATGAAAACATAGCAAAGTCAGCAAACTTCATCTATAGGGGAAATGCATTTCAGGCTCCCAAAATTGCTCATAATGCATCTGCAGTTACACCATTCCTGGGATTCTCCCTTCAGTTTATGCTGAACATACTGCACTGTGGCCTTCAGGGACATCAGCACAAGTAGTAGAGGGGGTCCCTTCCCTTCCCTTCCCTTCCCTTCCCTTCCCTTCCCTTCCCTTCCCTTCCCTTCCCTTCCCTTCCCTTCCCTTCCCT